>CANTUQ010000139.1:6707500-7120000 GCA_947683425.1 Excoecaria cochinchinensis
AAATGGTTAATTGTGATTTTATTGGGTTAAATAGTATGTGAGTTGAAATGAGATTCAAGATATTTGGGTTGATTTGGATTATTAACTATGTTTATGATGTGTTCTTGGGTGTTAAGAGCTCTAAAAAGGTGAGTTTTAAGTTGGTGTTAATGTTTTGAATGTTGGTTTTAAGATGTGTGTGTTGGTGTGTTCAGGTTGGGTTCATTTCGGGTGGGTTTCTGGCTATCTGGCGATTCACATGGCGGTATGGTTAGTCATACCCCCGTGTGAATCGTGAGAGTTGCCCAGAATTTGAAGGCTATAATTTTACACGGCTGTAAGGACGTTCCGTACCGCCATGTAAAGTCATTTTTGCCTTTGAATTGTGCACTTTACATGGCGGTACGGCTCTGCCATAACCCCGTGTAAAGGGTCTTACACGGCGGTAAGACAATGCCATACCGCTGTGTAAATAGCTACTGCCCAGCTTTTTGAAGTTTTTCGATTTTTCTTCGTTTCATTCCTTTTTCGTTATTTATTGGTTTTAAATATTCTTTAGTGTCATGTCATGCATCTAATGCCATTAGATTATATTTTGCTACATCAAATTATATTGAATGTTTTGGTTGGAATCCGGAATGTATTGTGCATATCTTTAACTTATGAATTCTTCACTTGGAATAATGTGTTATACTTTGAGTATGATTTGGGATTATGCATAACCTGCGAAAGTCAAATTAAGTGGATAATAGGCATGCCTATAGAGTTTAGTTTGTTGCAGCCATGCGTATGCATTTTTGACCCTGATCAGGTCCCTGAATTGGATCCACGCGATCCCCATTTCACTTGAATCTTGTTTAAGATTCCATGCAAAATGTTTTGAAATAAAAAGAAAAGAATGATTTTGATACCCTCGGGTATCCATGCGTTTCGAATGACTATACGTTACTTGCTATCCACTATTTTTGAATAAGCATGTCTCCTTATGTGATTATGAGTTTTGATTTGGCACTGTATGTTTGATTGAATGGTATAAGCTATTATTACCTTCAGTATGATGAATTGTTTAAGTATTGATTTAAGCATGTGCCATGTGTATGTGATTTGTATCAACGTCCACTGTGAGTGGTCATTTTTCATTGTGTTTTTCCACATTAAGTGATTTCGCTTAGCACGGGTGTTTTATCCGTGCAGGTGTGGAAGATGTTTGAGTCCGTGAGCAGGGTGATCCATCTCAGAAGGGCAGACACAACTAGGAGAGAGATTTTGTAGTTCTGGATTGTATTTCTTTTTTCATATGTAATAGTTTAGTGATTTTTGTAATGAAAACTGTTGATGTAAGTTTTTCTTTTGTAAGTTCGTTTGATACCAAGTTTATGAACGATTTTTTGGGCTATTGCACTTCTGTATTTTGATATGTAAAGACTATTTTTGTACATTAATAATAGTATACCTTTTTTTCTCATCCTTGCTCTTGTGTTTGTGAAATTTTATTTTGCTGCTTTGAGTGTATGATTTATGATTGCATGTTTGTGTTTGAGGTTTTGCGTGATAACCCTCATCTATCGGTGTAACACCCCCTACCCATACGTAGGTGAACCCATCCGGATCGGAGTGAGATGCCGTAGGAGTAGGGGTGTCACACCAAACAAACCGATACAAAGCATACATTCATACATCATAACCAAATGGAAATACAACGGAAATTAAAACTTTTGAGAAACATCTTCATGATCATGCATTAATATAACAACATTCATTACAATAATGTTCTGATCAGTTGCCAAAACAAAATAATTACATATCCAAAATATACAAGCGAAAGCTTTACAAAAACGTTGATACAATGAGAGTTCTATTACAAAAGAATTATCAACAGACTACAAAAAGAAAGCCCTATCACTAATCCCTCTGTGTTGGCTTGACTGGCGACGAATCTCCCCCAGCAACAATGCCTTCCGAACCTACACGGGTAAAACACCATGCTAAGGGATAACGCTTAGTGGGGAAACACACGACAAAAGAGTGGGTGGCCATTCATAATGGTCACCAAAGAAAAACACATGCACTATGACATATGCGGATAACCGTATCAAATATATAAATATATAACGTTCGGAAGCTCATATACACATTCATATACATATATACATTAGTTGATTTCTCATATTTATCATCATACTCATTCAGATATCACATTCCTTATATCATATCGAAGCAAAGCAAAACAAATGAACACCTGCTGACTCACAATAGTGGATAACAAGTAAACAGTGATGGTACCTAACGGGTACTAATCGAACAGTGATGGTACCTATAAGCACCGTGTCCCGAGGCGGTCCAAATCATAGATTATCCGATGAAGAAATCGATGCCCGAGTCCAAATGAATGGTTGAGATTCGGAGATTTTGGCCCTCTAGATTCACGAAAAATATGGTTTTTTTTATTCATGGCAATGAGAAAATGAAAATTGGGAGCTTTGGGGTAAAAAAGGGAATTTTCCTCCACCGGCGGCCAGCCCGTCGCTCCCCGGCGAGCCCGTCTCTCGTTATGAGGGACGGCCCTTGCACAAACTCCCGTTGGTGGGCTTAGACGTCCGTCGGTGGGATTCCGACGGCCGTAGATCATTCAAAAAAACTATAAAAAGCTTTTCTTCACCTGTTTTTGGGGTTGGACGAATTTGGTTATTTCCTAACTAAAAAGCCCATTTTCTAGCACTCTTCTCATCTCTCAAAATTTCTCTTTACACTATTATTTCATTTGGGGAATCAAATTAATTCAAGGAAGCTAAAATCGATTAGTTTCCACTAAATTTGATTCCAATAGTTGATCATTTTTCTGAAAATCAAGACGGAAAAAAATCTAAACTTTATTTTCATAGTTTTCACCCATTTCTCACGAAATGTATGGGGTACAAATCTTCAGAAAATCATCCTAAAAGGTAAATCTGAGGGTAATTATTCTGGGCACATATTTCATTTAGCTTATTTTTTATTATTTGCATTTATTTTTGAATTTTGAGGTGGAAAAATTACTTTGTTTGAGAAAAAGTTGATTTTTGCTGTCCTTTTGAGGAACAGTAGTGACCGACGGGCTATAAGGCCACCGACGCTTGTCTCTTGGTTGAGCGACGGCGCGTAAATGACGCCGTTATTGCCCACCGGTCACAATTATTGAGCTCGTCTCTCAGTTGGGCGACGGCATGTAGCCCATCGGTCGCCCCTAGAGACGCCCGTCGGTCAGTCAAGTAAAGCCGTCCCTGGTTTCTGTCTACAGTTTTCCAAGTTTTCTTACTTCTTTTATTATTTATTTCTCTTATTTTTCAAATATTTTCTCTTCTTTTTTGACGATAGTTTTTTATTATCTCAGCTTTGAGTTTTAATTTATATTATATTTATCCATGCTTTGATTTTGTTAATATTAATATTTGTTGATTTATCTTGTGAGATTTTGTTTATTCCTTGAATTCTTTGAGCTTGAGGGGAGATTTGCCATGCTGGGAGGACTTCGTTTGGTTTAATCTCTCATCCCTTATTTATTCGTTCATTTATTTATTTGATTATTTAATATTTATTTATTTATTCATTATTCTATGTACGTGATAAATTGTTTTATCTCGCGTTAAATAAAAATAGACTAACGTTTTATAGTAATTAAAATTGAGTTTCTTTTATAAATTCAAAGACCCAATGTCCTATTTTCTATCCAATGAAAACATCACAATGAAAATGATTTTCATAATAAATGCGTGCGGGACCAAAGTCCTTAAAGTAAATGAATTCCCCGATTTATGTATGTATTGCATTTTTACAAATGGGAGTTGTATCCCGCTCCTAGTGTTATTGTACTTTATTTTTTATGTAGCCATTCTCATTTTATTTTGTTTATTTATTGATGCTTTAACATGAATACTTGCGTCTTTAATTGCATTATGTGGAGAGAAAGCGAACTAATAAACTCAAAACTTAATTGTAAAATTAATCAAGGCAGAAATAGATGAGAAGTCCCGTACCCAACTCTGGTCTTTGGGCTCAACGAGGTGAGAGGTCTTTCCGATCACTCATTAGAACCTCCAAGACACCTCTTGTGTCCCATTTAAAGACTTAAATAATAATCCTAGGCTCCATAGGGTTAGAGGGTCATTCTCAATGTTCTATTGGGATGATTGCCTCCAAGACCCCTTTGGCTTGCCCAAAATGGATATATGCGTTGTCTTAGGCTATCCGAGGTGAGAGGAACTTTCCCAATATTTTATTGAGTGGCGACTCCATGAAACCCCCTTATTGCCCAAAACAGGCATTTGCAATTCGTTTGCAAGATGTCAACGGACCCCCAATTTGCCCGATCGCCCTAAAGCGGGCGGTCAAAAGGGCACTCCGCGGGGCCTGGAGCACGTCACAGTGGCGAATCCACTGGGGACTCTGGTTCGAGACTTTGAGTTGGAAATACCTTAATTAAAATTTACAATTAAATTTTAGTTTATAAATTTGCTTTCTCTCAAATTTGCATTACATCCCATTAGAGCCTTAGATTACGCTAGATTGGTCCTTTTAAAAACCTTGATGTATTCCCGAAGCACAACCCTACGATCACTCAATGCAGGGAAGTGTTAAGGATAATCACCAGCCCAAGCCTCGTACCACTTGGTATATAAAATAGAGACCCAATCGGTTGTTATGCTCGTGATGAGCTAGACCCATTGGCAGGGACCATGCTTGGGTAGACCTAAAGTAACACCACCCTTGACTAAAGCTCATGTAATGGCCATAGATACTTCCCCTAGGTGATATGAACCGTAATACCGTGCCTGCTGTATGGATCCTTATGTATTGGGTGAGTTCAAATGTTTTGTTTGGTTACCAAGCCAAAGGCTTTCATGCCCTGGTGGGGCCATGTCGATATATGTGGATTACCTAAATACATAATGATCATTATCCATACGCTTGTGCATTAGTATAGGAGTGTTATGCTGCTGGTTTTTCACTGCGCACCATGCGTGTCCATCGGGTTCCCTGTTAACTCATGGGCTAATCCTACCTAGGAAAGAGATTATGACCGCATGTGTGGGAGTAATAAGGGTGGAAGGACCTATCTTCTTGCATGTGATTTGTGGGTGTTGCATATCACGATCATGCATTTCGTTTGCATTAATGCATCATTCTAACTCCTTGTCTCTACAGCCATCATAGATCTGCCTAGGTGGACGAGAGGACCTGCAGGACGATTGATCCAAAATCCTGTGTCTAAGCTGCCAGAAAAAGAGAATTTCTCAGAGACCCATTTAAAGACCAACTGTACTGTTTCTAAGATGGGTAACTCATCAAGGGGAAATGAAGCCACTAGGGCCTTGATTGTATAAGAGGTTGGTAGAAGATTCGAGGAGTTTGAGGCCCGAATGATGAACATGCTGGCCACAATGACCCAGCGTGCTGCTCCACAGAACTAGCTTCCTCCTCCCATGAGATAAAATGAACAGGGGGAGGATAGAGAAGAGAGGCAGGAAGAGATCCGGTCACCACCAGTAGATTTGAGGTCAGTGGCATCGAGGGTTCAAAAAAGAAGACAAGTTCAGAGATTAGAAGATGACCATGTGGATGAAGACTATGAGGAGAGTATTATGTCAGAAAGGGGAAAAGCGCCCCAGTCAGAGGAGACCATGTGGAAGAAAATGGAGGAGAAATTTGAGGTGATGGCCCGGATGTTGAGTAAGGGCCAAGGAATGAATCCCGAGGATAAGGAATTGGAAGGAGAGGATTCGATCCCATACAACTTCAAAATGCCAGACGTTCCCAAGTTTGATAGCACCTCCGACCCAACTGCCCATGTGAAGCAATATTCGTTGATCATGAAGGGGACCACCTTGACAAAGAGGCAGAATGTGGAATAGTTTTGTTTATGTCTGACTGGCCCGGCTATAGATTGGTACCATGGTCTCGACCGTAGAACTAAAGAAGACTGGGATTTGTTGACGGAAGAGTTCTTGAGGCAATATGATTGTAATACAAGGATGGAGGTGACCCTCAAAGATCTAGAGTTGCTACAACAAAAGGCTGGTGAATCTTTCCATGAGTACTTAACCCGTTAGAGGACCAAAGTGATGGAAATGAGAAGGAAACCAGAGACTCAGGATCAGATTAGATTGTTCATCAAGAACGCAAGCCCGTATCAGAGGGAGGGGTTGAAGATGAAAGGATTAAAAGACAGGGAGTCCTTGAAGGATATAGCCATTAAAGCGGAGGGAGAGTACCTGGCCTGAAGAGCGAACAGTGATAGCTATGCCAAGAGGGGGAACGATAGCCAGGGGTCAAGTAGGCCGGTGGGTCCCAGCGGTAGCACCCGAAGAACGGTTGAGGTGTCTGCTGCTGACGCAACCACAAGACATTTTTCAAACTTAGGGAGGTCCTTATCTTGGGTTCTGAGAAGTTTAATGAAAGAAGGAAAGTTGCAGCCGTTATCACCTAGACCTGCCATGACTCAGGGGATGCCAGGACAAAGAGATAATGGGTACTGTGCTTACCACCAGCACACGGGGCATGTGACTGATGACTGTAAGGCTTTGAGGCATGCAATTCAAGACCTAATTGATTCAAAGCAGATTACAGACCCCGAGAAGAGGGAAGGCCAGAAGAAGGCTGGGTATGACAAAGTACCCCCACACGTGTTCATGATTGGATCTAGTTTATTCGAAGAGTTTGTCTTGAGTGAATTGTACGACGACGATGTAAACACTGCTGTCACAAGCCTCCATGAGGTGAGTGAAGAAGGGATGCTCGCTGCAGTGATCAATTGCTGGTCCACTGATGAGAGTGGAAGTGATAATGATGATGAAGGTCTTGAGTTCCCTGACTCGTGGGTTTCGAAAGAGGAGGAAGCTGAAGAGAAAAGAAGAAAAATGAAGGTAGGAGCGGTGACCAGCAGTGGGAGAGTAGTGCCGGAAGTGGCAGCACCACAGGAGCCAGTGGAAGGTCAGAAAGAGAAAGGGAAGGAGCCAGAAGGGGATCAGGTAGTCAAACAGTTGCAGAAGACACCGGCCCAGATTTCCATTTGGGATTTACTGAGGCAGTCCCCCTCTCATAGGCAAAGACTGGTAGAGGCTCTATGCGCGACGACTGTGGGTACGACGATTTCGCCCACCGAGCTGCTGGAAGTGGTGAAAGGAGGGGCTGGAGAGAGTGTGGTGTTCATGAATGCTGCTTTACCCGCGGAAGGCCGTAGCCACAATCGCCCCTTGTACATTAGGGCTCAAATCAATCAGAAGCACACTTCTTGTGTGATGGTGGATGATGGGTCGTCAATTAATGTATGCCCTCAAGTAGCCATGGAAGCCTTTGGAGTGACGGAGGACATGCTAGCCAAGTCAGATTTGATGATCACAGCCTATGACAATTCTCGTCGGCATGCTTCAGGGACTTTCAAGGCGTTGGTCAAGACAGGGCCAATGGAGACTGAGGTAGAATTCGTAGTCCTGCCCATTCCTGCCAATTTTTCAGCATTGCTTGGGAGACCGCGGTTCCACAAGTTGGGAGGTGTTCCCTCTACTCTCCACTAGATGGTCAAGATACCACATGAAGGACAAGTGGTGACCATCAAGGCTGCAAGAGAGAATCAAGTGTCAATACTCGAGATAGCGAGGCAGCCTTTCAGTGGATTCCATGTGGCCATAATCAATGAGGAAGGGACAATAGAAGGAAGCCCACAAGTGCTAGCTATGATGAAGAAGATGTCGTTCCTTCCGGGTGCGGGATTGGGTAAGAACTCCCAAGGGATGCCAGAGGCCATCGCCACTAAAGGTCAGAAGGATAGAAAGGGCCTGGACTATAAAGGAGGAGTGCAGATAGGAGTCAAGCCAGCAAAGGGGATTCCCCACCTTTGGGAAAGTTTTGTGCCCGTAATAGCACTTTGCGCTTACACCGGGGAGGCCGAGCCTCAGTTAGTCGATGGAAGGATTGTGCTAGGATTTGAGGTACTCAGCGAATATTATGACTGGGACATCGGGGTGATCAAGCCAGCTGATGACTTTTACGATGAAGAGGTCTTGATCAACAGAGCTATTTGGGACAGGGAAGAGCCTGAGGAAGTGGTGACCGAAGCTATGGTGGCCGCTAATGTCAAAGGGAAGACAAAGATAGAAGAAGCTGCCTAAGAGGTGGATGAGGAGCCTCCGATCAACCTGAATGACGTAGGGCCGTCGATAATGGCAGATCCAGTGGGAGAAGGGGAAAGAACCGGTTTAGACTGTATTTTCATTCCTGAACTTTTTAATGATGTAAATGACAATTATAATTTTATTAATGAAATGAATGATTTTGCTTACTTGTGTGATGTTTCTGATAATTTCAACATGCATGATCATGATCACATTCCATCCATATTTGATATTGATTCTACTGATACTACCCCATTTAATCTTGGAACCTCGGAAAATCCGAAAGAAATCTTGATAGCATCAAACATAACTCCTGAGGAAAGAGAAAATTTTGAGAGAATAATTAAAAAATATGAAAAAGCCTTTTCTTGGACCTATGAGGACATGCCGGGAATCGATCAGAACGTCGCGGAGCACGCCATTCCGACTTATCCAGACCATAAGCCGGTGAAACAGAAGCTGGGAAGACTTTGGCCAGAATGGGCAGATAAGGTGAAAGAAGAGATTCGGCAACAGATTGAAGCTAAGTTTCTGGTGGAGGTGCAATATCCCATGTGGCTAGCCAATGTAGTCCCTGTGGCCAAAAAGAATGAAAAAGTGAGGGTATGCGTGGACTATCGGGATTTGAACAAGGCCTGTCCGAAGGATTATTTCCCACTGCCCCATATAGATGTGTTAATAGATAGCGTCACTAATTGTGCAATGTATAGCTTTGGGGACGGCTATGCGGGCTACAATCAGATACTCAATAAGATAATTGATCGGATCAAAACGGCTTTTATCACAGAGTGGGGGACATATGCTTACAGGGTGATGCCTTTTGGTTTGAAGAATGCAGGGGCTACCTACCAAAGGATGGCAACAAAGATTTTAAATGACTTGATCCATAAAGAAGTGGAGGTATACGTAGATGACATGATGGTCAAGTCAGCCACTAGAGAGGGCCATTTCGAAGCATTGGAGAAGTTCTTCACCGGGATAGATAAATACAACCTGCGGCTAAATCCCAAGAAATGTATCATCGGAGTAACTTCAGGAAAGCTGTTGGGACACGTGGTTAGCCAAAGAGGGATTGAAATCGATCCAGACAAGGTGAAAGCCATCAGGGAAATGCCAGTGCCGTAAAAGGAAAAGGATGTGAGAAGTTTCCTGGGAAAGTTACAGCATGTTAGCCGGTTCATTGCAAAGCTCACCTAGATATGCGAGCCAATTTTCAAGCTGCTTAGAAAGAATCAGCCTGTGGTATGGAACGAGGACTACTAGAAGGCCTTCGATAGTATTAGAGAGTATTTGCTGAACCCACCAGTACTGAGGCTGTCGCAACCAGTCAAACCACTCATTTTTTATTTGGCAATGGAAGATGGCTCTGTTGGTGCTATAATGGCTCAGGAAGATGAGTTCGGAGTGGAATTCGCAGTCTATTATCTCAACAAGAAGTTTCTCGCTTATGAGGTGAAATATACAGAAGTAGAAATGATCTGCCTCACCGTAATTTGGGCGTCCAAGAAGTTGAGACACTATTTCCATTTCGTACAAAGTTCAAGCAGTAGCAAAGCAGAACCCCCTAAGGTATTTGCAAGAAGCGCCGTCTCTGCTTGGGAAAATGGGAAGGTGGTTGCTGTTGCTACAAGAATTCGATATCGAGTATATCACTCGGAAGACTATCAAGGGGCGGGCAGTAGCTGAGTTTCTGGCTGATCATCCCATCCAGGGCGATTCACTTGAGTTCAATTTTCTTGATGAAAACATAGTGGCGATCTCTGTTCAAGGTTGGCAACTACACTTTGACGGAGCTGTTAGCAATAAGGGGGAAGGAGTAGGAATCATTATGACAACCCCGGATGACGAAAAACTCCCGTTGGCAAAAAAGTTGAGATACAGGATCACTAACAACGAAGCTGAGTATGACGCGTGCACTTTCAGACTAGATGCTTTAATTGCCCTGGGGCAAAAGGATGTAGAAATATTTGGAGATTTATCCTTAGTAATCAACCAGTTTCGGGGAGAATGGGCTATCAAGGAAGAGCGATTAGTGCCGTATGTTGAATATATGAGGGAGCTATGCGGTCGGTTTGAGACTTGTACGTTTCATTTCGTGCTGAGGGATGAAAATCGGTTGGCTGATGCGCTTGCAACTCTAGTGTCAATGTGGGACAACTCAGAAGGAGTAGCCATGAAGCCAGTTCTAATCTCTAGTTCTGAGAGGCCTAGCTTTGAGGTCAAGTCGATAATGGAAATAGAAGTAGTGGACCAAAAGTCATGGTATTTCGATATCATGAACTACTTAGAAAGCGTGACATTCCCAGAAGGGGCTACTGAAAAAGACCAAAGAATGATCCACAAGCTGTCTAATC
Source organism: Excoecaria cochinchinensis (assembly GCA_947683425.1). NCBI lineage: Eukaryota > Viridiplantae > Streptophyta > Magnoliopsida > Malpighiales > Euphorbiaceae > Excoecaria > Excoecaria cochinchinensis. The sequence continues at coordinate 6,717,981 of CANTUQ010000139.1, forward strand.
AGTTTATATGCATAAATGGGGCATTGTACAAGAGACAGGCCAACGGTATTCAGCTCAAGGGCCTGGATGAAAAGGAGGCCCAGAAGGTGATAGAAGAAACTCATGCAGGTGGGTGCGGGACTCACATGAATGGGTTGACACTGGCCAAGGAAATCATGAGACAAGGATTCTACTGGCTCACTATGGATAATGATTGTTCAAAGTATGTGAAGTAGTGCCAGCAGTATGCGGATTTGAGGCACCTGCTTGTGTCAGAACTACATAGCTTAACGTCGCCTTGGCCGTTTGCAGCCTGGGGAATAAATATTATTGGGGAGATCCGTCCTACAGCATCTAATGGGCATAGATATATCATAGTCGCCATCGACTACTTCACCAAATGGGTAGAGGCGGAGTCCTTTAAGAAGATTGATGCACGGTATATGGCAAAGTTCATTGAGAAGAATTTGATTTGCAGATATGGCCTCCGGCATCATGTAGTGTCTGATAACGGGGTCCAATTTTTGGGAGAAACGAGGAAGCTGCTTGAGAAGTATGGGATTGAGCACCATAAGTCTTCTCCATACCGGCCGTAGGCTAATGGGGCAGTAGACGCCGCTAATAAGAACGTCAAAAAGATCCTAGCCAAGATGGTTCAAACTTACAAAGATTGGGCGGAAAAGCTACCTTTTGCGCTTTGGGGCTACAGGACAACGGTTAGGACGTCCACGGGTGTTACGCCATTTTCTCTAGTATATGGGACGAAAGCAATGCTGCCAGTGGAGGTAGAGCTTAAGTCACTTAGGGTGGTCATGGAAGCCCAGATTCCTGAAGCTGAATGGGCACAGCAAAGGTTGCAACATTTGAACCTGCTGGACGAGAGCAGATTGAAAGCCTACTACCATAACTAGGTCTACCAGAAGAGACTCGCCTGGTCCTTTGGGAAGAAGGTTAAGAAGCATCCATTGAAAGAGGGTGACTTGGTGTTCAAATAGATGAGACTTGGGGCACCAGATATTCGAGGGAAGTTCAGACCAACCTGGGAAGGGCCGTTCATCCTTAAGAAGCTACTGTCAAAGGGAGTTGTAATCCTGTCGGATAGCGATGGCAATGAATTCAAGGAACCGATCAACATAGACAGACTCAAAAGGTTCCACAGCTAAAGACTAAAAAAAAAGAGAAAAAGAAGAGAATAATATGCCCTATGGGTCGAAAACCGAAAAAAGGCAGCCTTGCTAAAATCGGGCGCCTCGACAGGGTGAAAACCTAAAAAAGGCATCCTGTGCAAAAATTAGAGGCATGAGAGAAAATGTCAAATCGAGAAAACCCGAGAGGGCCGATTGGTAATAGGAGTTGATACTATCAGGATTTGGTTCTATAAATTAATGTGGCGTGCACAATCGAGTTAATGTCAAATACCGATCATGTATGCTGAAGTTCTACGGAAATGTCCACAATTTTGTGAAATAAAATAAGAATTATTCTTTTCATTTCCGTCATTTTCTAGTTCTGTTTTGAAAAGAAACATAATACCCAAAGGGGTGTACATGTGTAAGATAAACTAGGTCCTACCGCTATTCTCGCCGGCAAAATATTTAAGTCATCATGTCCTGTTGTCAGATGCCAGACTGAGAACCCATCTCTTGTACTCACTGGTGGAGGCCACAGAATGAGCTGCAAATCGAGGTATAACGGTTTTCACTGGGAGTTGGCTCCATAACTCATGATAGCGAGAAGCAAAAGCAGCAGAAAAAGCTCCTCCCCGAAAGGATAACGGGACCCTCACGACGTCTTGGGTTATCCCGAGCTGATGAGCACATCGAGCTGTAATGCAGAAGGTGGCCTGACGAAGCCCACATGGGGGAACGCACCCCGAAGGTCCGTCAATGACTGCATGAGACAGAGGGAGCCAAGCAGACATGAAACTGATGTCATCATCAGATAGCTCGCCAAATCTAGCAATGCCTTCGTCAGGAGTTGTAAACAAATGCAATCGTCGACGCGGGAGGAAGTGCCTCAATGAGTACTGTGCGATGACTTGGGGAGGTGGCTCTGACAGCATTCTCAGCTTCTCCCACAACCATATCTAAAAAAAAAAGCTGCTGGAGTAAGTTGGGTTTACTTCAGGAAAAAATTAGGCATAGGGTTGTGTGAAAATCCTAAGGGACGCACTTCCCACTAAGAAAAGCTAGTGCAAAAATCCACAAGAGATGCACTACCTTTTAAAATAATGACATACCTGGAGTAATAAGGGGCTTCTGGTGAATAAGATGGTGGATCCAGAGTGGACAGCAACCAGGCCCAGAATTGTTTTGGCCAGAATAAGGGGAAAAGGGGATAGCACGCGGTGAAAGTCGTCTAAAACCCCAAACAGGTGACGGTCGCCAACCAAGTCCCCTGGAGCTTCGGTTAAGAGGCTCATCATATAGAATAAGAACACAATGCTTACCCGGTATGTAGGGACATTAGAAAATCTGTCTAGAGCCTCGAGGCTCCAACGGAAAAGTAGGACCCTGTGCGACCAGCCGAGCGACCTCGGAAGGAGCTGTGCCTAGAGACAGGGCGATATCCCGAGTCTGAATCAGACCACAGTGGGGGATGCAGGGCAGAGCATTGGAAGGATACCATGCTCCAGTGATAGCAGAAAACTCCTCAGGCAAGGGGCACAACTCCTGATAAGTAAACTTGAAAACATGGAAGCGGGGATTCCAAAAATGGGTTGGAACTAGGAGTAAGTTGTGGTCTATTTTGGCTCTGCGTAAGTGTTTTAGCCTTGACAGAGTAGTGAGGGTGTTATTTTCCCAAGTGTGAGTGTCATCCAAGATGCAGTACATCTTTTGAAAAAGTGGATAAGTCAACCTTTGAAAGTCAAAGATTGAAGATAGAAAAAGGTTAAAATAAGTGGAGGCAAGGAAAAATGGTCAATTTTATAGAAGAGCTCCACAGACGGCCTGCCGGTACCGCAGTAGCGATGGACTGCCCGTCAGTAGTCGTCCACCTGGCATATGCATGCATCATCATTGCATTTTTCACATGCATTAATTAAGCATTTAATGGGGGAATATTAAATGGCAGACGGACAGCCCGTCTGTCGCTCCTGGAGACGCCCAGTCCGTCGGTCACGAAAACTATATAAACGGGCAGAGACCGACAGACAGGCAGTTTTTAGCTTTTGTCTTTTTGCTTTCCTCCTTCAAACCGTCCCTCATTACGGTTTTCTTACTTTTCTTCATCTTACACATTTTTATTTTGCATTTTCACGTTCCTTACATTACCGAGCACCCAGTGAAGTGTATTTTCTGCTTTTTCGTCAATTTTTCTGCTAATTACAGGTTAGTAACTACTTCTTTTTTTTCCTTTTAATTTTTTTTCTTCTCCTCTTAATTTCAAGTAAATAAGTTTAATTTTCCCATTTTATTTATTACTAAGGATTGTTGTCAGTGTAGATATTGTACCTTAATAATTAGCCTTAGGTGCTGTTTAAATAATTAATTTTGGTATATATTTTTCCTCATTACAATGTTAGACAACTTTACATGAAAATTTTTGTTGCCTTGAATTCTAATAAAGCATGCTTACTTAGAAATGAGAAATTCTTATACATGCATTAGTTGTGAAACCAATAAATATTGTGCTGCTGTTGCGGCCTGAGGCCTGTGGTTTTCTTATTTTTCATGCAGGTGGTTGGGCACACCCTTGCCGGGGTGCTGCCCCAATTTTTATTTTTATTATGATTGATTATTGGGGCCTGAGGCCTGTCGTTATTTTGCCTTTCCTAATGCGGGGGGTTGGGCACACCCGTGCCGGGATGCTGCCCAATTTTTTATTATTTTTTATTGTTTATCTTTATTTTTATTTTTATTTTTGTCTTATTTCTTTTTCGGGTTAGACCATCCTTGTCTAGAGGATGCCCGATTTGCCTTATACTAGAAATCAGGTCTATTTATGGCCGTTATGTTAAATTAATTGCATAAATTCTTTCTTTCAGGATGCCTCCACAACGACGTGTCCCACAGGGCTAGCCTGAGCCACAGGCTCCGGGTTGGACGGACCCCGAGGCTGCACAGAGATACAGAGCACTGGGCCAGGTAGAGGTCCGAGCCACTCGTTTCATTTCTAGGCCATTCCTAGAGGCCTTGTGGAAGGCCGTGGAGATTGATATACTTCTGGACGGCGCAGGCTGGAGGGAGTTCTTGACACCGGCCTTCTAGATATATCCAGAGGCGGTGCCGCAGGTCCTGGCCACATTGCGCTACGGAGGGTACCAGAGATCCGAGACAGAGCCTGGAGTGATACGGTTTTGGTTCAATGGTCAGCAGTTCAGCATCACGCGTCAGCGTTTTGCAGAGGATATGGACTTTCGCGGGCTGACGGAGTGATGGTGCCCCAGCGAGCAGTGAGACGCGCCCATTGGGCGGCCATAGCTCAACCCAGAGTGCTGTATGACTATGATACAGCAAAGAGTACTGTGTTGGTTTCACAGGCACTCCGGTACTTGCACAGAGTGCTCTCTAGCTCGTACCTCGGACGGGCTGGTAACCCAGGGTCGCTTAATACGGCGGAGATCTGGAGCCTCTGGGCCTTGGTGGTAGGCCGGCGTCTCAATGTTAGCCATGAGATATTGGCTAACATGGTCAGAGTTTCCAGGGGGATAGCACCAGTGGTGATTATCGGCGGGGTCATCACCAGATTACTCTTGGGATTGGGAGTCGCCCCGGACAGGCTTGGGGATCCTTGGATGAGGGGATATGCGTAGATGCACCAGCTGCTGTACAGATGGGGATGGTGTTGTAGCTGGCAGGGCAGCCTGAGGCATTCAGACTCCTTACCATACACGAGACTCGGCGAGCCTTTGCGCTTCCTCCGCTAGCACCAGCACAGGAGCAGGCACCACCACAACCGCCAACGCAGCAGCCCGAGCAGCCACAGTATCTAGAGGGCCAGCCTCCCCAGCATTAGGACTATCAGGAGGGGCCACCACCACAGCCACAGCCAGAGGAGGAGTAGCCTAGGACCCCATCAGACTTTGAGGTGGAGCTCACCATGGATGATCTGCTTGGTACTCCTCCAGCACCGAGGGCGCGGACCCCTACTCCTCCTCCAGCTACGAGGGTACAGCGGACCATCCTCAGGCCATCAGAGAGGTTCCACCCTTACTTTAGAGGCGACCGGGGGATATCCACCTCCATAGCTCCGCCACCAGAGCAGACTCCGGAGCCAGTTCAGCCTCAGCCATCACAACCAGATATCTCCCAGCTCATGGTCTCCATGTTTGCAGCATTTGAGCACAGGCAGGAGGAATGGGACAGGGTCCTCCATGAGCAGATCAGAGAGAGGCAAACTTACCCAGGAGAGGATGGACCAGCAGCAGGCCATCATCCAGGAGCAGGCGAGGATCATTCAGCGCCTGGGCCAGGAGCAAGCCGGGCTCATTGACCACATGGTCCGGGAGTAGGCCAGACTTAAAGAGAGCATGGGGCAGGAGCAGGCCAGGCTCATAGAGCATATCATGCATGAGCAGGAGGGACCCAGAGAGCAGCTCAGGCAGGAGTTGAGGACGTCCCAGGACCAGGTAGCTAAGAGGATCGACGTGACTCTTCAGATGATAGATGAGTCACTCGGGTCTCTCGGATCCCGAGTCCAGGCATTGGAGTGGATCGTTCCTCCCCTAGCTCAATCCATGCGAGGGTTCAGGGAGCAGACAAAGCAGAGACTAGGGAGTATGAGGACCGATTCGGTTGAGCAGGGCCTTCATGGAGCTAGGGGGGATGATCACAGACACCTTGGGCTTCATGACAGTACGTGCACAGCACTTCCTAGACGGGTATGCTCAGGTACAGTTTCAGCAGCAGGGCTCTGAGGGACCACTACCTCGATCTGTGCCAGTGGCAGTTCCTCCTAGATTCAAGCCTATGGTTAGAGTATGGGGCTCTCAGCAGCCGGGCCCAGCAGATCCTTCTAGCCGACCTTCCACTTCTGGGGCCGGACCTTCTACCTCAAAACCTCAGCCTCAGCCTCAGTCTCCGCCTCAGCCTCAGCCGATCCATGTGTCTGATAATGATGATAACCCCGAGGAGGATCTCACAGATTATATGCCATTATAGTCATTTAGGGATTTTGGGTGACATTCTTTTAGTATTTTGTTTATTATTATCACAGTCATATATGCATTGTACAAAATTGAGTTTTAGTGAAAAACATTTACTATCAGGTTGACGTGTTTTTATCTCTTTCTATCTTTATTTGTACTTTACTTACATTATAGATAACTGAGTATTTTCTCTTCATTTACATTAAAGACAAATGACCATATAATCAGAGTAAAAACATAATACTAATAAAATAAAATAATGATGCACAGAAAATGGCAATAAACAATAAATAGTAATGCAAAATCATTTATGAGCCTGTCGAATAGGGATAATTCCCATAAGAATTAACAAAAAATTCTTTGCCACGCAAGAACATTACTTAACATCGGTCCAAGGATGGACATCGATCACATTGAAGGATGGACATACCAAACGTTATGTCCTTCAAAATCATACTCAACTGGGCACGCACCTTGCAGATTGGATGGGGGTTAGCAAGACAGCTTTAACAAACCAAGATTGTAGTCAGAGAGTACTGCATCTCACAGTTCACGCCATAGTCAGATAGTACTACACACCTTGCAGATCGGATGGGGGTTAGCAAGGGAACTTCACCAAACCGCGTTTGTAGTAAGAGAGTACTGCATCTCACAAGTCATAGTCAGAGAGTACTACGCACCTTGCAGATTGGATAGGGGTTAGCAAGGCAACTTTAACAAACCGAGATTGTGGTCAGAGAGTACTGCACTCACAGTTCACGCGGTAGCCAGAGAGTGCTACGCACCTTGCAGATTTGATGGGGCATAGTAGGGGAACTTCACAGTCGAAGTTGCAGTTAGAGAACATTGCTCTTCGCATCGAGGTTGTAGTCAGAGAGCACTACACCTAACACCGTGCAGGCCAAAATGAGGCTAGCGGTACAGATCAGCCACCGTGCAGACCGAAATGAGGTTAGCGGGGCAAACCACAAATCGAGTTTGTAGTCAGAGAGTACTACATCTCCTCAAAACTACGCAAGCCGAGATGAGGCCAGCAGAAACAAATAAAGGTGCAGTTAGAGAACACTGCTCTTCACAGCGAGGTTATAGCTAGAGAACTCTACATCTCACCAAAACCTTACAAGTCGAGACGAGATCGGTAGGGGTATCCATCACTCTCCGCTGAGTAGACTGAGACGAGGTCTACCCAGCAAAGAATGCAGAAGGTAAGGATTGCTTTAGGTATGCAATTCTTCCTTTTGTTTTCATTTTTTCTCTGAATTTTGGCTCATCTAGGCATCTGTGCACTAGTCTCCCCAAAATTGGGGGCAACTGTAAGCACCGTGTCCCGAGGCGGTCCAGATCAAAGATTACCCGATGAAGAAATCGATGCCCGAGTCCGAATGAATGGTTGAGATTCAGAGATTTTGGCCCTCTAGATTCACGAGAAATGTGATTTCTTTATTCATAGCAATGAGAAACAGAAAATTGGGAGCTTTGGGGTAAAAAAGGGAATTTTCCTCCACCGGCGGCCAGCCCGTCGCTCCCTGGGGAGCCCGTCTCTCAATATTAGGGATGGCCATTGCACAAACGTCCGTCTGTGAGCCTCCGACGCCCGTCGGTGGAATCCTATTTCCTATTGGAAAAGGGATTTAATAGACACCCGTCAGTGGGCTTAGACGCCCGTCGGTTAAATCCTGTTTCCAACAGGAAATAGGATTTAACCGATGCCCGTCAGTGGGATTCCGACGGCCGTCGGTCATTCAAAAAAATTTAAAAAGCTTTTCTTCACCTGTTTTTAGGGTTGGACGAATTTGGCTATTTCCTACCTAAAAGCCCATTTTCTAGCACTCTTCTCATCTCTCAAAAGTTCTCTTTTCACTATTATTTGATTTGGGGAATCAAATTAATTCAACGAAGCTAAAATCGATTAGTGTCCACTAAATTTGATTCCAATAGTTGACCATTTTTGTGAAAATCAATAAGAAAAAAAAAATCTAAACTTTATTTTCTTGGTTTTCACCCATTTCTCGCGAACGTGCGGGGTTCAAATCTTAAGAAAATCCATCCTAAAAGGTAAATCTGAGGGTAATTATTCTGGGCATACATTTCATTTAGCTTATTTTTTATTATTTGCATTTATTCTTGAATTTTGAGGTGGAAAAATTACTTTGTTTGAGAAAAAGTTGATTTTTGCTGTCCTTTTGAGGAACAGTAGTGACCGACGGGCTATAAGGCCACCGACGCCCGTCTCTCGGTTGAGCGACGGCGCGTAAATGACGCCGTTATTGCCCGCCGGTCACTATTGTTGAGCCTGTCTCTCAGTTGGGCAACGGCATGTAGCCCGTCGGTCGCCCCTAGAGACGCCCATCGGTCAGTCAGGTAAGGCCATCCCTAGTTTCTGTCTACAGTTTTCCAAGTTTTCTTACTTCTTTTATTATTTATTCTTCTTTATTATTTATTTCTCTTATTTTTCAAATATTTTCTCTTCTTTTTTGACGATAGTTTTTTATTATCTCAGCTTTGAGTTTTAATTTATATTATATTTATCCATGCTTTGATTTTGTTAATATTAATATTTATTGATTTATCTTGTGAGATTTTGTTTATTCCTTGAATGCTTTGAGCTTGAGGGGAGATTTGCCATGCTGGGAGGACTTCGTTCGGTTTAATCCCTCATCCCTTATTTATTTGTTCATTTATTTATTTATTTGATTATTTAATATTTATTCATTATTCTATGTACATGATAAATTATTTTATCCCGCGTTAAATAAAAATAGACTAGTGTTTTATAGTAATTAATATTGAGTTTCTTTTATAAATTCAAGGACCCAATGTCCTATTTTCTATCCAATGAAAACATCACAATAAAGATCATTTTCATAATAAATGCATGCGGGACCAAAGTCCTTAAAGTAAATGAATTCCCCGATTTATGTATGTATTGCATTTTTACAAATGGGAGTTGTATTCCGCTCCTAGTGTTATTGTACTTTATTTTTTATGTAGCTATTCTCATTTTATTTTGTTTATTTATTAATGCTTTAACATGAATACTTGCGTCTTTAATTGCATTGTGTGGAGAGAGAGTGAACTAATAAACTCAAAACTTAATCGTAAAATTAATCAAGGTAGAAATAGATGAAAAGTCCCGTACCCAACTCTGGTCTTTGGGCTCAACGAGACGAAAGGTCTTCCCGATCACTCATTGGAACCTCCAAGACACCTCTTATGTCCCATTTAAAGACTTAAATAATAATCCTAGGCTCCATAGGGTTAGAGGGTCATTCTCAATGTTATATTGGGATGATTGCCTCTAAGACCCCTTTGGCTTGCTCAAAATGGATATATGTGCTGTCTTAGGATCTCCGAGCCGAGAGGAACTTTCCCAATATTTTATTGGGTGGCGACTCCATGAAACCTCCTTTTTGCCCAAAATAGACGCACTTGCAATTCGTTTGCAAGATGTCAACGGACAACCAATTTGCCCGATCGCCCTAAAGCGGGCGGTCAAAAGGGGGCTCCGCGGGGCCCGGCACGCGTCACAGTACCTTACGGGTACGAATCGAACAGTGACGGTACGTTACGGGTACAAATCAAAAACCATTTTAATTTATCACATTCAAAATATTTTTACAGAGGGGATCTTAAACAAGATCTAACCTTTTCACGGATCACGATGATCAAAACGGGGACCTGATCGGGGTCCAAACGGAGCGGAGGGCTGCAGTTAAGAGACTCTATTAGGCATGCCTAACTATCCACTAGACTGACTCTTGTAGGTCATGCATAAACCATCAAATCATATTCATATAATTCATAAAGAAATCCATGCATAATTCTAGAAGCATCACAAATTCGTAAATTAAACATCGAGAGTGCAAAAGAAAACTCAATTTGAAACAAGGAAGTGTCGCGCTCGTGACAACTATCACTCTCGCGACAGAGGCGAACTTGCCCCAGGTCGTGATCGTGGCAATCTTTGCGATCTCGTGGAGAAACGTACACATCTCACTATCGTGCTTGCACCAGTCGTCGCGCTCGCAACAATGAGATGCCAGGCCGATCCGTCGCACTCGCACTCAAGAGCAAGCTCGCGACAAAGGATCGCCCAAATCAGCTTGGCCGCAAAGTGCTCTGTCGCGCTATCGACACACGTCGCGCTCACGACAGAGGCTCTGTTGCTCCTCTTGACAAAGAGCTTGGACGCATGCGAGAGCTGCTTTCACCGAGCTCTGTCACGAGATCGCAACAATGTCGCGCTCGCGATAGAGTCGTGATTTCCAGCTCTTGCACGGGAAAATTTGCAGAAAACTCACTTCCACAACACCCAAACCTCCAAATGGCTTCAAAACTCAACACCACTCAAAAGCATCCATTCAAAGCACATTAATCAACTAAAAACCCAACTCTAAAACCAATTATCATCATCAAAACACATGCTTTACAAGATCGACCTCCAAGATTCCATAAACCAGCAAATTAATGAATCATTATACAAAAATCATGCTCTATCACAATCAACCAAAAAATTGACATCCAAATCCCAAAAGAATTCATACCCATGACAATTTAATAGCATTACCCATGAATATAACCCACTAATTCCAACCATATCATTAATCATAATAAATAAACAAATAAATGCACAATAAAACAAGGTTCCCAAACCTGCACTCCTATGCTCCAAATCACTTTGTAACACTACCACTTGCCTTCTCCTTGCCTTTAGGATCTCGAGGAGGCTCAACTAACAAACAATACCCCCAAATCACACAAATAACAACCCTAGGTCAAAAACCCAAACCAGAAATGTGAAGAAGATGAAGAACAAGATGAAGAAGATGAAGGAGATGATGAAAATGCAGTAAACTTAACAATTAAGGGTTGAGGAGTGATCAATTTCCACCACAAACACTTGAATCCAAGCTTAGGGCACAATTTGGGAAGAGAAGAGGAAGAAGAGAGGTAGAGAGAACAGAGAAACGGGAAAGAGATGGAAATTCTGCTTTCCCTTTTCTCTTTCTTCTTCTAATTACTCTTTTCCTAAACCCTAGCCTTGTGTCACTACCTCATAGGTGGAAACTAGCCAATCACACCCTGCAAACATGCATCACACACACACTAAACCTTGCTCACTAAAACACACCCTACAATGATGTGAGCAAACACACACTAATGCAACTCAACACATTCACACCCTAATATCATATATGCACTCACACAATAGCACAACTCACTCACTCATATCCTACAAACATGTGAGCATGCACACAACAACAAAACCCTCAAAACATGCATTTTGCCAAAAATACCCTCATCACATGACAAAACACACTCAATGCATGCACACACAATTGGCTTAAACTTCTAAAGGGTAAATGGGGTGTTACAATTCTCCCATACTAACAAGAATTTCGTCCTCGAAATTATCCCCTGAACTGAATAGCTGTGGATACTGAACCCTCATAGTCACCTTTGGTTCCCAAGTCGCTTCTTCTACCCGATGATGATGCCATAACACTTTAACCAAAGGGATTTGCTTATTCCTCAACTGTCTTACTTCCCAAGCTAAAACAGCCTTCGGTTCCTCATCTTACGAATAATCTGGTTGCACTTGCACATCTTGAACCGATAACACATGCGACGGATCCGATCTATACCGACGGATCATAGAAATAAGAAATAAATCGTGCAACTTTGCCAACTCCATCGGTAAAGCCAACATATAGGCTACGGACCAACCTTAGCTAACACCTCATATGGTCCAATAAATCGAGGACTAAGCTTACCTTTCTTGCCAAATCGAAGCACTTTCCTCCAAGGTGAAACCTTAAGGAAAACTTTGTCCCTGACCTCAAATTGAACATCTTTCCTCTTCAGGTTAGCATAGGATTTCTGTCGATCTTTAGTCGCTTTCAGATTTCGCTGCATAACTCTGATCTTCTCCTCGGTATCCCTGACCAACTCTAGCCCAATAACCGAATGCTCGGATAACTCTGTCCAACGAACCGGAGTCCTACACTATCGACCACACAAAGCCTCATCTGGTGACATACCGATGCTCGACCGATAACTGTTATTGTAGGCAAACTCCATAAGCTGCACATATCTGTCCCAACTACCCTGAAAATCCAATGCACAAGCCTGTAACATATCCTCCAAGATCTGTATAACCCGCTCTGACTGACCATCTATCTGAGGATGAAATGCCGTACTGAAATTCAACTTGATACCCAAAGCTCTCTGTAGTTCTTTCCAAAACTTAGATGTGAACCTTGGATCCCGATCTAACACTATAGATAACGGCACTCCATGCAATCTGACCACTTCATCCACATAGATACTAGCCAACTTATCCATCGGATAATCCACTCTAATAGGTAGAAAATGAGTTGACTTCGTAAGCCGATCCACTATCACCCACACTGAGTCATGCTTCATCTGAGTCAACGGCAAACTAGACACAAAATCCATGGCAATATTGTCCCATTTTCACTCAGGAACAGATAAAGGTGTGAGCAATCCCGAAGGAACTTGATGCTCGGCCTTTACCTGCTGATAAGTCAAGCAGTTTGCCACATAATCCACAATATCTCTCTTCATACCAGACCACCAATAGAACTGTTCCATGTCCCGATACATCTTCTCGCTACCGGGATGCATAGTAAAAACCGTAGAGTGTGCCTCACTCAGAAGCTGCTTCCTTAACTCATCATGCTCGGGCACACATAAACGATTCTTATACATAAGCACCCCATCCAAAATCGAGAACTCTGACTATTTACCCGATCTGACCTCTTGCAAAACCCACTGCAATCTCTCATCTCCCTTCTATACATCCACTATCAACTGCCTCAAGGTTGGCCTACGCAACCAAGCCCAACGCCGGAAGCATTGCTGTACATCACAAACTCTTTACCCGAGATGGGTTGAGTAAGTACATGAGCTTCAACTAACAACCTCTTCAACTTCTTAAAACAAGCTTGCCACTTATCCAACCACTTAAATCTGACCCCTTTCCTCAACAACCTCGTCATCGGAGCAGCAATGACTGAAAAACCCTTCACAAACCGACAATAGTAGCCTGCCAAATCGAGAAAACTTCTCACTTCTGGAACATTCCTAGGCGCTTTCCAATTAACAATCGCCTCAATCTTAGATGGATCAACTTGAATACCCTTAGCCGAAACAATATGACCCAAGAATGACACTTCCCAAAGCCAGAAGTCACACTTACTAAGCTTCGTAAACAACCGATGCTCCCTCAACACTTGCAAAACTAACCAGATATGTTCCTTATGCTCACTGTCATCCTTCGAGTAAACCAAGATATCATCTATAAACACCACTACAAATCGGTCAAGATATGGCCTAAACACTCAGTTCATCAAATCTATGAAAGCCGCTAGTGCATTGATCAAACCAAACGGCATCACTAAGAACTCATAGTGGCCATACCGAGTCCGGAATGTAGTCTTCACCACGTCCTCATCCTTAACTCGCAACTGATAATACCCCGACCGAAGATCAATCTTTCAAAGGACTCCTGCTCCTCTAAGCTTATCAAACAAATCCTCGACTCTAGGCAAAGGATACTTGTTCTTCACTGTGACCTTATTAATTTGCCTATAGTCGATACACATCCTCATAGAACCATCCTTCTTCTTAACAAACTGAACCGGAGCTCCCCATGGAGATATGCTGGGTCTGATAAACCCCTTATCCAATAGCTCTTGTAGCTGATTTTTGAGTTCTCTCATCTCTACAGGAGCCATCCGATAAGGTGCTATTGATATGGGAGTAGAACCCGGCACTCTCTCTATGGACAACTCCACCTCTCTCCCAGGAGGCAAACCAGGCAACTCACTCGGAAAAACATCTCCAAACTCTTGAACAACTGGGATGTCCTCAATTCTAACCTGATCCCGCTTAGAATCCAATATTATTGTTAGAAAAGCCTCACATACCTTCCTAATGAATCTCTTCGCTTGCATAGCGGAGATCACATTACTCAAAGAACTAGAACCCAAGCCTTTGACAACCACAGGAGACTGATTTCTATCTCGAAGAACAACCGTCTTCCTATGACAGTCAACCATTGCCCGATGCTTACCCAACCAGTCCATACTCAAAATCAGATCAAAATCTCTGAACAGCAACTCAATCAAATCTGCTGGAAACTCAACTTCCTCAACCAACAGGGGATAATTCCTATACACTCTACTCATATTGACACTATGCCTTAAAGGACTGGTCACACAAATCTCATAATCCAACTGATCTACAAAGTACAACTTATCAAATAACTTATTTGTGTACAAATATGAGTGTTTGGAATCAAGGTCAATTAGAGCATATAATTCATTGTCATGGAGTAGAAACTTACCGGCAATCACATATGAAGCATCCTGCTCCTCCCGAGCTCTCACTGGATAGGCTCTAGCTGGCACAGCCAAGGGATGCTCAACTGACTCTGATGCAGCTCCCTCTCTAGGTCGACCGCCTCGATCTCTACCTCGGCCTCTACCATGATTGGCTTGCGAATCATTCAAACCAACCCTACTGGGCTCTCTCTGGTCACCGAAAACATCGTTCCCCCTCGGATAATTATCTAAGAAATGCTCGGTGCTCCCACAACGAAAACATCCCCCTATGAGCCACCTACACTCACCCCGGTGCTGCTTACCACAATGTGAGCACTCGGGTAACAACTCGGTCCTTCCACCCGAATTACATCTGCCAGAACCAGACACCATAACTGAACCCTATCTTCGGCCTCTCATAGCTGGGCCTGAAGATGACTCATCCTGCGGCTTCCTTGACCTGTTACATGAGGATGAAGAAGATGAACCTCCACAAGAGGGATTCCTCCTCTGAGCCCTCTCTCTCAAAACCGATTCAGACCTCTCAGCCCACACTGCAGCTTGCACAATCTGGTAGTACCCAACTCCTGGAGTACTCATCAGAGGAATCAGCATCACCCTCAGTGACTCATTCAACCTGGGCTCAAAATGCCTACACCTGAACTCCTCTATCAAAATACCTTCTGGTGCATACTTCGCCAAACGATTAAACTCTTTCTCAAATTCAGATACTGTCATGGCTCGCTACTTCAAACTCAAGAACTGCACCCATTTCGTATCCCTGTTGGTCTGAGTCACATACTTATTTATGAACGCCCTCTCAAAAAACTCCCATGGAACCGGGTCAGGCAACTGGGGATGCCTACAAACCAACTCCCACCAGTCAAAAGTAGACCCTTGAAGCAATGCCAATGCACACTCCACTTGCTGATCAAGAAGACACCGGACCTCCCTCAGAGTACGCTTTACCTTATCTAACCACTTCTCAGCATATTCCGACTCATCCAAATCGGTCCCATAGAAATCTTCTGCCCTAGCTCTTTTGACACTCTCAATCGGGGCTCTAGGGGCAGTCACCCTCTCCAAGACTCAAGCCATATCCTAGGAAATCTTGAGCATAGCTTTGAAGGGCATGGCTACGGCCTCGGGCTAGACCCTAAGATCTTGAGCCTACACATAAATTGAAGGATCAATAGCTTGGGGATTCATGCTTTCGGCTGATCCCTCAAGTGACCCTCGAACTGAATTAGAATCCATCTAAACCAAGCAAGGACAACCACATCATCTAACACAGTCCTAAACATATATACGCATCTACACACAACATCACCCAGAAACGCCTAAACCTAGGCTCTGATACCAAAACCTATAACACCCCCTACCCATATGCAGGCGAACCCATCCGGATCGGAGTGAGATACCGTAAGAGCAAGGGTGTCACACTAAACAGATCGATACAATGCATACATTCATACATCATAACCAAACGGAAATTAAAACTTTTGAGAAACATCTTCATGTTCATGCATTAATATAACAACATTCATTATAATAATGTTCTGATCAGTTGCCAAAATAAAATAATTATATATCCAAAATATATAAGCAGAAGCTTTACAAAAACGTTGATATAATGAGACTTCTATTATAAAAGAATTATCAACAGACTACAAAAAGAAAGCCCTCTCACTAATCCCTCTGTGTTGGCTTGATTGGCAGCGACTCTCCCCCAGCAACAATGCCTTCCGCACCTGCATGGGTAAAACACCGTGCTAAGCGATAACGCTTAGTGCGGAAACACACGACAAAAGAGTGGATGGCCATTCACAATGGTCGCCAAAGCAAAACACATACACTATGACATATGCGGATAATCGTATCACATATATAAATATAAATAGTTCGGAAGCTCATATACACATTGATATACGTATATACGTTAGCTGATTTCTCATACTTATCATCATACTCATTCAAATATCACATTCCTTGTATCGTATCGATGCAAAGCAAAACAAACGTAACAACAATTGACTCACAATAGTGGATAACGAGTAGACAGTGATGGTACCTTACGGGTACAAATCGAACAGTGACGGTACCTTATGGGTACAAATCGAAAACCATTTTAATTTATCATATTCAAAACATTTTTACAGAGGTGACCTTAAACAAGATCCAAACTTTTCAGGGATCACGAGGATCCAAACGGGGACCTGATCGGGGTCCAAACGGAGCGGAGGGCTGTAGCTAAGAGACCCTATTAGGCATGCCTAACTATCCACTAGACTGACTCTTGCAGGTCATGCATAAACCATCAAATCGTATTCATAAAATTCATAAAGAAATCCATGCATAATTTTAGAAGCATCACAAATTCAGAAATTAAACATCGAGAGTGCAAAAGAAAATTCAATTTGAAACCAGGAAGTGTCGCGCTCAAGATAGAGGCGAACTTGCCCCAGGTCGCGATCGCAGCAATCTTTGCGATCTCGTGGAGAAACGTACACATCGCACTATCACGCTTGCACCAATCGTCGCGCTCGCAATAGTAAGCTGCCAGCCCGATCCGTCGCACTCGCACTCAAGAGCGCGCTCGCGAAAGAGGATTACCCAAATTAGCTCGGCAGCCGAACGCTCTGTCGCACTCGCGACAGAGCCTCTGCTGGTCCGCTTGAAAGAGAGCTCGGACACGTGCGAGAGTTGCTTTCATCGGGCTTTATCGCGAGCTCGCGACAGAGTCGTGATTTCCAGCTCTTGCACGGAAAAATCTGTAGAAAACTCACTTCAACAACAACCAAACCTCCAAATGGCTTCAAAACTCAACACCACTCAAAAGCATCCATTCAAAGCATATTAATCAACTAAAAACCCAACTCTAAAACCAATTATCATCATCAAAACACATGCTTTATAAGATCGACCTCTAAGATTTCATAAACCAGCAAATTAATGAATCATTGTACAAAAATCATGCTATATCACAATCATCCACCAAATTGACATCCAAATCCCAAAAGAATGCATACCCATGACAATTTAATAGCATTACCCATGAATATAACCCACTAATTCCAACCATATCATTAATCATAATAAATTCACACATAAATGCACAATAATACATGGTTCCCAAACCTGCACTCCTATGCTCCAAATCACTCCGTACCACTACCACTCGCCTTCTCCTTGCCTTTAGGATCACGAGGAGGCTCAACTAATACACAATACCCACAAATCACACAAACAACAATCCTAGGTCAAAACCCCAAACCAGAAACGTGAAGAAGATGAAGAACAAGATGAAGAAGATGAAGGAGATGATGAAAATGCAGAAAACTTACCAATTGATGGTTGAGGAGTGATCAATTTCCATCACACACTGTTGAATCCAAGTTTAGGGCACAATTTGGGAAGAGAAGAGGAAGAAGAGAAGTAGAGAGAAGAGAAAAATAGGAAAGAGATGGAAATTATGCTTTCCCTTTTCTCTTTCTTCTTCTAATTACTCTTTTCCTAAACCTTAGCCATGTGTCACTACCTCATAGGTGGAAATTAGCCACTCACACCCTACAAACATGCATCACACACACACCAAACCTTCCTCAATAAAACACACCCTACAATGATGTGAGCAAACACACACTAATGCAACTCAACACATGCACACCCTAATATCATATATGCACTCACACAATAGCACAACTCACTCACTCACATCCTACAAATATGTGAGCATGCACACAATAACAAAACCCTCAAAACATGAATTTTTCCCAAAATACCCTCATCACATGACAAAGCACACTAAAAGCATGCATACACAACTGGCTCAAACTTCTAGGGGGCAAATGGGGTGTTACAATCAGGACCCTTCATCCTCCTCTAAGGATGAAGCTTCCTATGTATAGTTAAGGGGTGTTACAGTATGTCACGGTGACAACCAAGTGGTTATGACCGTGAGGTACCCTGTTTTTGCTCTATGATTTATTTTCATTTGTAAATGTTATGCATGAGTTTGAGCATCATTTTAACCTAGTTTAACATCATTCTATGAGGATTGATATGTGCTTAAAGCTATTTTTAAGCATGATGAATTACTTGATTTATACATGAATTTAATAAAGTTGATCGTACTTGAGTGCATGAGTAGAAGTTTGGTTAATTAAGTTGTTTGTCCGCCTGATCGGTCAAGGTAGTGGGTAGATAAGCATGCTTATTAAGGGCTAGAGTTTTGCAGCTGCTCCTGTCGACCCGCATGGGTTGAAGATTTAGACTTCGGTCTTCTGAAAACTAGACTTTGGTCTTCTGTATTTAAGCTTTTAGACTTCGGTCTTCTGATACTACTCGCCAGTATTCTGTTACCCGTATCCACCATCGTCATGATCTCAGGCTATCTTTGTGTTATATACTTGTACTTGAGTAATAAGTAATTCTTGTATCGGCTATATGTTATGTTACTCCTAAGTATTAGCAATTGTTATTGCTTCCGAATCTGCTTTGACTTGAGTATTGTACTTTCTTGCTTGCTTTGTATATGATGAGTTTCTGAATCTTTATTCGAGTATTTGTTACTGCTACGCATGTGTTATGTTCTGCTGTGACTTCTTTGGAAGTCCCTTGCTTCTGTTCATCCCCACTAAGCGTTATTGCTTAGAATGGATGTTTGTTTCCATGTAGCTTTGCAGGTTCTATTCGGAGTGAGAGTCCCCATCTGTTGGCCACTAGGGTTGTCTTGAAGTGATCCTTTTTGTATTAGTTATGCTATTTTTTTTATAGGAGGTTTGTATAGCATTTTGTAAACGTTCTGTAAGGCATGTAATTCTGATCAGTGGCATGTTATGATTTTGTATATGTCTACGTTTTAAGTTATGACTATAAGTTTATGTTGCTTCTGAGTTGCTTTCGTTTCCGCTATCGTATGTATGCTTCCGCTTAGTGTTTAGCATGTGTCTTTTGCGTGTTTCCGTTGTGACATCTCGATGTTCATCTCGAGGGGCATTGGAGCGCCACAGTTTCACTATGAATGTAATAGCTCAAGGACCCTTAATTGTAGTAAAGTTAAAAGGTTAAGCGTGCTAGAGGCATAGCAATCCTAGGATGGGTGACCTCTTGGGATGCCATATAGTTGAAAATGGCAGCTGTATGCTAAAAACTTTTTATTCACTTGTTTTATTCTTTAGACTGTCAAGAGTCTAGTGGTAAAATCTATTGCAAAAATGAGGTCAAATAAGTCTCCGAAAGTCAAACTGAAGTTGGCCCTTGGTTCGGTTCAAATAGTAACCAAGTTTGACTAAACTTTGACTTAATTTTTAAAGATGCTAAATGGAGTCAAAATGATATTTTGAAGGTATATAATGACTCTAGATGATATTTAGAAATTTTAGAAAGTGAAAAAAATTATTTTTACGGTGGCACTAAAAAAGCGTCTAACCGGACCGATTTAAATGAACCGAACCTCAAACGGACTTCGATTGAGCTAAAATTTTGTATGGAGGCTATATTCCATATTATAAGAATGTTGGAATTGGTTTGGTGAGAAAATGATAAAAATCATTTTGGGTTCAAAATGGGCTTAAATAGATTGTGCCACTTTGGTTGGACCAGGCCCAGCCCATTAAATCACCTATAAATAGCCTAAATATCAAAATCCTCTAGAGAATACCTGAAAAATTTGACAGCCCTCTCCTCCACTTCCTTTGCCAAATTGACCTTCATTAATCTTCCTCTCTCTTTCTTTAATTCTCTCTTTATCTCTCCTCAAATCTTAGCCTCCCAAGTAAAGTTCAGTTCCTATACAACATGGTAGTGGTGATTGGAGTCCATTTGAAGTGATTGAAGTGGGAAAAACTAAGATTTAAAAATTTTGGTGTACAATTGAGGTAAGTGATATTGGTGTTTTTAAATTAGTTCAAGGGTTTTTATAAGTACTTTCTGATGTATAGGTTATGTTTATGAGATTATCTTAAGAAAAGGAAGCAAGATTTTTAGTAGATCTTGATGTATGTTTTCGGCCTCCGTTAGGTAACCAAGGTGAGGAAGGTTCCTTCAAAGGAAAAAGGTAAGGAAAAGGAGTATTAAGGAGTATTGATTAAGGATCTAAGGTTAGTGATTGCAAAATCCATCTATTTCCATGACCTAAGTTTGATTTTAGGTTATGTCTAAGAACAATATGCATGTTTAATTGAATCTAGCCTTATTAACATACTTAAGAAGGCTAAAAATGATGATTTGGATGGTTAAAATGAAAAGATAAAATTTTGATGATGATGGTATAGCTTGGATGAATGATATGCCTTGGATTTTCCATAATATGTATGATGTTTATGGCATATAAATGGTGTATATGTGTTGTTTGGCATGAGATTTAGTTAATTGAATGAATAAAGGAAAGAAAAATAAACATGATAGATAATGCATACCTTGGCCGAATGGGGTATGTAATGACCCGAATTGTACCCTAAAGGGATTTGTAGTATCAATTGTATTGTAAGGGTACAAGAGTAATTATTTAAGTTTGGATGTATGGTTCAAATAAGGATGTAATTGAAAGACATAAAGTATTTGGAAGAAGAAAATTAGTAGGAGGGACTAAGTGGGAGTTGGAAGTGGACTTATTGGCTCTTTGCAAGGAATAGATTGGAATTTTGGAAGATGTTGGTAAGTGCATTCCATGTGTGGAATGCAGGCTGTGCCAACACCCTCCCTAGCATGCAATATATGGATTGGTGTGGAGAACCAAAATATATCTTCTCTTTGAATTTGGCCGGCCACTCTCCCATTTTGGCTCTTCTTTGCTTTCTTATTACTCATTTCTGGTTTCTTCTTCTTTTGATCATGAAGAACTTGGATTGGTTTGAAGTGGCATTTTGAGAAGCATTGGATAAGAGAAAGGATAAAGTCTAAGCTAGCAGAGGAGTTGTGCAAGCTACTTTGTGAGGTTTGGTATTAAAATTTCTATAGATACATGATTATTAACTTTAGAAGTTTTTCTTGATTATGTGATAGTTGCTAAATG
The DNA here is from genome assembly GCA_947683425.1 of Excoecaria cochinchinensis. Classification (NCBI taxonomy): domain Eukaryota; kingdom Viridiplantae; phylum Streptophyta; class Magnoliopsida; order Malpighiales; family Euphorbiaceae; genus Excoecaria; species Excoecaria cochinchinensis. The sequence goes on from CANTUQ010000139.1 coordinate 6,739,414, forward strand.
CTATAGTTGAGTTATATTCTAGTGATGTATTTTGAGTGGAAATGAAAGTGTGTGTTGGTTGTGCTAGTGATTGCCATGTTTATGCATGAACTCAAATTTAGTGGAAAGTTTGTGTAGCTGCCGTGAATTGAAAAAGTGCGGCTCTATAATATGAAGTTGAGATTCTCATTAATGTGTATAGGAGTGTTAGATTGAGTAAAGTGAATTGGTGTTACCAAATTGTTTGTTTGCATGCTTGAAGAGTTAGTAGCATAAAACTGTGTTTGGGGATCCATTCTGAACTATGTGAGTTGTTTTTTACTATAAAGTGAGTTTTATAACTCTACATTGGATGATACCAATTGGGTTGAATTCGTAATTTCTGCATCATAAAATGTTGTAGAAATAGTTTGGTTCATCGGAGGACTCTAAGGTCTCCATAAATGGCATATAATTGTGGCTAGATTTTGTAAGAGGGTTTTGGGACAAGTCATGTTCCTTTGACCTTTACCCCTTGAAATTGAGTCTAAATGTCATGATATTTCTATCAATTTAAAGATAATAAGTAGTTGAAAAACTTATTAGTAGAGAATATTGACTGAAAATGGCATTTTGATTGAGTTTAGAAGTCATATGCATGAAGTAGGAAAATGTGCTTATAGGATAAGTTTTTTTGTAGGTCTCTGTTGACCTTTAGTGACTTTTTTGCCCAGAGATTGAGTTTTAGTGCTCCGTATTGGTTGATTCAAATTGGAGTTGGAACCTATGATCCATGCCTAAAAATGTCTCAAAGATTTGGTTGAGCTAATTCTAGCTCTAAGTGTCCCAAAAGTGGCCAAAACAGAGGTTTCTCTACCTTGACCGATTAATTAGAGTATTTCAGGTTATTTAGATCATATCTTACATTTAGATGTCAATATGCGCTGACATTTGTTCCATTTGAAACTTAACATCCTAGGGAACAATTGTTAAGAAGGGAGTTTTGTCTAAAATTGAGGTTTAGACGTCGGTTTAGCTAACCAAAATTTTGGAGTGAAGCAGTCCCGAGCTTCTGCTTCTACTTTGCTTATTTTTGTTATATCACGATAACAACCAAATCACTGCCACCATGACCAATGCCAAGAGAAGGCAGAATTGTCTATTTTTGTACCTCAGGGTCACAACCAAGTGGTTGCCAGTATGAGGTATGCCTGTTTTTAGTTCTATTTTGTATTTTCTTATGTCATTGTGACAACCAAAAAGTTACCACCGTTAGGTACTTTCAATTTGCATATTTCTTTGTCAAACATTATTAAATGTTATAAATGTATGTCAAATGGAATCCAAATAAGTTTAATAACATTAATTGAGTATTATAATATGATAAATATATGAATATGAACAATGGTATGTGTACTTGTACTATATGTATGTGTTTGTAGTTATCAATAGTTAATATATGTATATATATTGAGTTGAATGAGCAATAGTATAACATGATAGTTGAATAGAAGTAATGTATACGGATAAGTGTACAAGGTGTTTATTATAAGCCTGAGATATTAATAGAAGTGGATAGATAGACATTCTATAAAGGGTTAGAGTGCAGTTGCTAGAGTGGCACTGTTTGTGTCCAGATGTTAATACCTTAGGATATTCAGAAGTTTTAGTTAGGTCTCTAGATGTTTTGTACTATTTTTCAGTATCCAAAGTACCCATATCCACTACCATATAAAGTCAGGATTTCTTTTTATATGATTATGATATGTAAAAGATGTTATATTATGTTAGAGATTTATAGGAAATGTTAATATAAATGTACATGACTATCATACCAGAGATGTTAATATATGATTACCAGAGTATATGAAAAGCTATTATTCGAATATGATTATACAAGTGATGTATCAAAGTGTTATTATGTATATGAATGTACATAAAATGTAGTGACATGATATTACTTGTTATATGTTTTAATAGTTAATGTTAGGAATCATAGCTTGACATAGGTTACATGAAAGTAATATATGTATAGCACATGTGTTTAGAATGCTCGACATGTTATTATATGTTAGATACATGTTCATATTAATATGCTCATAAATGAATATTGTTATATGATTAACATAATAGATGTGTACATGCCATATTGTATGATGTTTGCAACTTCGATAGAAGTCTATTATTTGTGATATCCCCACTAAGCGTTATCGCTTAGCACGGGTGTTTTTCCTTGTAGGTTTACAGGTTTGGTAGAGAGTTGTGCATCTGCAGGCCAAGGCCACTAGGAGTACAAGCTGGAGCTCTTTTGTTTATAGCTCATATCATTTTGTATAGAACAGTATAAAAATGATGTGAAGGATTTTGTATATGTAATGCATATGTTTTACAAGGAAGATGTACATGTAATATGTAAAGGAACAATGATATTATGTAATGTAAATGACTATAAGAATTTAATTTAAGCATGTGTATTGATACTTGAGTATTAGTTTTACAAGTATGTTGGAATTGGTTATTAGGTTTAGTATGTGTTTATAGCGCTCCCTATCCTCTTAGGGGGTATTGGGGCATTACAGTGTACATGGTGAAAAATGTGATTTTTAATGTGTTATGATGTCATATAATGGTATAATTAGGTTAATTAACATGTAATCTAGCTAAATGAATGATAAATGAGTTTAATTGTACATATTTGTATGTGAATACTAATATATACCATGATGTAATGGTAAGGTAAGATTTTATTAATTGTACATATTGTAACATAAAAATGTATAAATGGAATAATTTAATGCCCTATGTAGCATTTTGGTAGTCAAATCTAGTTTAGGATATAGTGGTTAGCCATAGGGACACCAAACCACGGGAGTGAGCATGACGTCTCACTTATTGTAGGCCAATGACGGTCCTATCCAATGTATTGAATGTTGAAATGTCAAAAGAAATGAAATGGAATGGGGGTGGTCTTTCGGGGTCCCTCTAAAATCTATTAAACCTATAGGGTTCACGTCTCGAGTATCCAGTTCAAAGATTTCTGCTAGTATTATACAAGGGGCAATATGATAAAAATGTAAATAACATGCTTGAGTTGAAGTAAAAATGAAATTTATGATGAAAATGGACCTAATTAAAAGCAATAAAAAGTTGAGGGGTAAAATGGTAATTTGGCCATAAATAGCGTAATAAAGGTTATTAAAGTTAAAAATGTAATTTGCTGGGCAATTATGTAATTGGGGACTTTTTAGGGACTAAAATGTAATTTGGCATGGTTTTGTTAATTTAGGAACTAAATGTTAATTTGCCTGTTTAATAATGGTTAAAAGTGTAAAGAAAATGAATTGATGGTAATTTTGTAAATATAAAGAAGTTTAGGGACTAAATCGTAATTATGCCATAGGTAAAGGACTAAAAAGTAAATATGGATTTTTATGTGCACTAATTGTATATATGTGATAAAGTGAATGATTTAATTGTAATTATGAGCATAATTGCATGCATAAAAATTTAGTGAATTAAGTACTAGTTTAATTTGATATTTTATATATTATAAATATTTATGTTTTATACATGTGAACTTAGTCTAGTGGAAATCCCTGGATTTGCAATCACCACTGAGCATATTTAATGCTCAACACGTAGTTTTATTTTACTGTGTGTAAGTACTCTATAGGGAGCGGAGCCCAATGCATACACCAAATTTTGAGAGCTGAATCGAAGAAATATTATTAAAGAATCTTAAGTATGTTAAGTTTCATGGCATGTATATAAACATAAATTAGTATGGTTTTGGGTACTGACCTGTACAGAATTTAAGTAGATAAAAACATAGAACAGTATGATGCATGATAGTTTATTTTAGACTGTCTATAAATGTGGTATATTATTGTGTTTATTGCCTTGCGTTTGGCTGTGGTTTGTTTAGATTGCAGTAAATGTAGGATAAGTGTATAGTCGTCATGTTTCTAAAAAATTGACCAAATGAATAGTAATTTAGACAGTTATAAGTCAATTGGTAAATGAAGATTAATTGAATATATGTTAAGTTATAAGGTCTTCGGTTAATTCTTAGGTTTACTAAAATTGGCTAATAAACTTAGGTACTTATTGAAATGATAAAATTGATATAAAACAAAAAACAATATCTGTCTTCACATTAATAAGATAATTAATAGATTTCCAAACAATCATGGTAATCGACTTAGAAAGCTTAATGAAAGTGATTATTGAATGTACTGCACAAGGGTGTTACAATTTTAATGGTATCAGAACGCGGTTTAGGCGATTCTAAGATCGGAGTGGGTTATTAGGACTAGGTTAAGTACATATACATGCCAATTGATGAATCGATAATATTTTGAGATTAATGTATTCTTGCTCATCTTGTTAGATAGTATGAATGGCTTCTGAAGAAGGGCGTCGCGAGGGTGATGTAGAAAGTGTAGCTTCAGTTCATGCTGGGCGAGTGGAGACGCCGCATCAACAAGTTATTCCACCAGTTGCACCTCCCCCTCCAACTAAGCCTGATTTTTTGAATATGATGGCAGATTATATTCAGCAGCATTTGTAGGCACAGCAGTCACCTCAACCCCAGGTTCCTGGACAACCTCCAACTCCACCAAAAAGAAAGCCGATTTTAGAATAGATTAAGCAGTTGGCAGCTAAATATTTTTATGGATGTGACCTTCTGACTCCAGTTCAATCTGAAGAATGGTTGTTCAAAGGGAAGAGAATATTTGACATCACACAGAGTCCACCTGGGGAGATGTTGCAGGAAGCAGTAGCATTGTTGTAAGGACCTGCATTTACATAGTGGAGTGCAGTACGTAAACATACCCCGGCTGATCAGATAACATGGGATTTCTTCTTATCTCAGTTTGAAAAGAAGTATATTAGGTAAGAATATAAAGCTTTAATGCAAGATACTTTTTGGAGACTTAGGCAAGGTAACAAGTCAGTAGCTGAATATAAAACAAGTTTGACTAGCTCAGCGCCTATTTAGATGATAACTCCTTCATAGAAGAGAAATTGTGTCACAGATTTGAAAGAGGTCTCCACAACAACATCAGACAGATTGTGGGTACTCAAAGGCATCCTAATATGAGATCCTTGATTGAACCAGCTGTCACACCCCGATTTCCCCCTAGCAGTTTGAGTCATGTGTATGTGGGCATATGTGTGTGTGTTGGCATGTTTTAATGGTATTTTGGGTTATATGTATGTTTTGTGGGCTTTATTAGAGTGTGGGTGCTTGTTTATATTAGGATGTGTGTGTGTGGGTCTTGTTAGTGTGTGTGCATGCTCATAGGGGAGTAGTGTGTGTATTAGTGAGGGTAAGTCTTGTGTCTAGTGTCTTGCTTTGTTGCAAGGTGTGAATTATCAATACCCACCAATCTCGAGGTGACATGTGGCGAGGGAAATTAAGAAGGGGTATGTAAAGAGAGGAGAGAGAAAGATAGAGCAGAATTCTGCCCTAACTCTCCCATTCTCTTCCTCCCCTCCTTTGCTTCTTCTTTCTTCCTCTTGCTCTTGCTGCACCTTGATTCTTTCTTTTCTTGGCTGTCTTATTGGTGGATCTTGGTAATTCTCAAGAGCTTTATTGGTAAGTTAGTGGCTTTTCTCTTATTCTCCATCTTTTCTCTTGTTTTGTTAGATGTGTTTTTAATCTAGGACTTTTGTGTTTGTATGGTTCTTGGGTTTCCGGGTTTAGAAGCGCCTACTCGTGATCCCAAGGGGAAAGAGAAGGCGAGTGGGAGTGGAGCTTGCAACTAGGAGCATAAGAATTTTTAGGTTTGGGAATTTATTTGAATATGTTGCATTTTTGTCATTTAGTATGTTTGAGTGAAGTTCTGGAAATTTGCGGTTTAATGAAGCCCATGTTAGTGCAAATGTTATGGGTTTTGGTTTGATTTAAGTTGTGATGCATGAATGATGAATTATTGGAGAAAATTTTAAGTTTGATGAACTTTATTGCAATTTTTTGGGTTTGTCACTTTTGAGAAGTTTGATTATGTTAATTCATGATTTTGATTGTGTTAATTGTTGTAAAAATTGTGTTTTATGTTTATTATGATGATGGGAGGGTTGATTTGAGGTAAGTCGAAGTTTGGGTTGATTTATGTTTGAGATTGGAGGTTTGGGAGTGTGATTTTCTGCAGATTCTCGCGTAAGAGCTAGAAATAACGACTCTGTCGCGAGATCGCGATAGAGCTCGGTGAATTCAGCCCTTGTGCGTGGCTGAGCGGATTTAGGTTTCTGAGTCGCCAAAATGAGAGCTCTCTGTCTCGAGCGCGACAAAGCGCTCGGGTACCGAGCGGATTTTGGCAGTCCCATGTCACGAGCGCACGCCTGTTCACGAGTGCGATAGGTTTTGTTGGCTGCTCACTGTCACGAACGCGACGACCGTTGTGAGCACAACAGTTAGATGTGCTTCTGTCTCTGCACGAGCGCGAGGACTGTCGCGATCACAACCTGGGGCTAATTTGGCCTCTGTCGGGAGTGCGACACCCCTGGCTTTAATTTGAGTTTTCTTTTGTGATTTTCGATGTTTAATTTTTTAACTTGTGATGCTTTTAGGTTTATACTTGGGCAATTTTATGAATTATATGAATATAATTGGATGTCTTATGCATGACCTGCTAAAGTCAAAAAAGTGGATAGTTGGGCATGCCTAATAGAGTTCAGTAGCTGTAGCCCTCAGTTCTGTTCTGGACCCTAATCAGGTCTCTGTTTAGTTCCTCGCGAACCTCAATGTGTTTGGGTCTTGTTTAAGATCCCCTCTGTAAAATGTTTTGAAATGAGAAAATTGTGATGTTGCTTTTCGATTCGTACCCGTAAGGTACCGCCAAGCATTCACTCGTTATCCACTACTGTGAGTCAATAAGTGTTATATTTCATTGTGTTATCAGAATGTGAATCCGGATGACTACGATTATAAGTACATGAATCAGTTAGCATATGAATGTTATTGTGAGCATTTGAATGCTTACGAATGTGATTCGATTATGATCATATCTTATATGATATTCAGCTTATGCCATTATGTATGCATTTTGCCTCGACGACCATTGTGAATTGTCGTCTATAATATTGTTGTTTGTTTCCCCACTAAGTGTTATCGCTTAGCATGGGTGTTTCATCCGTCCAGGTGCGGAAGGTGTATAGCTTTTGGGGAGAGTCACCGCAAGTTAAGCCAACACAGAGGGAATTGATGTTAGGACTTAGCTTTTTGTTATATGATTCTTTTTGTAATAGTGAGCTCTCATTGTATTTATTCTTTTGCTCCGCTTCCGCATTATAATTCTGAAAGATGTAATTATTTTGGTAATATCATAACAGCTTTGTAATGAATATTATTATTGCATCTATGAATGAATGATCGGTTTGGTTTTAAAGTTTTAAATTCCGCTATTTATAGGTATGTTTTTTTATATGTGGATGAGTGTTTATTGTATCGTTTTGCTTGGTGACACCCTTGCTCATACGGTTTCTCACTCCATTGCGGATGGGTTCTCCTATGTAATGGTAGGGGGTGTTACATTTTTTGGTATCAGAGCCAAGGTTTAGGCGTTTTCTGGGTGTTGTTGTGCATAGATATATGTCTAGGACTGTGTTGGCTGACGCACGTGTCTTTGTGTTTGTTTTAGATGGATTTTGATTCGGTGCGTGGGTCTCTTGAGGGGTTCACTGAGAGTGTGAATCCTCAAGCAGTAGATCCTTCAGTGTCTGTTTCGGCTCAAACACCTATGGTTCATCCTGAGGCCTCAACTATGCCCTTTGAGGCAATGTTGAAGATTTATTAGGACATGGCTCGTGTCTTATAGATAGTGACCCTTCCGAGAGCCCCTTTAAAGAGCATGAGTAAAGCTGGTGCGGAGAATTTTTATGGGACTAGTCTGGATGAATTTGAGTATGCTGAGAAATGGATAGAGAAGGTAGAGCGTGTTCTGGACGAGATTTGGTGCCCTCCTGAGAGGCAAGTAGAATGTATTGCGGCTTTGTTACAGGGATCCGCCTACAATTGGTGGAAGTTCGTCCGTAGACATCCCCAGTTGCCTGACTTGGTCACCTAGAAGTTCTTTGAGAGGGAGTTTACCAGTAAGTATGTGACTCAGGCCTATAAGGATGCTAAGTGGGCACAGTTCTTAAGTTTGAAGCAGAGGGCTATGACTATTTCGGAGTTTGAGAAAGAGTTTAACTGTCTTGCGAAGTATGCTCCAGAGGGTGTTCTGAAAGAGGAGTTTAGGTGTAAGCACTTTGAGGCCAGTTTGAATGAGTCCTTAAGGGCTATGCTGATTTTATTGATGAATACTCTAGGTATTGGGTATTACCAAATAGTACAAGCAGCAATGTGGGCTGAGAGATCTGAATCGGTCTTAAGAGAGAGGACTCAGAGGAGGAATCCCCCTCATAGAGGATCATCATCATCTTCGGGTAAGAGGTCTAGGAACCCGCATTATGAGTTTTCTTCAGGTCTGGCTTTGAGAGGCAAGAGGCAAAGTTCTATCATGGGTTCCAGTGCCGGTAGAGGTGGTTCGGGTAATAGGATTGAGGCATTGCCCGAGTGTTCTCACTGCAGCAGGCGCCATCGGAGTGAATGTAGGTGGCTCACGGGTGGTTGTTTTCGATGTGGGAGCACTTATCACTATGTAGCTAACTATCCTAAGTTGAGGGAGACTTCTAGTGTGAGGCTAGTAGAGTGGGTTTGAATGCTCTGCAAGCCAGCCGAGGCCGAGGTAGAGGTCGAGGTGGTCGGTCTAAAGAGGGAGCTCCATCAGAGTCGGTTGATTGTCCTTTGACGGTTCCAGCTAGAGCATATGCTATGAGAGCTCGGGATGAGCAGGATGCCTCGGATGTGATTGCTGGTAAGTTCCTACTCTTTGACACTGAGATTTATGCTCTAATTGACCCTAGTTCCACACACTCATATATTTGTGCACGAGTAAGTTATTTGATAAGTTGCATGATGTTGATCGGTTAGATTATGAGGTTTGTATGACCAGTTCCTTAGGGCATAGTGTCAATGTGAGTAGAGTGTATAGGAATTATCCTCTTTTGGTTCAAGGTGTTGAATTTTCTGCGTATTTGATTGAGTTGCCGTTTCGGGAGTTTGATCTGATCTTGGGTATGGATTGGTTGAGTAAGCACCGTGCTATGGTTGATTGTCATAGGAAGGTGGTTGTGCTGCGAGATAGAGATCAGTCCTCTATTGTGGTTAAAGGTTTGGGTTCAAGTTCCTTGAGTAATGTGATTTCTGATATGCAAGCTAAGAGGTTTGTGAGGAAAGGCTATGAAGCATTTCTAGCAGTGGTGTTGGATTCTAAGCGTGATCAGGTTGAGATTGAGGATATCCCAGTTGTTAGGGAGTTTGGGGATGTGTTTCCAAGTGAGTTGCCTGGGTTGCCTCCGGAGAGGGAGGTGGAGTTGTCCATAGAGATAGTGTCGGGTAATTCACCCATTTCGAAAGCACCTTATCGGATGGCTCCTGTAGAGTTGAGGCAACTTAAGACTCAGTTACAAGAGTTATTGGATAAGGGGTTTATTAGACGCAGCATATCTCCATGGGGAGCTCTAGTGTTATTTTAAGAAGAAGGATGGTACCTTGAGGATGTGCATCTACTATAGGCAAATTAATAAGGTCACAGTGAAGAATAAGTATCCTTTGCCTAGAGTCAAGGTTTTATTTGATCAGCTCAGAGGTGTGGGTGTTTTCTCCAAGATTGATCTTCGGTTGGGTTATTATCAGCTTCGAGTTGAGGATGCGGATGTGGTTAAGACTGAATTTCGGATGCGATATGGCCACTATGAGTTCCTTGTGATGCCATTTGGTTTAACCAATGCACTTGCGGCTTTTATGGAACACCGTTTGTTTGTGAAGCTTAGTAAGTGTGACTTGTGGCTTCGAGAGGTGTCTTTTTTGGAACACATTGTGTCAGTTAAGGGTATTCAAGTGGATCCAGCTAAGATTGAGGAGATTGTGAATTGGAAAGCGCCTCGGAATGTTTCAGAAGTGAGAAGTTTCCTTTGTTTGGCAGGGTATTATTGTCGGTTTTTGAAGGGTTTTTCGATCATTGCTGCTCCTATGATAAGATTGTTGAGGAAAGGAGTCAAATTTGAGTGGTCGGACAAGTGTCGAGCATAGTTTGAGCAATTGAAGAGATTGTTAGTTGAAGCTCCTGTACTTACTCAACCCATCTCGGGTAAAGAGTTTGTAATGTACAGTGATGCTTCGGGAGTTGGACTCGGATGTGTATTGATGCAAGAAGGTAAAGTTGTGTAACACCCTAATACCCCTTGGGAGGATATTAGAGCGCTGCGCGAACACACACACACATACGTGTACTATAGCGAAAGCAATAACAATAAAAAAAATATAAGAATATTTTTGGGCCAAACATATGCTATTAATAAATAATATACATATTACAAAATAGTCTTCTGTAAATAAAACATTATCGATAACGTTTACATAAAAACACTATACTTTCTATTTACATAATGATGTCACTCAAAACATTAGAAGCTCTATCTTATACAAAAAGATATTCATCAAGCTCCTAGTGGCCATGACCTGCCGATGCAAACTCTCTAAAATCAACCTGTAAACCTACACGAAAAAAACACCTGTGCTAAGTGATAACGCTTAGTGGGGATAAAGAGAAGCAAAAGACTTCGAACGAAGTCATAAATATATCAAAGGCATATCGAAAGTCATGTCATATACAAATAACCATATACACAACCTTGTAACAGATAACATTTACTCTAATCAGTTCCACATGCAAATATCCAAGCAACATGGCAAAATATTATCGATATCATGTCATGCTATATTCATGTATATCTATATGAATCTCTATACATATGCAAGTCTCTACAATACTTCTTGTACACTACAGACCATACAGTAGCCTGAGAAATACGACAAAACATAAAGTAGCCTGAATTCTCATTAATTATGGATACGGGTACTATATCTGAAATACTGATAAACAGTATTAACGGTGGAGACCTAACTCAAAATTGAAGACAGTAGGTATTCGCTAGTGGACACAATTAAGATCAACAGAGCAGCCGCACTCTGTCCCTTTATAAGCATGCTTATCTATCCACTACTATGACCGTTCAGGCTCGTACAAGAACTCTACAAACTAAATCATATACATTACATTTACTCTAATGTTCATTCAAAACACTATACATATTTATGTATTAACTGAGCAAACCATGTGCATGAATATACCCTATGCATATACTCATATGTAGCAATATAATATCAACGAATCTTTGCACTACACACTACTAATTAATCAAATGCACACTCCATTATACATGTTCATAGACTTCATACATTATGATTCAATATACTATATCATATGCACTACAATCACTCAAGCATTTTATCATGCTTCAATCATATATGATCAATATCACATGCCATGTCATGTTCAATAATTAAAAAGTATGTATACATTTAATTCCATTATTAAACTCTTATGCCAAGTTTTAATTACCTATAATTTCCATTGACAACCACTCATATACTCATCTCATAAGGTTAGATATGAGTAGGATAAGCTACGTTGGATAAGCTATAGGAACTTGCAATGAAGTTTGGGTGCATTGCAGGAAGAAAAACACTCAAAATATGCAAAATAGGGGATGGTCACGGTGGCAACCACTTGGTTGTGATCGTGAGATCCAACAACATTCAATTCTTCCTTGTTTGGGCATTGGTCACGGTGGCAACAACTTGGTTGTGGCCGTGACATACCAAAAATAGCAAAACAGAAGCAAAAACTCAGGACTGCTTCACTACTCTATTTTCTAAAGCCTATACCAACATCTAAACCTACTTTTTAGGGATAACTCTCTTCTTAATAATTCTTCCCTAGGATCTTACGAATCAACTGGAACAAATTTCAGGTCAATTGGACGTCTATAACTTCAGATATGAGTTAAACAACCTATACTATTCTAGTAACCCGACCAAAGCAGAGACACTTCGGTTTTGATCAATTTTCGCGGTCTTAGAGGAAGAATTTTCTCAAGATCATTCTGATAATTTTATATAAATGGATTTCATGGTTCAAATGGTTCAAAAATTACTCAATTTAGGGGTCTAAAACTCTACTTATGACAAAAACATTACACGGAGGTCAGATGAAAAAGAACAGAATTCCCCAAAATCATACCTTTCACACAAAACTATATGGAAATCACCTAACACCATCCAAACTCATGCAAAATGATCAAATTACATAATCATAAACATATATAAATATATATAACATAAGAATATCGCAAGCAATCAAAATGAACAAAGTCTAAATCGCACACGATCCCGACCTTTCCGTAGCTCGATCATTGCTCTCTATTCGATTCTGATCTTCTCCTTGCCTTTATTTGTCACACCCCAAAATATACCCTAGAAGGATTTGGACATGTTGAGAATGAGTAGTGACCAAAGTTATGCAAAATTGAAGTGTTAGGTATGTCATATGGACTATCTAAGAATTTAAGTGAAAGTTTCGACAAGAACGGTTAATGGTAAAATTGTAAAATATGAGTTTGGGGAGTAAATTGAATGATAATTGAAGTTGGAAAAATAAATAATTTTGTTTAGTGACCAATTGGTATTTGTTGAGGACCAAAGATGTATTAAGGAAATATTTTTATTATTGGATCAATGGGGCCTTGACATGTGGCTTGCTTGGTGTGGGCATTGATAACTTCAATTTAGTACTTAATTTTAATAGTGTTTTCATATGATTTTTGGGTGTTTAGTTGTGTTTATTGTCATGTTGTGATTACTTTAGGTTAATTTTGTCATTCTTAGTTAAATTAGAATTTTTATGCATTTTTATTAGCTTTTTGATTGAGTTTAAATTGTGTTTATCGGTAATTTTTAGGTACCTCACGGTCACAACCACATACAAAAGGTTTAAAAATAGAATCTAGGCATACATACCTCACGGTCACAACCAAACAGGTTGTGACCGTGACATAAATCTTCATCAGCCAGAATACAAGCAGGAAGCACCTCACGGTGGCAACCAATCTAGTTGTCACCGTGATATGAGAAATTCCTAGGCAGTAGCTGAAGTTGAGGATCTCACAGTGGCAACAAATCTGGTTGCCACCATGACCCCCCTCCTGTGCATCTAGTAGAATCGCATCTTCGACAACATCACGGTGACAACTATTTGGTTGCCACCATGACCCATGCTGCCTTATGGTGATAAGCACTTCACTGTCACTGTGACCCCTCTGGATCTATAAATACAAATTTACCGTTTGGCTATGAGGGGTGTGGAATTTTTGGCAGTTTTTTAATTAGGTTTTTTAGATCTGGAATTTTTCTAAGCATTTCTAATGTTCTTAATTTAGGTTTTCAATATTTTCTTTAGATTTAAGTTACAAAAATGAAGAGTTTTTACATTCGAATTTCCAAAATTTTTGGGGTATTCTCCATCAAAGACTCGAAGAAGAAGATCGACGAACGTGGGATTCAACCGGGATTTCCTCCTCAATGAATTTCTGGGTTTATTCTTTCCTTTTTTCTTTTGACTTTGTAATAGATTGTGATTAGTCTCTCAGTTGTTTGGGGGATCTTTGAATCCCCTACCCATAATGTGAATTCTGAACATCTTTTGAAATTAAATATATGGATGAATGGTTTATTTCACTGTTTCTTATTGTTAATTTATGGGATTTATTTTCTGAAGTCAATTTCCAGTTTTGATGAATGATTTTTATTCATATATCTTTGTTTGTTGTTGAGTTTGTATGGATTGAATTCTATGAATATATTTTACTCAGTTTTTCTGTCATGTTTGTTGTATCGTTTGGACTGCTCCGAAATGGGAATCTAGATGTGCAGAATATTATGGTTTAAAACTAGAGCGAGGAGTGAAATAAATGAGTTTTGGGTTGTTTAGCTCTGGAATGGGAAAGCAAACCAAGCTTAGGATTTTAGACCCGTGCTTAGGCTAATTGTATCACTTTCTCCGGAATGGGACGTCATGTATTTAGAGTAGCTTGCTCCGGAATGGGACACTTGGGTTAAGAGGGTTATTCTGATCACTCGAGCAGCGTTCTTTAATTTTAAATTCTTTCTTGTTAATTTTTGCAATCAGTTTATTTCCACCCAGAATTTGCTGTCAGTTTAATTTGATTATTTTCACTTGTAATTTTTTTTTATTTAGCTGTTTGGTTCATTTGTTTTAATTAATAGTTAACTCAATCAATTCAACATTTGGGAATTCTTTAGCATACATTTGATTTTCACTGCTTGCACACACAATCTCTTGGGTACGATAACTCGGGGTCTTAATTTTATCCCACTGTATTACTTGCCGATTCAGTACACTTGCTGAGGTCGCATCAAGTTTTTGGCGCCATTGCCAGAGATTGGCATTGTTTATGAGTTTTGATTATTATCTGTATGTGTTTTCTTTTTCCTTTTCTTATTTTATTTTTGCTTATTCTTTTTAGGTAATCGTAGTACATGAACAGATTGAGACAAGGGCAAATCGTACCCTGCGATCCTGAAATTGAGAGGACCTTACATCAACGTAAGAGAGATAATAGAGAGAATAATATGGAAGATCCTCCTATTGATGAACTTCCTCCCGAGAATGAACAAGTGCCGAGGGCACAAAAAGAAATGTCGGGTAGGTATAGGGAAGAGGTACCTAAGTAGAGGGCGATAAGAGATTATGTTGTACCGAGATGGACTGAAGATCATAGGACAATTGTGCCGCCTAGGGGAGTACAATTTGAACTTAAACTAGCCACCATCACCATGGTACAGAGGAATCAGTTTTCGGGTTCAGAGTTGGAAGATCCCGCACAGCACCTTGATATATTCTTGGAGGTTAGTAACACGGTTCAGATTCCGGCAGTGACTTCTGATGCAGTAAGACTTAAATTGCTTCCTTTCACGTTGATTGCAAAAGCAAGATAATGGCTGCAAATTTTACCAAGCCAATCAATTAGGTCATTGGAATAGTTGCAAGAGAAATTTCTAATGAGATTTTTCCCTCCTACCAAGACTGCAAAGATTCGAAACAGTATTATGGGTTTTAACCAGATGAATGAGGAGCCTTTTCATGAGGCTTGGGAGAGGTTTAGGAGGTTATTGAGAAGCTGTCCACACCATGAGATAGTTGTTTATCATTTGATGACAGTATTCTATTCTGCAGTTGCACCTCAGACAAGGTCTCTGTTGGCTAAATCATCGGGAGGTTCTTTCATGAATAGGCTACCGGAAGAAGCTTTTTATTTGTTGGATAGGATGGCAGCAAATGATTCTCAATGGGCTACCCCTAGATCAGTTTCGAAAAGGCAAGGGATACATAATGTTGATGAAGTTTCAATGCTGAAGGCACAAATAGAGTCAATGCAAAAGGAAATGAGTAGATTGAAAGTTCGGAATATAGTCGCTGTTTCTCAAGAGAGTGGGCAGTATGAAGGCGGGCAGTATGTTCAAGAGGGTGCAGCAATGGGAGATCTAAATGCTACGGGAGATTACCGAAGAAATGACCCTTACAACAATACATACAATGCGGGTTGAAGGAGCCACCCAAACTTCTCTTGGAAGGATGGAAATCAGAATGCTTCATCTTCACAACCACAAGCGAGAGCTCCCTTTAACCAAAGCATTTATCACAACCAGAACCAGTCATACCAACCTCAAACATCCACTTATTACCAAACTCCCTATCCACCACACCACCAAGGGCAAGGCTCAAACCAGTCACAATCTCAATCATATCAGCCACCGGGGTATTAACCAAGGCTACCTGTACAAGAGAAGAAGCCAAACCTTGAAGATATGTTGGCTAGCTTTATGAATAGTCAACAGCAGTTTGTGAATAGCCAACAACAATTCATGGCTAATCAAGAAGCAAGGTGAAAATCTTAGGAATAATGGAACCAGAATCAAGATGCTTCCATGAGGAATTTAGAAACTCAATTGGGACAGCTTGCAACTTTTATGTCTCAAAGACAACCGGGGACTTTTCCTTCGAATGTGGACCAAAATCCTAAGCAAGAGGCTAAAGCAATCACATTGAGAAGTGGCAAGGAGGTAGTGCAAAGAGGGGACCAAGGTAAAATTTCTTCACCATCATCAGATATGGAGGAGCCAACACAGAAGGTAAGTAACTCTAACTCTAGGGTAGAGGTTAATGAAAATGCTCCTATAAGTAATAAGGGTAAGAGCTTAGTGAATCCTAAAGTAGAGGATCTTGATATTAATAGATTGTCATTTCCTGCTATAGCTAGAAAAGAAAAGAAAAATGAGCAATTGGCTAGGTTCCTAGAGATGTTTAAGAAACTGCATATTAATTTACCATTTGCTGAAGCCTTAGCTCACATGCCTAACTATGCAAAATTCATGAAAGAATTATGTTCAAATAAAAAGAAATTAGAAGGGCATGGAACTGTGCAGCTCACAGAAAATTGCAGTGCTATAATAATGAACAAGATTCCTGAAAAATTAGAGGATCCAGGTAGTTTCATGTTACCCTGTGAAATTGGTGAAAATTTTCATGGAAGTGCTTTATGTGATTTAGGTGCTAGTATAAATTTGATGCCATATTCTTTTTGCAGGAAACTTAATCTTGGAGAGCTCAAGGAGACGGGAATGCGACTCCAGCTTGCAGATAGGTCAGTGAGGAGACCCAACGGGGTAATTGAGGATTTGCTAGTGAAAGTGAGGAAATTCATTTTCCCAGTGGATTTTCTGGTGATGGAGATGGAAGAAGATCGTATGGTACCAGTTATTGTGCGGAGGCCGTTTTTTAATACAACAAAGGCTTTGATCGATGTACATGGTCAAACGGTCACCCTAAGTTTCAATGATGAAGAGCTAGTGGTGGACATGAATAAGACTCAAAAATATCCATCGAGTGATATAGAGGAGTCTATTTATTTTATGGATACAGTGAATGAATGTGTAGAGGAAGTTCAGGAAAATGTGTTGCTAGATGATCCATTAAATGTGAGTTTGATACATTCATTTGAGGATGAAGAATTGGAAGATGAGATAGGGGGAGAAGTGATAGCAGCTATGGAGAAAGAAGGTGAAGAGGAGAAATCGCAGCAAGAAGGGCCTAATCCGAAAAAGGGCGATTCAATTTTTGAACTTAAACCCCTTCCTTCTCATTTAAAATATGTGTTTTTAGAGAATGAAAAAAATCGGTAATTATTTCTTCTTTGTTGACAGGTAATGAGGAGAAAATGTTGCTGGAAGTGCTGAAAAAGCACAAGGAAGCTATGGGATGGGAAACGTCAGACTTAAAGGGTATAGACCCAAGCTACTGCACTCACCAGATCCTGATGGAGGAAGAATGCAAGCCAGTAGCTCAGCCTTAAAGGAGACTCAACCCAGCCATGCAAGAAGTGGTAAAGAAGGAGGTACTTAAGCTCCTTGATTCAGGTATAATCTATCCTATATCCGACAGTAGATGGGTTAGTCTAGTAAAATGTGTTCCTAAGAAGGGGGGATGACAGTGGTAAAAAATGAGTTAGATGAATTGATTCCAACTCGTATAGTTACGGGGTGGAGAGTCTGTATCGATTATAGAAGACTGAACAATGCCACTGGAAAAGATCATTTCCCATTGCCATTTATTAACCAAATGTTGGAGAGGCTAGGGGGGAATATGTTTTCTTGTTTTTTAGATGGGTACTTGGGATATTTAGAAATTCCCATAGCCCCTGAAGATTAAGAGAAAATAACCTTTACCTGCCCGTGTGGCACTTTTGCATATAGGAGAATGCCCTTTGGCTTATGTAATGCACCGACTACGTTTCAGCGGTGTATGATGGCTATTTTTCATGATTTCATAGAGAAATTTATGGAGGTATATATGGATGATTTCACCATTTATGGACCAGATTTTGAGAGTTATTTAGAGCATCTTGATTTGGTGCTAGGGAGGTGTGAAAAGACCAACTTAGTATTGAATTGGGAAAAATGTCACTTTATGGTGAGAGAAGGCATTGTACTTGGACACAAAATTTCTGAGAAAGGGATAGAGGTTGATAAGGCTAAGGTGGAAGTGATAGAAAAACACCCACCCCCAACTAGTGTCAAGGGCATTAGGAGTTTTTTAGGGCACACAGGTTTTACTGCCGATTTATCAAAGATTTTTCAAAAATTGCTAAACCCTTGTCTAATTAACTGATGAAAGATGCCCATTTTGATTTTAATAGTGAATGCATGCTAGCTTTTGAGATTTTAAAACAAAGGCTTATTTCAGCTCCGGTAATTGTATCTCCGGATTTGGGTTTAAATATATTTTAGTGGCAGTTGACTATGTGAGTAAATGGGTAGAGGCTGTAGCCACTAGAACTTGTGATGTCAAAGTTCTGTGAGACTTTTTGAGAAAGAATATATTCACCCGGTATGGAGCCCCTAGAGCAATAATTAGCGATGGTGGTAAACATTTTGTTAACAATCAATTTAAGGCTTTATTGAATAAATTTTGACTTAGGCATAAAGTCACCACCCCTTATCATGCTCAAGATAATGGTCAGGTTTAAGTGTCTAACCGGGAATTAAAGGCCATTTTAGAAAAGACGGTCAATGCATCTAGAAAAGATTGGTACCATAAGCTAGAAGAAGCTCTATGGGCTTATAAGACAGCATTCAAGACACCGATAGGGATGTCTCCCTTTAGGTTGGTTTATGGGAAATCCTGTCACCTTCCAGTGGAATTAGAGCATAAGGCTTATTGGGCCACCAAATTTTTGAATTTTGACCTTGAGAGTGCAGGAAAGTGCATGTCCTTGCAGCTGAATGAGCTACAGGAGCACCGATTTTGGGCATATGATCATGCCACGAAATACAAAGACAATACCAAGAAGTGGCATGATAGAAAGTTGGTAAGGAAGGAATTTGTACCTGGAATGAAAGTACTTCTCTATGATAGCAGGTTGCGGTTATTTCTCGGAAAGCTGAAATCACGGTGGAAGGGACCCTATGAAGTTGTAGCAGCTGACAAATTTGGAGTGGTAACATTGAGGCACCTATAATTTGAGAATGAGTTCAAGGTAAGTGGACATCGTGTGAAGCCTTATTTTGAGTCAAAATTTGATAGGGCTTCAGCGATTATAACTCTCGCGGCCTTGATGGTATTTAAAGTCCAGCTGCGAACTTGTTAAATGCAAAACATCTTCTCAAACTTTACTATTTTGTGTTTATTAATCTTTCTTAGGTTATTAGGGGTGTTTGTTTTTTGAAAATTTGTGTGGTTTAAGGTCTTAGTGTAGCTGTGTTTTTGTTGGCGAATTCTTACAGTCTTCTACCTTGAAGTTTGGAGTGATTTATAAAAATTTTGCAAGTTTGCAGGAGGTCACGGTGGCAAAATATCTGGTTGTTACCATGACCATAGGAAATTGCATTCTGAATTCTGGATTGTAAATATGTCACGGTGGCAAGGTTTGTGGTTGTCACCGTGACCAATTGAGGATGGCATTCTGTTTTGGAAAACCTGGTATGTCACGGTGATAATGATTTTGGTTGTCACCGTGACCAGCTGGTAAGTTACGTTTTGTTTTGATGTTTGAGCATGTCACAACGGCAATGAAATTCATTGTGACCGTGAGGGGTTGAATTTTTTATTTTGTTTCGAAATTGTGGTATGTCAGGTGACAATGGATTTGGTTGTCACCGTAACCCTGTAGTGGTTCAATTCTGGATTGAAAATTTTGGGTATGTCACGGTGGCAACCATTGCGTTGTCACCGTGACCCCCATGAAAGACTGTTTTAAACTCTTTATCTTCCGTGTTTTATTTCTCACCCTACCACATCTCTCACTCTCAAAACTTGCATTATTTGTTATTCTCTACTATTTTGTGCTTCAATTCTCTCTTTTAGGCGAGATTTTTGGGAATCTACAACAAGTAAGTAATTTTTCTCTTTCTTTTTTCTTTATTTTCTTTATGTTTCTCTCTGCGTTTTGTTCCCTGTTCATGCTTTTTCTCCATTGTTATGTTTTTCAAGCTTGAATTTTAAGAATATTTCGTTTTGCCTTCTCTTATTGCTTTGAATCTTATGGTGAGTGCTATCAATTCCTTCTTGCTTCTCAATTTGCAACTCTGTTAATAAACCTAAATGTTTGGGAAGTAGGAAGTTAGGGCTTAGTTTGTGCGTGAATTGGGTTGTTAATTTTATTCAAATTCTTAGATGAAATTGGGAATTGCTAGGCTTTAACTGCTTGCTCTACATTTTAATGCATCTAATTTTAGATTTGGGTTGTTGTTAATATCTATGGTTTCCAATTATACTGAGTTAAATTGCTGCATACCAAGTGTTTGATAAAATGTCTCAATGAAAAGTTTTCCTAATTTTTGCATTTCTTGATAATTTGGAATGCAGAGATTCATTTCCCTTTGTGTTCAAATGTGCTATTTGTTCTCATTGATCATTTTTGACTTCTTTGTCGATAAATGCAACTCTCCTAACATTCTAATAAGCATATGCAAATGTTTATTCTTGGTTAGATTGAACTTCTTTAGTGCTGCTGGTAGTTAGGGCCATTGATAATTTGTGCTCTTATGATGATGTTGAATTTGATCTTTCAGTTTCATGCAGTGGCCCCTAAGAGAAAGAGTTCAGCCATAGCCTCTAGTTCCTCCAACCAACCAGACAACCAGGATTCTATCGATATTTCCAAAGTGCCAAGTTGGGTACCAAGCAGCAAGAAGGCGGCATATGCATTGTTCTCCAAATGCTCATATATTTCAACCACTTATTTGGATTTTGATTTGCTTGAGAAGCTGGGAATAAGGAATGAAATTCAATGACTGATTGCAAACATTAGCTAGGAGAGGTTGTTTATATTCAATGAGAAGGTTTATCCAGACTTAACTAGAGATTTTATGGCAACTGTGACTTGTCAGATCAACCGAGACCCATCTAGAGATCCTGGAACGATTTTGTAACAACCCAAAAAGGGCCTAGTCAGAATTTGCATGATAAGTCAGGAATTTTAGGGTAATTCGGTAATTTGAGCAAGAGAAAATTTGAATAATAAGGACTTAATTGCAAAGAAATTAATTAAATATGTTAGGTGGAGGAATTATATTGTGTAAGTGGAGTATGGTGCCATGTATGTAAAGTGTTTTATGAGAAGTGATATAGTGGTTTGTGTGTATGGTGTTTAGTTGGGAAGTTAATTGAGTTTTGGACACATGGGATCATTAGATGTGTGACACATGGCATGGTAGGTGAGCCATTAATGAAGAAAAAAGTGAAGTGATAGGAAAAGAGAGGGAAGGCTGAAATGGATAGCTTTAGGTGGAAGCTGCCTATTCCCCTCTTTGCTTCACTCTTCCCCGTCCTCTCTTCTCTTTCCTTTCTTCATTTGGCTACTCTCCACTTTCCCTTGTGTGCTTTTTTGAGCTTGAGATTGGATTTTCTGAGTTTAGAGCTGATTGTTAAAGGTAAGTGCTTGGGTTTGAGTTGGGTTTCTTCATCTCCTTCTTGTTCCTTAATTTCTGGTTTCGATAAGTGAATGAATGGCTTGACTTAAAGTGTTTTGACTGGATTTGTGCAAGAATCGGAGGAGAGAAGAAAGAGCAAGGGCAAGGATAAAGTGGTGCCTTGAAGAGTAGAGGTCGGATTGAAGCTTCATTTCAGGTTTGGGAGTCTTGTTTATTGTGTTTTAAGTTTGGGAGTGTTTTGCCCTTATTTTCTCCTTGGATTGTTGTGTGTTATGCCTTGGTTTTCTGATGATCTTGTGTGTTATAGTATGTGTAAATGCATGTTTTTGTTGAGTAAGAGTGTTGGTTTTGCATGATTAAGTTGTAGTGATTTTCATGTGACTTTGGTGGTAAAGTGAGAACAAAACATGATTTGTGCTTTAGTGATTCAAATGTAAATTCTTGTGTAAATTAGTGTGATTTGAGTGTATATTGATGTTTAGCATGTCTTGGTATGTTTTGGATAGATGAGGTAAGTAATAGCGCATGTTTGAGTGGTTCTAGTGTTGGATGAGTTGGAAGGAAGTGCAGTGAAGAGCAATTTTTGGGCAATTCTAGGCTCTGTCGCGCTCGGAATCACCTTTGGTAGCTAAGGAGCTCGCGACAGAGAGTTCAGCAGGCCGAGCGGCATTGTGAGCGCCCGGTCTCTATCACGAGCGTGATGATTGTTGCGAGCGTGATAGAGTTCGGACTACTGTGCATCTGCCAAGCGTGCTCTGTCGCGAGCGCACGACGGGGTACTCTGCTCTCTGTCGCAAGTGCAACGCACGTCATGTTCGCGACAGAAGCCCTTCCTGCCTACCCTATTTTTTGAAGTGATTCTTTTGCCACACTTTGCACGGTTTCTCACTATTGCCTGGTAGATGTGTGTGTTTAGGCCTTGTTGACATTATTGTACTAGTGTCGTAGTAGTAAATAAATATGATGTTTGAGTTTTGATTCGAGACATGCTTTGATTCTATAGTGTTGTGTTTGAGAGTGAGTTATCGAGCCTGAAGTGTCAAGGTAGTGGATAATTAAGCATGCTTAAGAAGGGTTAGTGAGTGTAGCTACAAGTTTTGGCCCCGTTTCGGTCTTTCGGCCGACCTCCGAGATGGTCATTCTCCGTGTAGTGATAAAATATTTTGAGACTCCGGTCTCCTGCGCTACCTTCGGGTATAAAAAGTGTTTTTGAGGCTTCGGTCTCCTGTGTCGTGTTCGGGTATAAAAAGTGTTTTTGAGGCTTCGGTCTCCTGTGTCGTGTTACCGTATCCTCCACCAATGAAATTCAGGCTATTGTTTGAAGTGTTTGGTATTCATTTAGTGAAGTGTTGTGAGCGTTGTGTGCTTCTAGTTAGTGCAATTATTTAGTTCTTTCTATTATCATTTCTGATTTCGCATAGTGATTATTGACTCATATATCTCTGTTCTCTGATACTTAGTGAATTCTGTATGTTGATGCATGTTTACATTTATTTATTTATGCATGATATTATTGTATAGTGTTCTGTGGTTTTGTTCCTCCCCACTAAGCGTTATCGCTTAGCACAACTTCTTTTCTCGTGTAGGTGGCAGGATTTTGGGTTCCCGTTCGAGTCGCGCATCTGCAGGCTGGCCACATAAGAGTAGAGTTATTTATTTTTGTCTCCTCCTGTAATTATTTTTGTATGTATTATATTTATAAAGGATCTAAGATGTAATCTTTTGGTTATTGTATATAACAATATTTTGATTATATATAATACATGATTTTCTATTATTATTGTTAGCGAATGCTTCCGCTTTGTGCACGTATGTATTGTTATGCATGTATATTTGTCGTGTCGTGAGTGAGTGTCGGTAGCGCACCTGGCATCCTTCCAACGGGGGTGTCGGAGGTGTTACAGGTTTCATTCTTTCTGGAGGGCACGGAGTATGAGATTTCTTTTATGAGATTCTCAGAGTTGTTAGGCTTCCCTCACCTTGCACCAGATTATTTCATGGATTATGATAAAAATAGTGCTTGGGCAACCATCAGAGATACGGTGACAGCTACAACATATGTATCAGGAAAGACAAAGGTGCACCATCTGAACAGTCATGCCCTGCGCATTATACATCGGTATTTTTCACTATCTTTTTTGAGTCATGTGGACTCAGTAGGGCAGGTCAACCTACCTGAAGCACTATTTTTAGCATACATGGTGAGGGGAGAGCGGATTAATGGTGCTCTGTATTTGTGGCATAAACTGGAGGAAACGCAATGGAACCCAAAGAAGGTTAAGAAGATTGCATTGGGTGGTTTGGTGACTGTAATTGCTAAGGGTGTACATCAGCCATTGAGGAAACCCAAACCGCTATCTTCCATGGTAGCTATTGACAAGAAGATGCTAAAGAATATGAAGGTCATAGTAGAAGATGAGTAATAAGTTGCAATTATATTAATATTTTACGTTAATTCTTGGCATAATTATGTGTTTTATTTATTTATTTTTATTTTTAATTAGTTAGTTTTTGTAATTTTATTAGTTTATAATGTTTTTATAATTTTTAATAAGTTTTGGGATGTTTTCAGGCGTTTTATTTTAATCCGAAGCTAAATTGGAGGTTCAGGGTTGATTTTAGAAGCAATGGGTGAAAAAGGGCAGATTTTGCCTAAAGCACAGCCGTGCTTTTACAAAGTACAGCTGTGCTTTTAAAGGAAGCGCGGAGTAGCAACATCAGGCTACAAGCACAGCCATGTTTTTACAAGAAACACAGCTGTGTTACGAGCAGGAGGCGCGGGCGAAGAAGAGCAATGCGCACGTTCACGCCTGAAGCACAGCTATGCTTTTGCGAGACGCATAGCTGTGTTTTGCCATTTTTCCACCTGTTTGCACGCACACGACGCAGCGCCAAGGCACTAGTTCCTCAAGAACACAGCTGTACTTTGCGAAAGCATAGCTGTGCTTTTCTCCAGACATTAAAACGAAACGCCGCTGCATCTTCAAAAGGGGGATACCTAATTAGGAGTAGACTTAGGTTTTTATTTTTTTCAGTTCTTCAGCAGTGTTTTTATTTTAATTTAGGTTTTAATTTTCATTTTAAATACTGTTTTAGCTTAGATTTAATTTCAAGAATTGCAATTTCGTTCTTAATTAATTTAGATTAATTTAGTTTAAATTTAAATTTTGGGGATTTAAGGAATTCCAAGGATGAAGAACAAAGGCTTCAAGATCTATTTTCTCTCTCATCATGGGTGTATTCTAACCTTGAATTTTTCATATTTTATGTTTATATTCTTGATGTTGGAGTAGTCATTCATGCTTAGGGGTTCTTGAATCATACTTTGTATTTTGAATTATGGATTTAATGAATATTTTCATGATTTCTTTTATTTCTCTTGTTATATTTTCTGCATTTATAATGATTATTGGGTTTGATTATGATTTAGTCCGAAATGATGATTGATTTCAAATCTAATTTTTGTTGTAATTTGCTTTTGCTCTGTTCTTATATCTCTGCATCTATCGGTTTTGCTTGCTCCAGAACAGGACGCTTGATTTATAGATGTTAGTTTTATAATTTTCAGAAATGTGAGGAATGGATGGGTTCTGGATTATTTGACTCCGGATTGGGAAAATAAACCGAACTTAGGATTTTAGACCCGTGCATAGGCTAGTTATGTGGCTGACTCCGGTTTGGGATGTCATATAATTAGAGTGGCTGACTCCGGATTGGATACTCTGGGTTTAGTTGGGTTGTCCACAATTTCATGTTTATATTGTTTTACCAATTTCCAATTACATTTATGCGGATAGAATTTCCTAAACATTTAATTTCATCCTTGAGTAATTTCTTGATGAACAATTTTATATTTAATTGTTAATTTATTTTCTTGCTTAGCTTAGTTTTCTCCACCAAAAAAACCGGGGACATCTCAAATTCACTCATCTATGGATATTTAACTTGACAATCCTTTTTCCCTTGGGTACGATAACTCGGGGTCCTAACTATACCCCACTTTATTACTTGTCAATTCGGTACACTTGCCGAGAACCGATCAAGTTTTTGGCGCCGTTGCCGGGGAAAAACGGTGTTGTTTGTTTTATATCTTTAGTTGAGTTAGTTTGAGATTTTTATTTTTTCTCTTTGTTTTAGTTTGGTGTTTATCTTTGCAAGAAAATTTTGAGGTCTTTTCAAAATGATGCAAGATAGTGTTCAAGATTATGAGTTGGTCCTTTTGCGAGCTCAAGTGAATGATATGAGGAGGGAAATGCAAGAGTTATGACAATTGTATCCACCTTCACCAGTCACCTATTCACCATCCTTTGAAGATCCTTACTTTCAATGGGAATCACTAGAGTCTAACTCCGCCAAAATCATAAGTCTTCTAGACTACATATATTACAGAGAGAAGCAATTTTATGCGGAAAAAGGGGAGTGGCAGGCTACAATCAACTATTAAGAGGAGAGGATCAAGGCTTAAGGGAATCTATAAAGAAGTCAAGCATTAGAGATCCAAAATTTAGAATCCAAGTTAGAGCTTTTAATTGTCTCTTCGGTTGATCAAAGAGATGGTGGTGAATTGACTCATGCGCCTATAGAGCTTAACGAGAATTTTGAAATTTTTAAGGATGGGTTGCATGAAGGAAAAAAGGATCCAATCATTGTTGAAGACGAATCTTGTGTTTGTTTGGAAACTAAATTCAATTTTTCTATGCAGGATAGTGCACCAAAGGAGCAAGAGTTGTGTGATTTTCAAATGGAAGCACTGAATTCAGTCCATTTGAAGGATCTGTTTAGGCTAGAAGAGTCGGTAGAGTTAGTTTATAGTGAACCCAAGGTGGAGTCATACTTCATCGAAGACATGGAATTTCCCACCTTGGTGGCTTTCGATGATTTTCTCTTACTAATGGGGGAAAATGAGGAGCAAAAACCGGAAAGACCATTATTTGGTTCACAATCTCGTCCACCCGAGAGTAACATGAGTCGAGCTGGGACTCAATAAACCAGAACTTTTATTTTTCTTAACCCTTCCTGTTTAATTTTATGTAATTTATATGTGTTTTGTGTTTCATGTTTTTAATTTTTTTTTTAGTTGTTTATTTTTAAATCTTTATTTTAAAAAAACAATTATTTGTTTTTATATAAAATAATTTTCCTTAAATTTTTGGTGTGTTAGAAAGTTAATTTGTTGATTTTTAATTTTTGGTTTTTATTGGTTTTGGTTTGTCGTATTGTTTTGGAATTTAACAGGGAAAATAACTTGGAATTTAAAGAAAGGAATTTGCAGCAAAAAAATGGTGCAGTGGAGCATTGGACAGTAGCATTTTACAGGTATCTCACGGTGACAATTAAATTTATTGTCACCGTGACTTATTTTCCATCAGGGCAGTAGCATTTCCAGTTAGAGTGAAAACACATCTGTGTTATTTCAAAAACACAGCTGTGCTTTCATTTAAAATGCGCCAATACGTAGCGCTGTGTAAAAACACATATGTGCTTCTTTCAAAAGTACAGCTGTGCTTTTCGCCCAAACACTATTATCACGCTGTTTTCAAATTTTCGGCGCTGCTCTTCTTTTCTTTTCTCCTCTGTTTTCACCTGTTCCTCATTTTAAAAATTTTCTCTCTATTTTCTCTTCGATCTTCATTGAGAATCCAAGCTCATCTCAGGTAATTTTTATTTTATGCATTTTTATAGAGCTTAAATGGAATTCTTTTCGTCTTAATTTTGCATTTCTCTTTTTATTTGCCGATGCTGATTTTCCCTAAAATTTCTACAAAATTCCAGATTTTTGGGGTTAAGAATTAGGAGCTCTTTCCCATTATTTCTCTTATAAAATTTTTAAGTCAGTTAGCTAATTTATACAGATTCCAAGTACGCATTATTCCCACTCTATTCATTCAAATTTTTTGTCGTTCTTTTACGGATTCAACTGTGCACTGAACTTTAATTAAGAAATTATGTTGTTTTTGACATTGTTAATTGAGATGTGTTTCTTCTCTTGCTAATGGGTGTGTAGGATGAGAAAGTTGTGCTAAAAATTTTGGGTTATAATCTTGCTCACTAGGTGCTTGATGAAATGCTTAAATGAGAAATTCATGTCAAAATTTGGGACTTGTAACGTGAAAATGCAGCATAATTGTTTACTTTTTTCTTCCCAACTCTGTTAATATGATTTGTTGAGGTTTTGTTCATATCTAGTTGGCATGAATCAGGTTGCTTGAACATGCAAATAGGTCACTGTTGGCATGCTCACTGCTGATTTGGAACTTACAATGACTGAGCTTTATCTGAATATATTCTACACTGAGCAATCATATTTTGAGCCTGATTTTATGTATGTGTTTGTGTTTAATTGCTCTTTTAGCAGTGTTGAGTTAATGGGTGCCATTAGAATTAAATTTGAACTTAATGATAATTGTGCTAGATGGGATGTGTTCTTGCATTTTGTCTTGAAAAGTAGCTTGCTGAATTGGGATTTTGAGCTTCAGAATTCTGAACTGAATTGTTTTGAGAAAATTGGGGCATTATGCATAGTATGAATATGGAAAGAAAATTTTGCAAGTTAAATTCAAATTGCTTGAGATTGTGCTTGCCATTATTTTTGTTTTAGAAGTATTTGCTGCTGCTTTAGTTTTTAATTTAAATGCAATTGATAGTTATACTTGATTGTATTGAGACAAATGCATGTTTGCTAGTTCCCGAATTGATGGGATTAGGATGAGTTGTATTGGATGCCAATTTTTCAAATTCTTATTTACATGCAACTTTGAATTTATCCTATGTATTTTTGCTATGAATAAGGCATTGATTAAGCAAACTTTGCATTTCTCTCTCTTATTTTCCATTAAATTGCATTTATATTAATTTTTAGCATATACACTTTAGGGATTAATTACTTGTGCTTATTTTTATTCTCCACCTGGTGCTTTTCATTTTTAATGTTTTTAAATTCTAATTTATGCAATTTTCCAATTTTGACTAAGTTTGTGCATTGATTTTGTACTTCAAATTATTTATACATATGCCTGATGCTTAATTTTCCATATTTTTCATTTTCATTAGCTAGAAAATTTTATTTATTTTGCAAATTTTTGTTGTGAAGTTTTGGTGAGTTTTGTTATTATTCGTTCAATATAGTGCTGATGATCCCGTTCGGCATGGGTCTCCATTCGGTATGGGAGTGGCTCGGCTGGGGAGTACATTTCGTGCTCAAGAGCACGTATCGTGCTGAGAAGCAGGACTCGTGCTGGCAAGCACGAGTCATGACATCTCTCACCCCTCCTCTCTGTTCCTTTGATATGCTCTGATAAGCTTGCTTTCACGAGTCGTGAACGTATACGCGACTCGTGATCGCCTCCTGGAAGCCGACCGACCCTTTGTCTTTAATGCTCTGAAAAATCTTTCCCTCTGCATGGTTTCTCACTTGTGTTATGTCTCTCTAAACTTAAATGAGTTCTTTAATCTGTGAATTATTCAAATGCTTCTATGCATATTAGAAATTGAATTATGAGACTTTTGTCTACCATTATTATATGAGTGCAAAGTAATGCAATTTATTTGTTAAGTTTAAATGAATGCATGATGTCTAATAACATGGTTATGTTCAGTATGTTCATGTGGATCTTTTATCCCTGAAATAATATGTGAGTAGTTTTGAATAAGGTAAATATAATTAATGCATATGATATGCAAATATGTTAATGGATGTGTCTATGAGACCGTAAAAGAATGATGCGAGTGTTGATGAAATGGTTATCTATATATATACGCGATAAAATGTGAAGAATATAAAATGATATGGGAATTTAGCCTGCATTAGTCAAGTCGTGGATAGTTAGGCATGCCTAATAGGGTTCAGTAGCGGCAGCCTCAGTTCAGTTTTGGACCCTGATCAGTTCCCCGTTTGGTTCCTCGCGAACCTCCATATGTCAGGATCCTGTTTAAGATCCCCTCAGTAAAATGTTTTGAATGAGAAAAATGTGATGTTGCTTTTCAATTCGTACCGTAAGGTACTGCCATGTGTCGATTCGTACCCGTAAGGTACCGCCATGTGTTCACTCGCTTATCCACCCCTTTTCACTTAGCAAGCAATTAAATAAATAAAGGGATGTGAATGAATTAATATGTTCTGTAATGATGTGCAAAATGATCATGGGAATAAGCATTCGATGCATTTTGCTAAATGCCTTTTGACTTGTGCTCTACGCACTACTCTGTTCTAGATCCTTTATGGGCACCTATGTGGAAATGTGTGGTATTTTTGGATACCTATGTGCTAAGTACAATTCAACTAATATCTGAGGAATGGAAAGTGAATATTGACTGTCTAAGAATCCGTATGTGGTTAATGAATTATGTTCTTTTGTTTATGAATGCTCCCATTTATTGCGCATGTATGTAAATGCGTCGAGCGTGTGTAGGTCTGTCGTGGTGCTCCGGTAGGGATGCTACCGACTTTTTTCCGGTCGTAGCATTCAGGTCGGGGTGTTACCGACTGTTGTCAGGCCGTGGTGTTCCGGTCGGGTATTATATAATGCATGTTAAGAATCTGTTAATAGTTTAAGAGTATGATTATCTGAATGAAGTCTTGGTAAAGAATAATTAAATTAATTGATATGCATGTTTTCTATAATTGAATAGTTAATAAATGAATTTTATGTACACATATATTCGTTTACATGTTGGAATTGAGAACACATGTATATCATGTAATTGCTTGTCTCCTGAACATTAGCTGGGATGATCAATGTAAGTATTTCGGTAAGGAATTTTTGTGTAATGTTTGTTAGTTTTCTACGGACATGATGATTGCATATTGATTTATAGTTAAAGGAAAATGAAGTTGTAAGAATGAAATAAATAACCGAATTTAAGATAGGACTTGGAGTTAATTTGGATCATTTATGTATAAATGTTTCTGTAGAGCAACGTTGCTCTGATTCCCAACCTTAGGGATGTGTAGGAAGCTTGGAATAATAATTTCAAGCCCGAACCAAATCTGATTATTGAAAAGTTTTGTTCAATTTTAACAAATAATGGTTTGACCAAATTAAATGTTTTGGCTTAAGTGCTTATTATATAAGCTGAAGGATTTTGAAATGTCAGTCATAATGGGCATTTCTAGACTCTATATTTTGATTTTCCAAAATGTATTTCTGAAATTCATGACGTATAACTATTCACATGGTTAATTAAATAAGCTGGGAAAATAATAAATATGTCTAATGTATTTGTAAATTTAATGGAATACAGTATTTTCTAGTTATGGTATGTGAATGAATATGCATATGTAATTGTTTAAGTTTTTGTATGAGAATGAGAATACGAGTTCGTGATAACTTTAACCGGCGTGTATTATGCTTATGTATATGTGTTTATGCATGTGCTTGTATCGCCAATCACTTTGAGTGGTTGGTTATTATTATTATTATCTATGGGTCCCTGCTAAGCGTTATCGCTTAGCATGGTTGTTTTTCGTGCAGGTTAGGAGATAAGAGTAGCAGCGGTCCGCTGAGTTTTGGCCAACGAGTCGGTAGATTTTTATAGGAAGTGTTTTGATTTCGACATGTAATTAGTTCTATTTCTGAGCATTTGTGATAAGTTATATTATTTTATAGTGTGAATAATGATGGTGTGTGTGAGATAAGTTTAGGATGTGCATGTCTTGAGGTTGGTTTAGGAATTTTATTATTCTGAATTATGTATTTCCATGTGTGTGTATCCTTGTCTGGTGGCACCTTCTGCTCACCGTAGCTCTTCACCCTTTGAAAGGCTACGTGTGGAAGTTGGGCGTGTTACATTATCCAACTTCTTGTTCACCACTTCAACGAATCATACAAAACAATCCAAGAATCAATCCTTTAATTTCACTTTAAATCAAAACAAAACCCAGAAGAAGAAGACCAATACTAACAAAATCACACTACGTACCTTCTCAAGGGTCAACTCAACTCTTCTCTCACTCCTTTCAAACCAATCCAAGTAACTCTCTCACTTAAGGAGCAAAGCAAATAAAGAAGAAAAGGAAAGAAATGGCATGAAAAGGGACACGGCAGAACCAAAGGAAAAAAAGAGAAAGGAATGAGGGTCAAAGCAACCAAAATGAAAAAGAAAGAAAAATATAGGAAGAGCAGATGGTCAATCCTCATCCAAGTCCACTTATCCATAAATGCCAACCAAACTTCCTTGAATACATTAATTTTCTCAAAAAAAAAGTCCCATGGCAAGTGTCATTTCCCTACAATGCCACTTGTCAAAGCTCCTACACATACACCCAAGCTGACACGTGTCCGATACACATCACATAAACCCATAAATACTTTACAAAATATTACAATTCCTACTAGGATCCAAATCGGATTGTTACAATCTCTCCCCCTTAAGAAATTTCATCCTCGAAATTTCCTCGCTAATCATTTACTTCCCAACCATCAAAACCGAACTCATACAAAAACTTAACAATTCAAAAACTTACCTAAAGGGCCTGCGACCTCATTCATATCCTTGCTTGCTTGCAGTACTTGGTTCTCTCTTGATTTAGGACACTTGGCAAGCAAATGATCCTTTCTGCCACACCTAAAGCAGGCTCCCGTGATCTTCCTACACTTGCCCGATTGTCGCCTCTGACAATGTTGACATTTTTGTATCTCCCGTACTCTCTTGTCTACCTTTGTTTCTATACCCGATGCTTTTCTCTTTTGTCCTTTTTTCTTAACAAAATCCTTAGAAACTCGAGGAGCAATCAATCTGTCCAAAATCCGTATCAACCCTTACACCATTTATGAATTCTCATACCATATACCGGGACCATCATCTCGCTAACGCTACAGAATAGGCTGATCTACTCTAACCGGAATCACACTACCCGTCATCTCTCCTAAGTTCTCACTCGGGTCGGACTCCATCTATACTCTACAAAATAAAACAACATCTGCATTAGGCCACAACTCTAAATAGACTCTAACATTTAACCTATATTCTACATCTTATAGTCCTGAACAATCTACCTAAACTCTGATACCACTAAATGTAACACCACAATACCCCTTGGGAGGATATCAGAGCGCTATGCGAACACAGACACACATACATGTACTATAGCGGAAGCAATAACAATAAAAAAGTATAAAAATATTTTTGGGCCAAACATATGCTATTAATAAATAATATACATATTACAAAATAGTCTTCTGTAAATAAAACATTACCGATAACATTTACATAAAAACACTATACTTTCTATTTACATAATGATGTTACTTAAAACATCAGAAACTCTATCTTATACAAAAAGATCTTCATCAAGCTCCTAGTGGCCATGACCTGTAGATGCAAACTCTCTAAAACCAACCTATAAACCTACACGGGAAAAACACCCGTGCTCAGCGATAATGCTTAATGGGGATAAATAGAAGCAAAAGACTTCGAATGAAGTCGCAAATATATCAAAGGCATATCGATAGTCATGTCATATACAAATAACCATACACACAACCTTGTAACATATAACATTCACTCTAATCAGTTCCACATGCAAATATCCAAGCGACATGGCAAAATAATATTGATATCATGTCATGCTATATTCATGTATATCTATATGAATCTCTATATATATGCAAGTCTCTACTACACTTCCTGTACACTACAGACCATACAGGAGCCTGAGAAACATGACAAAACATAAAGTAGCCTTAATTCTCATTAATTGTGGATACGACTACTATATCTGAAATACTGATAAACAGAATTAAAGGTGGAGACCTAACTCAAAATTAAATACAGTAGGTATTCGCTGGTGGACACAATTAAGATCAACGGAGCAGCCGCACTCTCTCCCTTTATAAGCATGCTTATCTATCCATTATATGACCTTTCAGGCTCGTACAAGAACTCTATAAACTAAATCATATACATTACATGTACTCTAATGTTCATTCAAAACACTATACACTATTTATGTATTAACTAAGCAAACCATGTGCATGCATATACCCTATGCATAAACTCATATGTAGCAATATAATATCAACGAATCTTTGCACTACACACTACTAATTAATCAAATGCACACTCCATTATACATGTTCATAAACTATACACATTATGATTCAATATACTATATCATATGCACTACAATCACTCAAGCATTATATCATGCTTTAATCATAGATGATCAATATCGCATGCCATGTCATGTTCAACAATTAAAAAGCATGTATACATTTAATTCCATTATTAAACTATTATGCCAAGCTTTAATTACCTATAATTTCCATTGATAACCAGTCATATACTCATCTCATAAGGTTAGTTATGAGTTGGATAAGCTATAGGAACTTGCAATGAAGTTCGAGTGGGTGCATTTCGAGAAGAAAAACATTCAAAATATGCAAAATAGGGGATGGTCACTATGGCAACCACTTGGTTGTGACCATGAGGTCCAACAACATTCAATTCTTCCTTGTTTAGGCAATGGTCATGGTGGCAACCACTTGGTTGTGACCGTGACATACCAAAAATAGCAAAACAGAAGCGAAAACTCAAGACTGCTTCACTACTCTATTTTGTAAAGCCCAAACCAACATCTAAACCTAATTTTTAGGGACAACTCTCTCTTAAACATTGTTCCCTAGGATGTTAATAATCAATTGGAACAAATTTCAGGTCAATTGGACAACTATAACTTCATGTATCACTACAAAAAAAAACACAAATTAGCGACGGATAAATTTCCGTCGCTAATTAGCGACTAATTAGCGACTATTTGGAAAATTAGTCGCAAAAATCATTTTTTTTTATTTTAGCGACTAAATAGCGACGGCAATAAGTAAACCGTCGCTATTTTTTGGCGGCAGTAAGTGGCGCCTTTTTTTTGCGACGAAAGTTTTTAGTCTCTAATTAGCGACTGATTAGCGACGGATTAGCGACATGCAAATTTTCATTAATTTTAGCGACGAAATAGCGACGGATTGTTCCGTCGCTAAAACATTTTCAAATTTTTTAATTGTTAGTGATAGTTTAGCGACGGAATGACGACAAATTATCCGTCGCTATTTTAAATTAAATTTTTAAAAATTTTAAAATTTTTATTATTGATTTTACTAAGTATTATAATAATAAAAAATATGCACACATGCTTATGTTTATTAATTATTTTTAATATTTTTGCTTTAGAAATTAAATTATATTGGAATTCAATCATTTTATTAATCTCCATGAAATTAACATTTAATTTTGAAATTATATAATTAAAACAATTGTGGAAAAAATTTTAAAATTTTTTTAGTACATTCATTAATTAAAATAAATTTTTAAATTGTATTTTTTTTAGCTTGTAATCATTTTATATTATGAATTTTATTTTTAATTTGTCTAAAATAAATTTTCTATTAATCAATTATTTAAAAATTTAATGAAAATATTAATTAGATGGGTAAAATTAAATTAATATTAATAACTTTGACTAAATTAATATATGTTTGTGTATATATAGATAAAAAAATTAAAAATAATCCGGTAGAAAAAAATTTATTGAATGTTAAATTTAGACCCGAAAATTAAGTGTCGACTTTGATTAAATAATTAAATCATAAATAAATAAATACTTAAAAAATACGAAGAACGCGGAATTAAAATAAAGAAAGGTAAAATGCAGGAAAGAGTGAAGATAGAAAACGAGTGAGTGAGGGACAGGGACTTCTAAACCATTTACCTCCAAAAATAACCTAAAATCACAAAAATGCATTCTCCCATCTACTGAACTTCTTCAACTCTCTACTCCTCTCCCTCGCGTAGCCCCCTCCATCGCGAGCCACCAGATGCCAGATCCGGCGTCGCCCCCCACCCCGCCGCCACTCCCCGCCACCCCGCCATTGTAGATCCGATCTCGCCGTTGCCGCTGCCTAGCGGACCGTCTCCCTCGTACACTGTCAGTTCGCCGCCATGGCCCGTCGCATTACCACTCGATCTCGACTCCGCCCTCTCTCGCACCGGTTAGTGTTCGCCATTTGTTGTCTTAAGTTTTTATTTATTTGTTTATTTATTTTTGTTTTATTTCATTATCATTTAAGGAGCTGATTACTAAAGACTCAAACTTTGAAATTTCTCTTCGTTTATTTTCAATTTTGAAATTTTGGGTTTTTGGGTTTTGAGTGTATCTATTTTGAGGTTTGTGGGTTGGGGTTTGATTTGGATTTGATATAGGTGAGTGTTTTCCTTATTTTGGATCATCAAACACTAAGGGCAGTGGTAGAGGTGGTGTTGCCGTCAAAGAAGTGGCCAAGAAGGATTCGGTCAAAGAAAGTTCTGTTGCTCAGTCTTACCATGTTAATAGAGTTAGCTCAGGTAAAAAAGTTTGTTCTTTAAGAAGTTTTTGGTGAATATGCTATGATGTTCATTTCAAAGATTAATTTAGTCGTACTTGGAGTTGAATTATGAGTTTCTCGGTTTTGATACGAGTAGTGTTTCTGATAAAGTTCATTGCTGCTTTGATCTGTTTCGTTTATTGGTAGTTTCTAAAAGCTCTGTTGCTAGTTCTTTGATGGTTTGTATGTTTAAAATTGCCTACTGCTTGTGATGTTTGAGTTTTATGCTAATGGAGTGCTGCCAGTGTTGTTTTAGAGATCTGCCCTTGGTTATGGGAACTGATGTTTTGGAATATCTTATTATTAGGTCTTCTTTTCTATCATAATTGTCTAGTTAGAACCTGATGGTAGTACTTGGAAACTCTTTAATGCCCCTCTAAGTGGATGGTACAAATGGTTGATATACACACAGCTTTTTCGTGGTCTGAAATATTAAGGCAAATATATACACACAGGTTGGTGCTTTTTAGTGCTTCTTGCCATTTCATATTGTCATCTTCCCTTTGTTTAATTTTTGGTGTGTCTCTTTCTCTCTGAATCTTAATATTGAGGTTAACTTGAACAACAAATGCTTACAAATTTGTCACACCCCAACCTATACCAAGGAGACTTCCAAACAGATTGGAGGGAGAAGGCTCCCTGGATAGATAGGAGTGTCACATCCCACTAGTATAAACATGCAAACATTACATAAATATAGCGACAATTCAGAGATAATTAAAATCTTTAAAACGGAGAAGAGTGATACTGAACAAAATATACTTCATTAATATACCAAAAGAAAGTCTTTACATATTACAAAAGGACCAAATTTACAAAAGCCCAAGATACACTGTTCCAAAAGGGCTAACAAAACCATATATCTATTACAAAAAGAAAAAGGAAAGCCTATACTATAAAGCACCCAAATCTCTAGTTGCGTTGGCCTTCCCGATGCGACACGCCCAAAATATGCGTACCAAAACCTTCCACACCTGCACGGATAAACACCCGTGCTAAGCGAAATCGCTTAGTGGGGAAAACACAAAATGCATAACCGCCACTCACAGTGACGATGACAGAAAACATATGATAACAATACGATTATGGGCATATAATTATAAATAGTTAATTCAAATATTGGCATTCATATTCAATAGTTCATGTACAAAACACAATGACACCTGCATAATCATAATGAGTGGATAACGAGTACACATATAGATACTTGAGAGTATCGATATCGTCTTATGAACATATAGATACCCGAAGGTATCGAACCATTCTTTTTATTTTGTTTTCAAATTGTTTTTACGTGGAATCTTAAGAAAGATTCAGACAGAGGGATCGCGAGGATCCAATCGTGGGACCTGATCAGGGTCCAAAATCGTACATATAGCTGCAGCGGCACAAAGCTCTATTAGGCATGCCTAACTATCCACTTATTTGGTTTGCAGGTTACGATCAAATAAATTAAATTTACAAATCATACAGAAATCATCGATTATTCAAAACAATGGATATCCTATCAGAACGAAGCATTAATCCAATGTTGATATGAATATAAATTCATTAATTCCACACTCAAACTTTACGTTTAACAAATAAATATTCATTACCAAAGAAGGGTGGGTCACGGTGGTAACCAATTCCATTGCCACCGTGACATACCACCACTCAAAACAGAATGTAGACTTGAGGTAGGTCACGGTGGTGACCAAAACCATTGCCACCGTGACATAGCAGAACCCCAAAACAGAATGTAAAACAAAGGTAGGTCACGGTGATAACCAATTCCATTGCCACCGTGACATACCAAAATTCCAAAACAGAATGTAAATCAAAGGTAGGTCACGGTGGTAACCAAAACCATTGCCACCGTGACATACCAAAATTCCTGGGCAGAATGCAACCCGAGCATACCTCACGGTGGTAATCAAATTGGTTGCCACCGTGACCCATGCCCTGTTGCGATAATTCCCAGCAAAACATCCCCAAATTGCAACCATAAACTCAAACTCCATACTTCGCATCCAACACCATTCACTTCAAATTAACCATATTCACATCATACAAGTGCAAATCCACTCATCATAGTTCATCAATTTCACAAAAATAGCAACCATCAATATTCATTCAAAACACAATTACACAAACGTTCCCAAACCTGGTTTTCCTCGCTCCTAGTCGTGAGCTCCGCTTCCGCTAGCAACTCCTTTTCCTTTATCCGGTCTAGGAGCCTCCTCTGAACCACAAACCCATAACAATCAAGATCAATTCTAAAACAACCCAAATATCTAAATAATTATGAACTAAGACCTAGAGAAGAGAAAGAAGAAGAATCTAAAACACCCATAACCCAACTCACCTATAAGCTTCCAAATCCACAAGCTAATCAACTCAAATTACTTAATTAAGGAAGAGGGAGCAAGATTATGTAAAGAAAAGGAAGAACAAAGGAGAAAGAAGAAGAATAAGAAGAAGGAAATGGCGTGAAGAGGAGAGGGAGAACGGGAAAACAAGGGAAAGAAGAAATTGGCTGCCTTTCCTCTCACCAACCCAATAAATGCTAACCCATCCAATATCCACATGTCACTCTCCCAAGGAGACACATGTCCCAAATCATACCCTACTCCCATGCTTTACTTTACATACTAATTTAGCTCTTATTCACCCTTTATTTCTATACACCCACTTATACTATATCCTAACTTCTCTTCTCAAATTACTATACATAAATTAAATAAATAATCTAATTAAACCCATACATGTAACACTTACAAATACACACATACAGACACGGACAGGCTCAAACTACTGGGGTGGTTTTGGGGTGTTACAATACTCCCCCACTAAACAGAATTTCGTCCTCGAAATTCATACCTATTCCGAATAACTGAGGGTATTGTAATCTCATAGCTTCCTCTGGTTCCCATGTAGCTTCTTCAATACCATGATGTTGCCATAGAACTTTGACTAACGGTATCCGCTTATTCCGAAGCTGTCTGATTTCCCTATCCAAAATCCTCTTCGGTTCTTCATCAAAAGAAAAGTCTGACTGAATCCTAACATCTTGCATTGGTAGCACATGCGAAGGATCTGACCGATATCTCCGAAGCATAGACACATGAAAAACATCATGTAATCTAGCTAACTCCATAGGCAAAGCTAACTGATACGCTACTGGACCTACTTTTCTCAGAATCTCATATGGTCCAATAAAACGTGGACTTAGTTTGCCTTTCTTTCCAAAACGGAGAACCTTACGCCACGGTGATACTTTCAAGAAAACCTTATCACCCACTTCATACTGAATGTCTCTGCGCTTCAAGTTAGCATAAGAACGTTGTCGATCCTTAGCTGCCTTCAAGTTCTGTTGTACAACTCTCACTTTCTCTTCAGTATCCCGCACTATATCCGGACCTATCATAGCTTTTTCTGACAATTCAGTCCAACATACTGGTGTTCTACATTTCCGCCCATATAGTGCTTCGTAAGGAGCCATACCAATGCTTACCTGGTAACTGTTATTATACGTAAATTCCATCAAAGACACATACCGATCCCAGCTTCCTGAAAATTCTAAAGCACAACCCCGAAGCATATCTTCCAAAACCTGAATAACCCTCTCTGATTGACCATCAGTCTGCGGATGGAAAGCAGTACTGAAATTTAACCGTGTTCCCAAAGCTGCTTGAAGTTCTTTCCAAAACTTGGATGTAAAACGAGGATCTCGGTCTGATACAATGGATGACGGAATCCCATGCAAACGCACTATCTCATCCACATAGAGTTTTGCTAACTTGTCCATCGAATAATCTACTCGCACTGGTAGAAAATGTGCAGATTTCGACAACCGATCCACAATAACCCATACCGAGTCATGCTTACACTGAGTCATGGGCAAACCAGATACAAAATCCATCGTGATATCATCCCACTTCCATTGGGGAATGGGTAAGGGATGAAGCAATCCCGATGGCACTTGATGCTCGGTTTTCACTTGCTGACAGGTAAGGCACCTTGAAACAAACTCTGTTATCTCTCTTTTCATTCCTGGCCACCAATAAAATTGCTTCAGGTCTTGATACATTTTATCCCCACCAGGATGCATAGTGAAGACTGATGAATGAGCTACCTGCAACAGCTTCTTTCTTAACTCCCCCACATTAGGTACACATAACCGAGTACCATGCCTCAACACTCCCTCACTGTCTAATAAGTATTCAATACGCTTGCCTTCTTTTACTGCTTGACAAACACGCTGAAGCACATGATCATCTAACTGAGCCTTTGCAATTTCTGATCTCAAACTTGGTTTAATTTTCAGTTAAGCAATCAAAGCACCTTCAGAATCAAATCTCCATCTACCTCTACTAGCCAGTAATGCAGACAAAGATTTCCTACTAAGAGCATCTGCCACCATATTAGCTTTACCCGGATGATAGTCAATGATACAGTCATAATCCTTGAATAGCTCTAACCATCTCCGCTGTCTCAAATTCAACTCCTTCTGAGTTAACAAATACTTAAGACTCTTGTGATCGGTGAAAATCCTGCATGTCTCCCCATACAAGTAGTGTCGCCAAACCTTAAGCGCAAACACTACCGCTGCTAACTCCAGATCGTGAGTCGGATAATTCCGTTCATGAGGCTTCAACTGTCTTGATGCATAAGCTACAACTTTATTCCCTTGCATCAGAACACAACTGTGACGCGCGCCGGGTCCCCGCGGCCGCCCGTTCGGACCGCCCGCACGTGGGCGATCGGGGCAATTGTGGGTCCGTCAACAGCTTGCGATAAATCGCAAGTACGTCTATGTTGGGCAACAAAGAGGTTTCATGGAGTCGCCACCCAATAGAACATTGGGAAAGTTTCTCTCGCCTCGGAGAGCCTAAGACTTACGCATTTTATCCATATTGGGCCATGAGGCCTAGGATTAACGTCTAAGTCTCGTGACACAAGAGGTGTCTTGGAGGATAACCTCTAGCCTCTTGAGCCCAAAGACCAGAGCAAGTTCGGGACTCCCCATTTATTCATACCTTGGCTAAGTTTATAATCAAGTTTTAAATTTAGTATTTCATCCCATTTCTCATTCAATTTTTAATGCAATTTAATTAAACGCATATCAAACATATAAATAAAGCGGTAAATAAAATAAATGAAAGCAAAATAAATTACAATAAAACTAGGGGCGGAATACAACCCCCATTTGTAAATAAAATACAACTCATGCATAAATCGGGTTATTTATTAAAAATGAGAACGTTGGTCCCCTCATGCATAATTAAAGAAAACAATTTTAAAGTGACAATTTATTTTGGATAAAAAAATCTAGGACATTGGTCCCATTTTTATTAAATAAAATCCAATTTAGTTTAGTAGAAATCTTTTTGGTGATTTTCTTAATTTACGTGCATGGAAATAAATTTATTATTACAAATTACATAATAATCAATTAAACCAAAATAACAAAAAGCAACAAAAATAATAAACAACTCCCAAATGGATCTTCAAATCTTCATGGGCTCCCACTTGGTATGGAAAAGACTCACACATAAAAAATAAGTATTGAAATAAAAGAAACAAATAAAAGCCATATTAGTAATAAAAATGAGTTAAACATACTATAAAATAAAGTAAATAAAAAAAGCATCATGTATGACAAGCCACTTAAAATGTCATAATAAAAATATGCAATTTAACAAATTAACAAGTTAACATGCATCTAAAATATAACATAATAATAATAAAATTCAATATGCATAAAAAATAAAGCATGCATAAAACATATTAATAATAGCAATAATATCCAACATGCATAAAAAGCAAAGGTAATAATAAAATCAGCATGCATAAGAAATAAATAATAATAGTAATAATAAAATTAAACAAGAATAAGGATAATAATAATAATACTACTAATGATGATAATAACTACAATAATAATAACACAATAATAACAAAGAATATGAACAATCAAACCTAATAATAATAATAATAATAATAAAAGAAGATGAACAATATGAACAACATGAACAATTCAATTAAATAATATGAACAAAAAAATAATAGCATGAACAATTAAAGAAGGAATAAGAAATATGAACAATTAAATCATAGATCTAAAAAAATTTACATGATAATCAATTGAATAAAAGCAAAAGAATAAAAAGAAGAACAAAATGATAGAACTAAAAGAATTTACATGTTAATTAATTAAATAAGAAAGAAATGAAATTAAAAATTAAACTAAGAAATTGAGCCAAGAATGTTTACCCTCAAAATTGATCTTGAAGAAATGAAGGTAGATGATCCAATTCCTTGTGTTGATTTGAAAAAAAATATGATTAGAAAGATAAAATTTTGAAAGATAAATTTTACTCAAGATCAAACAATTAGTTTATTTGTCTTAAAGTAAAAAAGTTGTCAATTGAAAATAAGAAAAATTCTCAAGAACAAAAATTGTTATTTTTTGTCTCAAGAATTGCTGGAAATTCCTTTAGAAATTGAGAGAATTTGGTTGAGAGAAGAGAGAAGAAAAAAAAATGTTTTCTAAAGAAAAATCCCCCCTAATTCTCTCTCCAAAATTCTTTTTATTCCCCCTTAAAATTCAGATTTTTTTAATTAAGAAATTAAATTAATTTAATTCTCATAATTACAAAAAACCACTGAATTTATTGGGTTGGAAGATAGAAGGATTTTGCAAAAAAATGAGTTAAAAAGCATTTAAAATGAAGAAGTTATGGCCAAAATGGCCAAAATAGGCAAAACGGACGAACAGGGGTGCAGAGGGGCCACCGACGGCCTGCCCGTCTGAATGAGTGACCGACGGCCTGCCCGTCCCTCGCGCGGAATTTTTTTTTTTTTTTTTTTAAATTCCTATAAAATATAATAATTTAAAAACTCACTTTTTTCCCTCACAAAATAAATTTTAAAATACTTTAAAAACATTTTTAGAATACATTTTTATTTAATTTTAAAATAACAAATCGACAAGGAAATCGTCATCTCCAACTTCATTCTTTTTGCCTATAGATCGGCACACTTAATGTCATCATTAGGTAATCCTGATCTTGGCTACTCGGGACCCGGTGTCTACAGTTGCCCCCAATTTTGGGGAGGCTAGTGTGTGGGTGCCTAGGTGAGCCAAAATTCAGAAAAAGGAAAGAAGCGCGTACCTGAGGCTGCCACCTTCCAGCTTCTCCCTCGAGAACAGTGCTGTGATTCATCCTCTTGAGTTGCACTGAGTCGCTGACAAGACTACAGAGTGCCAAGGAACCATCCTAAGACGGTGATGCGCCGAGTCGCTACCAAGACTACAAAACGCGAAAGATAAATCGCACCGAGCCGCTGACAAGGCTACAAAAAGTGCGCTGCACTGAGTCGCTGACAAGACTACTAAACGTACAGGTGCTATCTTCAGATAGCGATGCGCCGAGCCATCACCAAGACTACTAAAAGCGCAAAACAAAAGAAACTACACCGAGCCACTACCAAGGCTACCAAAAGTGTAGCCACCATCCATAGATGACGATGCGCCGAGCCTGCTACAGGCTACAAAAAACGCAAAAGGAAGATTGCACCGAGTCTGCTACAGACTACAAAAAGTGCAAAAAGAGAACTGTACCGAGTCTGCTACAGACTACTAAAAGTACAGCTGCCATCCGTAAATGACGATGCGCCGAGCCTGCTACAGGCTACAAAAAATGCAAAAGGAAGATACTGCACTGAGTCTGCTACAGACTACTAAAAGCGCAAGGGATAAAGAGATTAGTCTCCTAAGAGACCTCGAAGAATTACCTCTTAAGAAGTCTCGAAGATTTGCCAGCGTAGATTCTATCTTGACCTGATTGCCCAACAAGGGCGAGTGCCAACGTTGCCGTCCTTGACCAGCTTTATGTGTGTGGTCTTCATTTGGACTTTCCTGCAAAGCTGTGTGCACAGGAATATATACAACAGATTGTGCATGCAAGTGTAAATTACCATATGCAGATGTTTGCTAAAGAATGGTATGAAATGCATGCAAAAATGAATAGACCATGTCCTGAGTGGTTAAGGGTCCGTTGAGGATATGGCTTGGCCGCTCCACCATGCCCCCTGAGGAACTAGAAATGGCATCTTTGCTTAGGGACCCTGACCCTTAAACTCTTCAAAGAGAACCATCAAGTGTGCATCTTTGCCCCCCGGTCAATGAGCATATGCCCGAGATTCTGACTCATGTCCTGAATTATGTCTTATCTCGCTGAAAGGAAGATCATCCGAAATATGCTGCCTTATTGCTCCAGGCATTGTTTTAAAGATAGTGCGTCCCTTGTGGATTTTCACACTAGCTTTTCTTTGTGGGAAATGCGTCCCTTTAGGGATTTTCACATAACCCTTTGCCTAATTTTTGCCTGGCATGGACCTAACCCAAACCAGCGGCTTTTATTTTTTATATTTTTTTTTTGTAGGGCAGACTGCCTGTCTCCAGGTTTTCACCCTGCCCTTTGGCCTAACTTTTGCTTAGAGAGCCAATTACGGTTTTCATCTCTAACGGCCTTTTTTTTATTTTATTTTTTTATTTTTTATTTATAATTTTTTATTTTTTTTTAACTGCAAGAGAAAGCTATTATTCCCTTACGGGTGACTAGCACACATCTGCTAAGATATCTTCCGATAGAATGAGTAGACAATAGTCATTAGATACATAGATGATAAGTCTCTTTTTAAGACAGAACTAAAAGAACAATGAAAATGTAAACTACATTCTTTTATTCATTGCAAAATTGAGTACATTTCTATATAATTTCATCATACATGATCCTTATTTAACAAGAATTCAAAAGCACAAGACTACACCTAATCTCGGAATAGATCTTGTAAGCATCAAACTCCTGTTATCAATCGGCCCTCTCGGGTTTTCTCGATTGAACATTTTCTCTTGGCCCTTAATTTTTGCCCAGGATGCCTTTTTTCGGTTTTCACCCTGACAGGGCGCCCAATTTTAGCAAGGCCGCCTTTTTTCGGTTTTCGACCTGCGGGGCATTTATTCTCTTCTTTTCATTTTTTTTTTTAGCCATGGAACCTTTTTAGTCTATCGACATTGACCGGGTCTTTAAACTCATTCCCATCGCTGTCTGCCAAGATTGCTGCTCCCTTTGTTAGCAACTTTTTCACAATAAACGGACCTTCCCAGGTCA
Source organism: Excoecaria cochinchinensis (assembly GCA_947683425.1). Taxonomy (NCBI): domain Eukaryota; kingdom Viridiplantae; phylum Streptophyta; class Magnoliopsida; order Malpighiales; family Euphorbiaceae; genus Excoecaria; species Excoecaria cochinchinensis. The sequence continues at coordinate 6,784,347 of CANTUQ010000139.1, forward strand.
GTCTGAATTTTCCTCGTATGTCTGGCACTCCCGGCCTCATCATCTTAAAGACCAGGTCCCCTTCCTTCAACGGGTGCTTTCGTACCTTCTTGCCAAAGGACCGAGCTAGTCCCTTCTGATAAACTTGATTGTGATAATAGGCTCTCAACCTATCTTCATCCAACAGATTCAACTGCAACAATCGCTGTTGTGCCCATTCTGTCTCTGGAATCTCGGCTTCCATGACTACCCTTAAAGATTTCAGCTCAATTTCAATCGGCAGAACTGCTTCGGTTCCGTATACCAGGGAGAACGGTGTTGCTCCCGTAGAGGTTCTGACTGTGGTTCTATAACCCCAGAGTGCAAAAGGTAGCTTTTCCGCCCAATCTTTATAGCTCTGAACCATCTTGGCCAATATTCTTTTAACATTCTTGTTCGCTGCTTCAACCGCACCGTTAGCTTGAGGACGGTAAGGAGAAGACTTGTGATGCTGGATTCCGTACCTTTGAAGCATCTGTTTAGTTTCTGCTAAGAATTGCACCCCATTATCAGATACAATATGGTGTGGGAGGCCACATCTGCATATCAAATTCCTCTCGATGAACTTAGCCATATCCCTAGCATCAATCTTCTTGAAAGATTCAGCTTCGACCCACTTAGTAAAATAATCAATGGCAACTATAATGAACCTGTGCCCATTAGACGCTGTAGGACGTATCTCGCCTATGATATCTATCCCCCAAGCTGCAAATGGCCATGGAGATGTCAAATTATGTAGCTCTGAAACTGGGACATGCCTTAAATTCGCGTATTGCTGGCATAACTGGCATTGCTTCACATATTTTGAACAATCCGTATCCATTGTGAGCCAATAGAATCCTTGGCGCATGATCTTCTTCGCTAAGGCTAAACCATTCATGTGAGCTCCACAAACTCCGGCATGAACCTCTTCCATAACCTTTTCAGCTTCTTTCTCCGCCAAACATCTTAACTGGATACCATCAACTTGTCTCTTGTATAAAGTGCCATTTACACTGATGAACTGAGTGGACAACTTTCGAATCATCCTCTGGTCTTTCTCGGTGGCTTCCTCTGGAAAAATTGACCGTTCTAAATAATTTTGAATGTCGTAATACCAAGGGTTTCCATCAGTGGCCCCAACATCCATCACCTGCTCAGCTTCAAAACAAGGCTTTTCCGAGCTAGAGATTAGCACGGGTTTCATAGTAACCCCTGTTGGATTATCCCACATGGACACTAGTGTCGCTAGAGCATCAGCCAATTGATTTTCATCCCTGGGGGTGAAGTGAAAAGTGCAAGTCTCAAATTGGCTGCTCAACATTCTCAAGTGCTTTACATAAGGTAACAACCTCTCTTCCTTAACTGACCATTCCCCTCTGATCTGATGAATTACTAATGAAGAATCTCCGAAGACTTCTGCGGTCTTTGCCCCCAGAGCCAGCAGTGCTTCCAATCCGAAGATGCAAGCTTCATATTCTGCTTCATTATTGGTTGCTTTGTACCTCAACTTTTTGGCTAATGGCAGCTTTTCACCATCCGGGGTCGTAAGAATGATCCCTGCTCCTGCCCCTTTATTGTTAACTGCCCCATCAAAGAACATCTGCCACCCTTGTACTGCTATGGCCATGACATCTTCATCTGGGAAATTGTATTCGAATTGGTCTCCCTCAATAGGATGCTCAGCCAAGAACTCAGCTACAGCTCTTCCTTTAATGGTTTTCCTGGTGATGTATTCGATATCGAACTCCTGCAATAGTAGTAACCACCTTCCCATCTTTCCCAGCAAAGAGGGCGCTTCCTGAAGGTACCTAAGCGGGTTATGCTTGGCAACCGCTTGTACACTGAAGGAATGAAAGTAGTGCCGCAACTTCTTAGAAGCCCAAATAACTGCTAAGCAAATCTTTTCCACTTCCACATATTTGGCTTCATATGTCAGGAATTTCTTGCTAAGATAATAAACAGCAAACTCTACCCCAAAATCATCCTCCTGGGCCATCATGGCACCCACTGAATTGTCTTCTATAGCCAGATATAAGATCAGTGGCTTGGCATGCCGTGGTGGTCTTAAAACTGGAGGATTCAGGAGATAATCCTTAATAGTATCAAAAGCCAATTGACAATCATTATTCCACACCACCGGCTGATTCTTCCTAAGAAGCTTGAAGATGGGCTCACATACTGAAGCCAGCTTGGCAATAAACCGGCTGATGTACTGAAGCTTTCCCAGGAAACTTCTAACCTCTTTCTCTTTTTGAGGCACTGGCATCTCTCTGATGGCCCTGACCTTGTCGGGATCTACTTCAATTCCTCTCTGGCTTACCACATGGCCTAACAGCTTACCCGAGGTAACTCCAAAAATGCACTTCTTGGGATTGAGGCGTAGATCATACTTATTGATCCTTTGAAAGAACTTCTCTAAAGCCTCAAAATGACCTTCTCTGGTAGCTGACTTGATCATCATGTCGTCAACATACACCTCCACTTCTTTGTGGATCAAGTCATTAAGAACTCTAGTGGCCATTCTTTGATAGGTTGCTCCTGCATTCTTTAATCCGAAAGGCATAACCCGGTAAGCAAATGTACCCCATTCGGTGATGAAGGCTGTCTTGATCCGATCCATTATCTTGTTAAGAATTTGATTGTACCCTGCGTACCCATCTACGAAACTATACATCATACAAGCAGCGGCACTATCTACCAGCACATCAATATGAGGCAGAGGAAAATCATCTTTCGGGCAGGCTTTGTTCAGGTCCCGATAGTCCACACATACTCGAACTTTTCCATCCTTTTTAGCCACAGGAACCACATTAGCCAGCCACGTCGGGTATTTAACCTCCAGTAGAAACTTAGCCTCAATCTGCTTATGGATTTCCTCTTTCACCTTCTGAGCCCATTCCGGCCTAAGTCTTCTGAGCTTTTGCTTGACCGGTTTACTCTCTGGGTACGTTGGAATGGCATGTTCGGCTACATCTCGATCAATTCCCGGCATGTCCTTGTAGGTCCAGGCAAAGACTTTTTCATATTTTTTCAATATTCTCTCAAATTTTAGCCTCTCCTCAGGAGTTATATCTGATGCTATCAAAATTTCCTTTGGATTCTCCAAAGTTCCGAGATTAAATGCAGTTGTGCTAGTTGAGTTAATGTCAAAAATGAATGCATCATGTTTATGATCATGAGAAATGAAATCATCAGAAACATCACACAAGTAAGCAAAGTTGTTCATCTCATTAATGTAATCAGAAACATTAACATTGTCATTAAAAAGTTCTGGCATAAAAATAGCATCTAAGTAACTACTATCCTCATCCTTTGTCGATGATGTCGTTGCAGCCAATTGGGCTTTGACTTCTTGACTTGGTGGAGGCTTTTCAACTACCTCCGGCGAAATCTTTAAATCTTCAAATTTCAGCTCTGGCCCTACCATCTTTTCCTTTCCCTTAAGTCTGATGGCTAATAGCTTATCAGTAACAATCTCCTCAGGCTCATTCCTGTCCCAGACACTGCACTGAGTCATGATCTCCTCATCCCAGAAGTTCTCTGCAGACTTGATAACTCCAACATCCCAGTCGAAGACGTCATTAAAGATTTCAAACCCCGGAATGATCTTTCCATCCACCCACTGAGACTCTTCCTCTCCCATGTAAGCACAAATTGAGGATGAGGAAACAAAACTCTCTAAAATGTGGGGAATCTTCTCCGACACTTTCTTCTTACCATGCTCTCCTTTGTAGCCCAGACCTTTCCGATCTTTCTGGCCTTGTGTGGTGATAGCATCCTGCAGCCCTTGCGAGTTTTTACCCAGACCAGCCCCTGGGAGAAAGTGCATCTTCTTCATCATATTCACCACTAGAGGACTATCTGCCAAGCCCTGCTCCTCACCTATCATCGATATATGAAAACCATTGAATGGCTGATTAGAGATTCCCAAGGCAGACACTTGGTTTTCTCTAACTGCTTTAATAGTCACCACCTCTCCTTCATGAGGTATCTTAATCATCTGGTGTAGGGTAGAGGGCACTCCTCCCAATTTATGGAACCATGGCCTTCCAAGCAGAGCTGAGAAATTCGCCGGGATAGGCAAGACCACAAATTCTGTTTCTGTCTCGATAGGCCCAGTCCTGACCAGAGCTCTGAAAGTTCCCGATGCTTGTCTTCGAGAATTGTCATAGGCTGTGATGGTTAAATCAGACTTGCTTAGCATGCTTTCATTTAGCCCAAAAGCCTGAAGTGCAACTAGAGGGCAAACATTTATGGATGAGCCATCATCAACCATAACACAAGCGGTATGCTTGTCATTAATTTGAGCCTTGATGTATAGTGGTCGATTGTGATTGCGACCCTCTACCGGTAAGTCTGCGTCAGAAAACACCAGTTTCTCTCCGGATCCCCCTTTTACAAGGTCTAGCAGCTCAGATGGAGAAATTGTAGTGGCTACAGTGGACTCACTTAATGCCTCAACCAACTTCTGTCTGTGGGAGGGGGACTGTCTCAAAAGGTCCCAAATTGATATCTGAGCCGTGGTCTTTTTCAGCTGCTTCACTACGGAATTTTCTTCCGGCTCCTTCTCCACAGGTGCTTGCACTGTGTCATGTGGCTTCTCAACTTCTGGGACCACTCTCCCACTTCTTGTTACAGCCTTAACTCTTTCCTCCTCTTCCGAATCCCACGGATCCGCGAATTCTCCATCTTTCTCTTCATTTTCTTCATCTTCACTCTCACTAGTGGACCAACAGTCTATCGTCGCCACGGGAATCCCTTCTTCACTTGCCTCAGGGTGAGTGACAGCGACATACTCATTTCCGTATAAATCCTGCATCATATACCATTCTGGCAGGCTAGACCCAACCATAAAGACAGGTGGTGGCACAGCATTGAAATTAGCCTTCTTCTTGCTTTCTCTCTTTTCAGGATCGGTGATCTGCTTACTATCGATCAGATCCTGTATCTGATGCCTCAGCCTATAATAATTGTCTGTCAGATGCCTGGTATGCTGGTGAAAGGAACAGTATTCATGCTCTTTATGCCCTGGCTCCCCTTGGGTCCTAGCTGGCCTAGGTGGTAGGGGTTGTAGCTTCCCCTCTTTCATCAATCGCTTCAATACCCATGACAAAGGCCTGCCCAAATTCGAGAAGTACCTCTGATTCATTCCTGTTGCCGCCACCTCAGCTGTCTTCCCATTTCTATTACCACTGCTGGAACTAGCTGACTTGGTTGCACCTTGACTATTATAGCCCTTCTTGGCATAAGCCTCACTGCTTGCCCTTCTGGCCATATACTCTCCTTCTGCCTCTATAGCAATGTCCTTCAAGGACTCCCAATCTTTCAGCCCTTTCATTTTAAGTCCATCTCTCAGATATGGGCTGGCATTCCGAATGAATAATCGGATCTGATCAGAAGTATCAGGCTTGCGCTTCATTTCCATAACCCGGTTTCTCCACCGAGTAAGATACTCATGGAAAGACTCCCCAGCCTTCTGCTGTAGTAGCTCTAGATCCTTAAGTGTGACCTCCATCCGAGTACTGCAATCATATTGCTTTAGGAACTCCTCAGTCAATAAGTCCCAGTCTTCTTTGGACCTTCTGTCCAACCCATGATACCAATCAACGGCGGCTCCTGTGAGACTCAAGCAAAAGTACTCTATCTTCTGCTTTCTCGTTAAAGTTGTCCCTTTCATGACTAGTGAATACTGCTTGATGTGTGCAGCAGGGTCAGAAGTGCCGTCAAATTTTGGGATATCAGGCATCTTGAAATTCTGGGGGATCAGATCATCACCATCGAGCTCTCGATCCTCGGGATTCATTCCCCTTCCAATCGTCATCATCCTGGTCATAGCCTCAAATTTCTCCTCCATCTTCCTCCACATTGCTTCCTCCAGCTTGGGTGACTTTCCCTTTGCTACCATCTGTTCTTCTTGGTCATCTTCCCAGAGGTCAACCTCAGATCTCGGGCCTTCTCTACGCTCAACAGGTGCTGGTGCTCTTTGCTCAACCACATGTGGGTCAGCTATAGCAGGGGGATCCTCCCTAACAGGCCCTTGTTCATCTGGCCCCCTAATAGGAGCAGTAGCAATTTGTTGCCCAGCTATGGTAGTGGCAAGATTGCCCATCATGGCCATCATTCTAGCCTCAAACTCTTCCATCTTTCTCCCCACTTCCTCGGCAATCATAGCCCTGGTTGCATCAGACCCACTGGCCGGATTAGACATACTTGATGATTCTGAAGAGAAAGTCTCACTACTATCTGAAAGAGAATCTGAGCTCTGAACTAGCTCTGGTAACCCCAAGAGTGGAATCCTTCTCAACCGACCGTCGGGACTCCTAAACCACCCAGGAGAATCTAAGATGGCTGAAAAAAACACATCTCGTTAGGATGATGCATGATTGAAATGCAATGCATGGTCGTGCTGATGCAGCATAGACAAACACATGCAAGCAGATAGATCCTTCCAACCTTATCTCTCCCACACACGAGGTAGCATAGTCTCTTTCCTAGGTGGGCTTTATCCAAGGGTTAACAGGGAACCCTTTAGACGCGTATGGTGCACAGTGGAAAACCGGCAGCATAACCTCTCCTATCTAATGTACATACGTATGGTTGTTTTTACCATCATATATTTAGGCAGTCCGAATAAGTTGACATGGACCTATCTGGGCATGAAAGCCTTTGATTAGGTGACCAATCAGATTATTTGGGTTTGTCCAATACAAAATGATCCATATAGCAAGCAAGGTATTATGGGTCATACCACATAGGGGAAGTATCTATTGCCATTACATGAGCTTTGGTCAAAGGGTGGTGTTACTTTAGGGCTACCCAAACATGATCCCTGCCGACGGGTCTAGCTCATCACGAGCGTAACGACCGATCGGGTCACCATTTAATATACCATGACGGTACGAGGCTTGGGCTGGTGATTATCCTTAACACTTCCCTAAATTGAGTGAAAATAGGGTCGTGCTTCGGGAACGCACCGGGGTTAAGATAGGGACCAAACTAGCATAATCTAAAGCTCTAGTATGGATGCAATGCAATTTCGAAAAGAGATGAAATTTCCAAATTAAAACTCAATTGTAAATTTTAACCAAGGTACTTTCAAAGGAAAGTCTCAAAATTCCCCAGTGGAGTCGCCACTGTGACGCGCGCCGGGTCCCCGCGGCCGCCCGTTCGGACCGCCCGCACGTGGGCGATCGGGGCAATTGTGGGTCCGTCAACATCTTGCGATAAATCGCAAGTGCGTCTATGTTGGGCAACAAAGAGGTTTCATGGAGTCGCCACCCAATAGAACATTGGGAAAGTTTCTCTCGCCTCGGAGAGCCTAAGACTTACGCATTTTATCCATATTGGGCCATGAGGCCTAGGATTAATGTCTAAGTCTCGTGACACAAGAGGTGTCTTGGAGGATAACCTCTAGCCTCTTGAGCCCAAAGACCAGAGCAAGTTCGGGACTCCCCATTTATTCATACCTTGGCTAAGTTTATAATCAAGTTTTAAATTTAGTATTTCATCCCATTTCTCATTCAATTTTTAATGCAATTTAATTAAACGCATATCAAACATATAAATAAAGCGGTAAATAAAATAAATGAAAGCAAAATAAATTACAATAAAACTAGGGGCGGAATACAACCCCCATTTGTAAATAAAATACAACTCATGCATAAATCGGGTTATTTATTAAAAATGAGAACGTTGGTCCCCTCATGCATAATTAAAGAAAACAATTTTAAAGTGACAATTTATTTTGGATAAAAAAATCTAGGACATTGGTCCCATTTTTATTAAATAAAATCCAATTTAGTTTAGTAGAAATCTTTTTGGTGATTTTCTTAATTTACGTGCATGGAAATAAATTTATTATTACAAATTACATAATAATCAATTAAACCAAAATAACAAAAAGCAACAAAAATAATAAACAACTCCCAAATGGATCTTCAAATCTTCATGGGCTCCCACTTGGTATGGAAAAGACTCACACATAAAAAATAAGTATTGAAATAAAAGAAACAAATAAAAGCCATGTTAGTAATAAAAATGAGTTAAACATACTATAAAATAAAGTAAATAAAAAAAGCATCATGTATGACAAGCCACTTAAAATGTCATAATAAAAATATGCAATTTAACAAATTAACAAGTTAACATGCATCTAAAATATAACATAATAATAATAAAATTCAATATGCATAAAAAATAAAGCATGCATAAAACATATTAATAATAGCAATAATATCCAACATGCATAAAAAGCAAAGGTAATAATAAAATCAACATGCATAAGAAATAAATAATAATAGTAATAATAAAATTAAACAAGAATAAGGATAATAATAATAATACTACTAATGATGGTAATAACTACAATAATAATAACACAATAATAACAAAGAATATGAACAATCAAACCTAATAATAATAATAATAATAATAAAAGAAGATGAACAATATGAACAACATGAACAATTCAATTAAATAATATGAACAAAAAAATAATAGCATGAACAATTAAAGAAGGAATAAGAAATATGAACAATTAAATCATAGATCTAAAAGAATTTACATGATAATCAATTGAATAAAAGCAAAAGAATAAAAAGAAGAACAAAATGATAGAACTAAAAGAATTTACATTTAATTAATTAAATAAGAAAGAAATGAAATTAAAAATTAAACTAAGAAATTGAGCCAAGAATGTTTACCCTCAAAATTGATCTTGAAGAAATGAAGGTAGATGATCCAATTCCTTGTGTTGATTTGAAAAAAAATATGATTAGAAAGATAAAATTTTGAAAGATAAATTTTACTCAAGATCAAACAATTAGTTTATTTGTCTTAAAGTAAAAAAGTTGTCAATTGAAAATAAGAAAAATTCTCAAGAACAAAAATTGTTATTTTTTGTCTCAAGAATTGCTGGAAATTCCTTTAGAAATTGAGAGAATTTGGTTGAGAGAAGAGAGAAGAAAAAAAAATGTTTTCTAAAGAAAAATCCCCCCTAATTCTCTCTCCAAAATTCTTTTTATTCCCCCTTAAAATTCAGATTTTTTTAATTAAGAAATTAAATTAATTTAATTCTCATAATTACAAAAAAACCACTGAATTTATTGGGTTGGAAGATAGAAGGATTTTGCAAAAAAAATGAGTTAAAAAGCATTTAAAATGAAGAAGTTATGGCCAAAATGGCCAAAATAGGCAAAACGGACGAACAGGGGTGCAGAGGGGCCACCGACGGCCTGCCCGTCTGAATGAGTGACCGACGGCCTGCCCGTCTGAATGAGTGACCGACGGCCTACCCGTCCCTCGTGCGGAATTTTTTTTTTTTTTTTTTTTAAATTCCTATAAAATATAATAATTTTAAAACTCACTTTTTTCCCTCACAAAATAAATTTTAAAATACTTTAAAAACATTTTTAGAATACATTTTTATTTAATTTTAAAATAACAAATCGACAAGGAAATCGTCATCTCCAACTTCATTCTTTTTGCCTATAGATCGGCACACTTAATTTCATCATTGGGTAATCCTGATCTTGGCTACTCGGGACCCGGTGTCTACAACAACCTAACCCAATTCCCGAAGCATCACTGTACATAGTGTATTCCTTACCCGAAACTGGTTGTGTGAGCACAGGAGCTTTAACCTACAATTCCTTTAAACGGTCAAAGCTGGCTTGACACTTGTCCGTCCAAACAAACTTAACATCCTTTCGAAGTAGCCTGGTCATAGGAGATGCTAACACTGAAAACCCCTGGACAAACCGTCGGTAATACCCTGCTAAACCCAGAAAACTCCTCACTTCTGGCACATTCTTCGGAGGCATCCAATTAACAATCACTTCAATTTTGCTAGGATCAACCCGTACACCTTCCGCTGACACCACATGTCCAAGAAAGGCCACTTCTTTCAACCAAAACTCGCACTTACTGAGTTTCGCATACAGCTGGTGATCTCTTAACATTTGCAATACCAACTTAAGATGTTTCTTATGCTCTTTACGGTCTCTAGAGTACACCAAAATGTCATCAATAAATACCACAACAAATTTATCCAGATACAGTCGAAAAACACGGTTCATCAGATCCATAAAGGCGGCAGGCACGTTGGTCAAACCAAAAGGCATCACTAGAAATTCATAATGACCATAACGCGTCCGAAAAGCCGTTTTCGCCACATCTACTTCTTTCACCCCTAACTGGTAATAGCCTGACCTCAAATCTATCTTAGAGAATACCCCTGCACCTCTCAACTGATCGAAAAGATCTTCAATCCTTGGCAACGGATACTTGTTCTTGATAGTCACTTTATTAAGCTGTCGATAATCGATGCACATCCGAAGGGTTCCATCCTTCTTCTTAACAAACAGCACGGGAGCACCCCACGACGACACACTAGGCCGAATGAATCCTTTATCCAACAACTCTTGCAACTGACTCTTCAATTCCTTCAATTCCACTGGGGCCATTCTGTAAGGAGCCTTAGAAATCGGAGCTGTACCTGGAACAATTTCTACTGACAGTTCAACTTCTCTCTCGGGAGGTAATCCCGGTAACTCTTCCGGAAAAACATCTACAAAATCTCTTACAACCGGAATATCTTGAATCTTGACTTGACCTCTCCGAGAATCTAAAACCACAGCCAAAAACGCTTCACATCCTTTCCTAACAAATCTTCTGGCTTTCATAGCTGATACCACGTTATGCAAAGAACTACTTCCAATTCCCTTTACCACAACAGGCATTTTATCCTTATCTTTCAAAACCATTACTTTCCTATGACAGTCCACTACCGCTCGGTGCTTATCTAACCAATCCATCCCCAAAATGATATCAAACTCATGGAATGGCAAACAAATCAAATCCACAACAAATTATGTACCTTGAATCATTAAAGGACACTTCCGACACACCCGATTAACCAAAACACTTTGACCCAACGGACTAGATACACAAATCTCATATTCCATCTTTTCCTCACTACCCAAACTATCCCAAAGCCTACCAGAACACACATAAGAATGGGTAGAGCCCGGGTCAATCAAAACATACACTTCAGAATCAAGCAAGGAGAACTTACCGGCAATCACTTCGGGAGCATTCTGTTCCTCTCGGGCCTTCATAGCATAAGCCCTACCAGATGATGGCACAGGGCGATCTACTGATTCTGAGGCTTCTCTATCTCGAGACCGTCCACCACGACCTCTTCCTCTACCCCAATTACGGCTTCCTTGGGGTATATTAGATCCAGCTCGGCTCCCTTCTTGTTGTCCCGAAAGGTCTCCAAGTCGGTTCGGGCAATTTGCAAGTAAATGGTCCGTAGAACCACATTTAAAACAGCCTCCTGTTAACCACCGACATTCACCCCAATGTTGTCTATTACAATGAGAACATCGGGGAGGACCATCTCCCCTACCTGAGCCTGATCCCCTGGAAGAACCCTGTCTCCTCCCTCTAGGGGCCGGACTAGCTGTAGACTCATCAGCAAAATTTCCTTGTGATTCCCTCGGTCTCTTGCCTGAAAAAGAGCCACCTCTTGCAGACTTTCTTCTTTGAGCCTTTTCTCTTAATATATTCTCAGAACGCTCCGCCCTCAAGGCTGCTTGAACTAACTGATAATACCTCACATTTGGAGCCGACATCAATGATATTAACATCACCTTCAAAGACTCATTCAAACCTGCTTTAAAATGCTGACATCGAAACTCTTCTGTAAGGACCCTTGGCGGCGCATACTTACTAAGCTTATTGAACTCATCCTCATACTCAGCCACAGACATTGTTCTTTGCTTAAGAGTGAGAAATTGTGCCCACTTGGCATCCTTATAAGCTTTGGTCACATACCGGTCCTGAAATTCACCCTCGAAGAACTCCCAAGTAATCGGTTCAGGAACTTGCGGCTGACTAACCACCAACCTCCACCAATCATAGGCAGAACCTTGTAACAAAGACAAGGCACACTCCACTTCTTGCTCCGGTGGGCATCTTATCTCCTTAAGTACTCTGGCTGTCTTTTCTAACCACATCTCTGCTTTGTTAGATTCATCTATACCCGTACCAAAGAAATCCTCTGCACCATGCTTTCTTAGCCTTTCAATAGGTGCACTAGGCGCTGTTACCCTTTCAAGTACTCTTGTCATACTCTGAAGCATCGCTTCCATTGGTCCCAAAGGCACCTCAGGATAACCCCTAGGAGGTTGAGCCGGACCAGAAACTGAAGGATCTTGCTCTTGGGGATTCGCACTTTCCGCTGACCCCTCAAGCGATCCACGAACGGACTCCATTACTACAAAACATAAACGTAGTGCGCATCAGGCCAACACAACTCCAGCACTAGCTAACATACTGAAACCCAATAACATCTAAACCTAGGGCTCTGATACCACCTAATGTCACACCCCAACCTATACCAAGGAGACTTCCAAACAGATTGGAGGGAGAAGGCTCCCTGGATAGATAGGAGTGTCACATCCCACTAGTATAAACATGCAAACATTACATAAATATAGCGACAATTCAGAGATAATTAAAATCTTTAAAACGGAGAAGAGTGATACTGAACAAAATATACTTCATTAATATACCAAAAGAAAGTCTTTACATATTACAAAAGGACCAAATTTACAAAAGCCCAAGATACACTGTTCCAAAAGGGCTAACAAAACCATATATCTATTACAAAAAGAAAAAGGAAAGCCTATACTATAAAGCACCCAAATCTCTAGTTGCGTTGGCCTTCCCGATGCGACACGCCCAGAATATGCGTACCAAAACCTTCCACACCTGCACGGATAAACACCCGTGCTAAGCGAAATCGCTTAGTGGGGAAAACACAAAATGCATAACCGCCACTCACAGTGACGATGACAGAAAACATATGATAACAATACGATTATGGGCATATAATTATAAATAGTTAATTCAAATATTGGCATTCATATTCAATAGTTCATGTATAAAACACAATGACACCTGCATAATCATAATGAGTGGATAACGAGTACACATATAGATACTTGAGAGTATCGATATCGTCTTATGAACATATAGATACCCGAAGGTATCGAACCATTCTTTTTATTTTGTTTTCAAATTGTTTTTACGTGGAATCTTAAGAAAGATTCAGACAGAGGGATCGCGAGGATCCAATCGTGGGACCTGATCAGGGTCCAAAATCGTACATATAGCTGCAGCGGCACAAAGCTCTATTAGGCATGCCTAACTATCCACTTATTTGGTTTGCAGGTTACGATCAAATAAATTAAATTTACAAATCATACAGAAATCATCGATTATTCAAAACAATGGATATCCTATCAGAACGAAGCATTAATCCAATGTTGATATGAATATAAATTCATTAATTCCACACTCAAACTTTACGTTTAACAAATAAATATTCATTACCAAAGAAGGGTGGGTCACGGTGGTAACCAATTCCATTGCCACCGTGACATACCACCACTCAAAACAGAATGTAGACTTGAGGTAGGTCACGGTGGTGACCAAAACCATTGCCACCGTGACATAGCAGAACCCCAAAACAGAATGTAAAACAAAGGTAGGTCACGGTGATAACCAATTCCATTGCCACCGTGACATACCAAAATTCCAAAACAGAATGTAAATCAAAGGTAGGTCACGGTGGTAACCAAAACCATTGCCACCGTGACATACCAAAATTCCTGGGCAGAATGCAACCCGAACATACCTCACGGTGGTAATCAAATTGGTTGCCACCGTGACCCATGCCCTGTTGCGATAATTCCCAGCAAAACATCCCCAAATTGCAACCATAAACTCAAACTCCATACTTCGCATCCAACACCATTCACTTCAAATTAACCATATTCACATCATACAAGTGCAAATCCACTCATCATAGTTCATCAATTTCACAAAAATAGCAACCATCAATATTCATTCAAAACACAATTACACAAACGTTCCCAAACCTGGTTTTCCTCGCTCCTAGTCGTGAGCTCCGCTTCCGCTAGCAACTCCTTTTCCTTTATCCGGTCTAGGAGCCTCCTCTGAACCACAAACCCATAACAATCAAGATCAATTCTAAAACAACCCAAATATCTAAATAATTATGAACTAAGACCTAGAGAAGAGAAAGAAGAAGAATCTAAAACACCCATAACCCAACTCACCTATAAGCTTCCAAATCCACAAGCTAATCAACTCAAATTACTTAATTAAGGAAGAGGGAGCAAGATTATGTAAAGAAAAGGAAGAACAAAGGAGAAAGAAGAAGAATAAGAAGAAGGAAATGGCGTGAAGAGGAGAGGGAGAACGGGAAAACAAGGGAAAGAAGAAATTGGCTGCCTTTCCTCTCACCAACCCAATAAATGCTAACCCATCCAATATCCACATGTCACTCTCCCAAGGAGACACATGTCCCAAATCATACCCTACTCCCATGCTTTACTTTACATACTAATTTAGCTCTTATTCACCCTTTATTTCTATACACCCACTTATACTATATCCTAACTTCTCTTCTCAAATTACTATACATAAATTAAATAAATAATCTAATTAAACCCATACATGTAACACTTACAAATACACACATACAAACACGGACAGGCTCAAACTACTGGGGTGGTTTTGGGGTGTTACAAAATTACTTGGCCTTTGCAGCATAAAAGAGAACATTGCCGAGCTGCCAAACTGTCTTCATGGTGGAAAATTAAGAGAGTGAGTATATTGTGTTTTTGTAGTTGGATTCCTATTCTAGTTTTTGTATGTTGAATCCTGAGCTCACTACATTGTTTTTATTAGTAGTCTGTGGTGGTTTGAGTTTTATTTTGTCATTATCAATTGATAGTATGTCATTAATTAATTTTTGCCAAGATTTTTTCAGCATGCATAGATTGAGCTCTTTTTTTCTCTCATTTGAAAACTTCATAAATTGCACTATTTGGTTGGATATTGTTCAAAACATTGCTAGCCGAACTTGAACATTAATAAAATTACATGTCTTGCTTGATTAAAATTTTAAACTTAATTTAAAAAATTATAAATTAAAAGTTAAAAATATATAATAAAATAAACAACTTTATATATAGGTTGCAGCCTTGGTTCTCAATTGAGTTGTAACCATAACTATATATGATCAACCATCTTTCTTTTTATTGTTATTATAATCATTAAATATGAGTTTGCGTTCCTATTAATTGGCTAATTATTTTCTACTATTGCTAAGCTATTGCTCTTTATTTAATCTATGATTATGATAACTATATGTGGCATGTGTCATTTATCGCAGTTAAATTAAAACCTTTGCTTTTCCATGACGTAGTGAACCTAAACTAGCTCCACATCACCTCTTTCTGAGTTTATTAGTTGGTAACATTCTTCTTCTGCTTATACACTAAATCGGTTTATTATTGTTGTATTATTTTTATTATTGAAAAGAGTATCTTGTATTTAATAAATTGGTATTGGAATTGCTTATTTTAATTTTTTTTTTATTTTAGGCTTTTATTCAAGATGAGACTCAAACTCTCTTTCCAAGACCAATCAAGTCACGATATCAGAATGTATTATTAATCAAATTTTATGTTTTATTTATTTTTAATGTATGTTTTTTTAATGTAATTTTGTTTAGTATTTATTAGGGACATAATATGAAAAGTTTATGTAAATTTTCTTTCAGTTATTTTAAATAATTTTATTTTGTTGAATATAAGTTCAATTTTTAGTCTATTTAGTTCGGTCTAAAATCGAACCGATTATTTGCACTCCTAATTGTATAATTTAATATATTTCTATAATATTATATTTTTTAAATTAATAGTATTGTTAATAATATTGTATAATTATTATTTATGTAAATTAAATTTTGGATGTAATAATAATAATAAATTAAATTAAAAAATAAAAAAATTAATGTAAAAAATTAAAAAATATATAATATTTTTAGCGACGGAATAGCGACTGAATTTTTTGTCGCTAATTATTTTTTAACATTTTGGCCGGTTAGTCTCAGGTTAATTTAGCGACGGAATTTTTCACATTTAGCGACGGTTTTTTCCGTCGCTATTTTTAGCGACGGTTTTAGGTTTTAGTCGCAAAATTTTTTGCGACGGCGCTATTTGCGACAGTTAGTCGTTTTGTCGCTAAAATCAATTAGCGACGGAATTTCTCAAATTAGCGATTAAAATGGCCGTCGCTAATAGCTATTTTTTTTTTTAGTGTATGAGTTAAACAACCTATTCTATTCTAGTAACCCGACCCAAGAAGAGACACTTCGATTTTGATCAATTTTCGGGGTCTTAGAACAAGAATTTGCCCAAGGTCATTACTGAGATTTTTGTAGAAATGGAAATCATGGTTCTAATGGCTGAACAATAACTCAATTTAGGGGTCTAAAACTCTACTTATGATAAAAAAAATAATTACACGGAGGTCAGATGAAAAAGAACAGAATTCCCCAAAATCATACCTTTCACACAAAACTATATAGAAATCACCTAACACCATCTAAACTCATGCAAAATGATCAAATTACATAATCATAAACATATATAAACGTAAAAATACCCCAAGTAATCAAAATGAACAAAGTCAAAATCGCACACGATCTTGACCTTTCGGTAGTTCGATCACTGCTCTCTATTCGATTTTGATCTTCTCCTTGCCTTTATCCAACTTCTTGTCCACCACTTCTACAAATCATACAAAACAATCCAAGAATCAATCCTTTAATTTCACTTTAAATCAAAATAAAACCCAGAAGAAGAAGACCAATACAAACAAAATCACACTACTTACCTTCTCAACAGTCAACTCAACTCATCTTTCACTCCTTTCAAACCAATCCAAGTAAGCAAAGTAAATAAAAAAGAAAAGGAAAAGAAATGGCAAGAAAAGGGACACAGCAAAACCAAATGAAAAAAAGAGAAAGGAATGAGGGCCAAAGCAACCAAAATGAAAAAGAAAGAAAAAGATAGGAAGAGCAGATGGTCAATCCTCATCCAAGTCCACTTATCCATAAATGCCAACCAAACTTCATTAAATACATTAATTTACTCAAAACAAAAGTCCCATGCTAAGTGTTATTTCCCTACACTAAGTTGAATTTCAGCACAGTATTTCATCCTCAGATAGATGGTCAGTCCAAGCGGGTTATCCAGATTTTTGGAGAATCTGCTTCGTGCATGTGCTTTGGATTTTTTTGGTAGTTGGGACAAGTATGTGCGGCTTATGGAGTTTGCCTACAATAACAGCTATCAGGCGAGCATTGGGATGTCACCATTTGAGGCTTTGTATGGTCGACCGTGTAGGACTCCGATTTGTTGGACAGAGTTAACCGAGCGATCTTTTATTGGGCCAGAGATGATTAGAGATACAGAGGAGAAGATCAGAGTTGTGCATGCAGCGGAATCTGAAAGTGGCTAAAGATAGACAGAGATCTTATGCTAATTTGAAGAGAAAGGATATTTGGTTTGAGGTTGGGGATAAAGTTTTCCTTAAGGTTTCACCTTGGAGGAAAGTGTTGAGATTTGGCAAGAAGGGTAAGCTTAGTCCTCTGTTAGCATATTTTCTAGGTGCTAATTTCCGCAAGTATACGGTGTACCAAAATAGTACAAAAGATGTCGATCCCACGAGGAATGTGATTTTTACTCACTATTACTACTTAATTTTAATCTTGTTTACAATGATCATTAAATAGAATGTTAATGTTTACCAACTTAATTATGCAAATAAATTCAACCTAGTTATTGATAATCAAAAGAAGACAAAATATATTATAATGAAGAACTTAAAATAATGAACTTGATCCATCATTCCAATTAATAATAATCATCTTTTCATGCAAGTCAAGTTGGAATATATTTCTAACTCATTCTCTCGACATGAATTAGAATGCTCAAAGTATTCATTTAAAGCACTAACTCCTAATTCTCATTAATGAATTAGTTAACTCTAATTACATACTTTAAGATTATTTACCAACCTATAACAACTATCTCAACATACTGATCTCTCTAGTTATGTTTTGATAATGAAATTATATTATATTTAAGTTAAAATGATCTCTCGACTCTATCTTAACTTATAAAAGTCATGCAATTGTACTAATAGAAATTCTGTATTAAAAGACTCTTAATTTAGATGGGAATAGAAAATAATAATAATATTCAAATTCATTGAAGTAATGTTCATTTAATTTACAGAGAAGAAATAAAAGATAAGAGTATTGAGAAAGATGACTTGTGCACTTTCCTCAAGCCCTTGTAATAAAATTTCCTTCTCCTTGATCTTCTTCTTCAAAACATAAAACTAACTAAGAAATTTTACTAAGGAAAAGAAACCGTTTTTCAAACTACATAAAACTACTTAATAATAATTTTGTCCTAAATTACATCATAGTTTAACATTAATATTTATAAAATGTAAAGAATTGTGTCCCTTGAAGATGTCCTTTCACAATAATTGTAAAGCTTGAAAGAAGAAGGTGCCTTTTAAAATGACTTTTCAAGGGAAACTGCCCCAACGGATAGTTGTGTCGTGCTCGCGACAGAACACGAAACTCCCCTCTTTTTCCTTCTTTCTTTGCTGGCTTTTCTGGTTTCTCACTGGCCTTTCACGACTCGTGATGGCCTTTCACAACTCGTGCCCCTTGTGTGTGAGTCGTGCTCCTACTGCACATTTAGGCTTCTTTCCCTTTTCTTCTCCTCTTTTCCTTGCCTTTCTTCTCTCTCGTCTCTATACCAGCACGATTCGTGCTCAAACGTGTGAGTCGTGCTCCCTTGTCCTAGTCAGATGATCCCTCTACTTTCTTCTTCTCTTTTTTCTTCCTTCTTCTGCTTTTTCTCTGGCCATGCTTCACGAGTCGTTTCCATCCATCCGACTCGTGCTCTCTTCTCCAGTCATGCATTTTCTTCACCATTTATGCTTCTTTTCTTTCTTTTTCACCTAAATCAACCTACATAACACATAAACACATAAACTAACACAAATAAATAAAATATAACACATTTGCATAATTAACTTCCTAAACTCACACAAAATATAAGCTAAATAATACATTAATTAGGCACCTATCAAGTTCCCCCACACTTAAATCTTGCTTGTCTTCAAGCAAGATAAAAGAAATAGGAAAACTCAACAATCAGTAAATGTTATTATACAGCATTGTCCATTCAGCATATATAATAGAATTGAAAAAATCAAATATCTTAAAAACTCAAAAATATCAGTAAATCAAATTTCAAAACGTGTATTAAAATTTTAACAAGTCACTTAATTTTACTAATTCCAACATTAAGAGTATAAGTCTCAAAAAACTAAACATGATTTAAAGTGAGAAATTTGATCATAAAGTAAAAAATTCTAAAGTTGCTAGCTACATTTAGGACAGTTTTGAGCTCACTTACCCTTAATCCAATCTCATGGCATTTTTAGACTTTTCTTTTGATTTTTCTTTTTGTTTTGAATCATGGGCATATTTTCTTTCATTTTATCCCATGAACAGCAAGAGAAAGTAGTATGGATACGTTTTACGCTCCATCCCATATTTTTCAATTTTGGATGTATATCTTGCTTTCTTTTCTTTTTATGAATTGAGTGGGTGCATTTTATGCTCCATCCCACTTGTGATTTTCTTTTATTTTTTCTAAGTCCTCATCCATTATTGAAAAGACAAAAGGGTAAATATTATGGCTATAGTTTCCTCTAAGCAACTAGAAACTTAAAATTTTTAACTAAATGAGCAAATCCTAACTTTAAAAACATAGTTAGTAAAAAAGACTAAATAATCCATAATGTTGAAAGAAGTAAAAGAAAATAACTTGAGAGACTTAAAACACATACCAAAAATTTTGAAAAACTGATAAAAATGAGCATAAAAAATAAATGATCTAACAACCTATATAACATACCAAGTGAACAGTGCCTTATAATAAAGCTCACTATCAAGCCTAATTGAGAAACAAAGGCACATGCAATTAACATACAAAATATATAAAAACATATAAAACAAAAACAAACAGACAAACACACTCACTCCCCCACACTTAGAACACACATTATCCTCAATGTGAAGAAATGAAACAAAATAAACAATTAAAAGAAATAAATAAAACAAAGAGAAGAAAAACTCCCTGCTCATGGCGAAGGTGGAGGTGATGGAACCTCAAATCCAGATTGAGCGATAAACTGATCCATCCGATACTCTAAATGCCTTTGACGTCTTGCTATAGAGGAGAGCTGATCTTGCATATGAGATTGATTTTGTAAAAGCTGCTCAAGCATGTCGGGTATGGTATGACTAGATGATCCAACATCAGGTGCTGCAGCCACCTTTGCTGGAAAATCCAGCATAGCTTCATCGTCACTGCCCCCTTTATCACCAGCTTTTTCTTCTTATGCCTCTTCTTGGGGCGCAGAAGGTCCTGGAAGATCCCTCCAACACGACCGAGCACGATGTGGAATTTCCTAAAAATTATTACCAACTACCTCTCCACGCACCAACACATGCTTAGTAAAATAAAGACAAGGAAAAACTCGATATATTGCACTAAAATCCATATTTAAATTCCTTGCAATACTAGAAATGACATGCCCATGATTTAAGGTGAATCGTGCTTATTAAGACATTGAAACAATTGAGTAAAAACCGAATAAGGCCAACATACATCCTTACGTTCATGGATACACCACATCGAAAACAAATCATGATATGAAACTCTGTTAAATTTAGACCTATTAAAAACTACAGAAGCTAAAACCTTATGCAAAATCCAATATCTTAAATCTTTAATAAACATAGACTTAGCATCTCTAGCTCTATAAGGCGTTGGTAAATCAGTTAAAAAGTTCCAAAATTCATTAGGCTTGAAAGATTTAGGCGGATCAGTTAAACTAGTTTGGGAAAATCTAAACATCCTATTCATCATAAAATAGGTCAAGGTATATGGTTTACCAACCAACCTAAAATCCAACCAATTCTCATTATCCTTATCCTTTTTCAAAGTAGTGTAAAACTTCAAAACTAAATTAGGATGAACATCTTCATACATAGCTGCAAATTTCAACAAGCAACAAAATCTCAACATTTTAGTAACAACATCTAACATGCCAATTTGTGCAAGCAAAGAATCAGGAAAATACTTACATTGCAACAATGGTCTATCACGAAGGGTTAGATACCTACTACCTTAATCCACAGAAAATATGGAAAACAGAGCACCAAAATGAGCAGTAATATTCCCCTCTTCAACTTGTGCTTGCTCAACCCATGAAAAAGATGGGTTTTGGTTCTCACCATTTTTGTGTATTAAAAACAGAGATGTAATGTAAACAAAGAGTAAAAAGAAATAAACTGCAAACGAAGTTTGGTATTGTTATGCAGGAAAATGCCGAAAATTAAGTGGTTAGGTGAAAGAAAAAATGAAAATGAAAATGAAATAAAGAAAAATGAAAATAAATTTACGAACCCAAATATGGCAGAGAAGCAAACTTATGATAAAAAGATAAATGGTATGTTTGTGATACCGAAATTGAAAAGCATTAACCATAAACCCTAAGAACATGGAAGATAATGAATAGAAACAGAATGCTGGAAAGAAAAAGGAAAACAATAAAGGAAAAACAGAGTGCGACACTTGAAGATTCTTTGTGGAGGAAGAAGAAATAAAGAAGATGAAATTTCTATTGAGGGTGTTCGACTCGTGAGTGTAGGTAAAAGTGAAACGTTAAAGGAAATCAATAGAAGTGGGAACTTTAGAATTTTAAAAGTCACAAAGTTAGGGTTTGAAATTAAAATTTCCCTCTTTAATTGCTAATCTTGTGTTTTTAGGGTTTAGGTTTAAATTAAGTGAATTTAATTGAAATTAAGACATAGTATTCTGAGTAAAAAGAAAATTTAATGCAAATTAATAGAAAAATAAAAAGTAAATAAAACAAAAGAGAAAAGACTTACCTGTAATTAAGTCACGCTTCACGAGTCGTGAAGCATCTTCACGACTCGTGAAGCAGCCCCACTTACCAAGGCAAGCGTCATATGACTCGTGAATTAACATCACGAGTCACACACCTTGCGAGCATTACCTTCTATCGCGATCGCGATGCTTGCTGCGATTGCGACAAAAGCCTCAAGCACAAACTTGGTACATTATGTCGCGCTCGCGATTATCGTCGCGTGCGCGCGACAGAATATCACGTTGGCAAAATTATTTTTTTTTCATGTATTAACAATCAATAAAACAATACCTAATCTTACTATTTTAACCTGTAAAATTAAAACAAAATGTGTTAATAATAGAAAAATACATAATATAAAATACAATAACTTAAAATAACATAAAACACATATAGAAAGAAAATATAATTAAGCAACCTAAACAAGAGAACAAAAATATTATGGTTTCATGTGGTCTCTAGGATTTTTCTGTATTACTTGGAAGACATCCTAAATTTCTAGAAGGTAAAGAACTTGCTAATTGGCCCAATTGAACCTCAAGATTATGAATAGATGAAGCATAATTTTTAGTGATTTGGTCAATTTTAGCCTCAAGCTTCTTTTGATTTTCATCTTGAGAACTCATCTTAAAATTAATCTCTTCAATGAATTTATTAATCTTCCCTTCGAATGCTCCAAATCTATCTTGTGGTTTTTGGTATCCCACGCCCCTATTTTGGTTGTTATTATTATTTCTCCATAATAAATTAGGATGGCTCCTCCAACCAAGATTAAAGGTGTTAGAATAAGGGTTCCCACGCCCTTGACCTTGGACAAAATTAACTTGTTCCTCCTTACTAACCATGCCTAAATTGCAATTGTCACTCATATGCCCTTGTTGACTACAAACATTGCATGCATTTGATGAATTACCACCCATACTTAAGCTATTAACTCTATGAGTCAATGTTTCAATTTGGGCTTGTAATGCAACCATAGAGTCTATGGAATGTACCCCCCCTAGCATTAGAATTATTAGACTCCCCTTACTCTTTCAGTAGGCCACATACAATTATTCATGGACATTTCCTCCAACAACTCAAAAGCTGCTTCAGTAGTTTTCCTCATTAAAGAGCCACTAGCTGCAGCATCAATTGTACCTCATGTGGTAGGATTCACCACATTGTAGAAGGTTTGCATTATTAGTTCCCTTGGGAGGTTGTGGTGTGGACACATTCGCTGCAATTCCTTAAACCTTTCCCATGCTTCATACAAAGACTCATTATCAAGTTGCACAAAAGTTGTGATATCTTTTATAATTTTGGCAGTTTTGGCTAAAGAAAAGTATTTTGATAGAAATGCTTGGGCCAATTGGTCCCAAGTGGTTATAGATCCCCTCGTAAGTGAGTTCAACCAAGCCTTGGCTTTGTCCTTCAAAGTGAAAGGAAAAAGCCTAAGCTTAATTGCATCAGCCGAAACCCCATTAATCTTAAAGGTATCACAAATCTCTAAAAAGTTTGCCAAATAAGCATTAGGATCCTCATTTGCCAATCCATAAAATTGTATGCTATTTTGAATCATTTGTAAGAGAGAAGGTTTAATCGCAAATTGATTAGCATTTACCGTAGGTCTTACCACACCTTGTTGAGCACCACTTAATGCGGGTGTGGCAAAGTCCATCAATCTTGGTGGATTTCCTTCTTCAGCCATAATATGTCTCTTATGCTTATTCTTTTTCTTGTTGGATTTGCAGTTACATGACAAAAATCTTTCGATTTCAGGATTCAATGGTTCAAGATCTTCTTGAGAGCTTCTTATACTCGGCATGAACTATCAAATCCTGTGTAAACAAAAACAAAACACAACAAGTCAAACAAAACAAACAAAAGAATACAAAAATAAAATATTGTAATCCAAAATCATAAATCAAGATTCATAATGGCAAAAATCATCCATTCCCCGATAATGGTGCCAAAAACTTGTTAGCATATTTTCTAGGTGCTAATTTCCGCAAGTATGTGTACCGAAATAGTACAAAAGATGTCGATCCCACGAGGAATGTGATTTTTACTCACTATTACTACTTGATTTTAATCTTGTTTACAATGATCATTAAATAGAATGTTAATGTTTAACTACTTAATTATGCAAATAAATTCAACCTAGTTATTGATAATCAAAAGAAGACAAAATATATATAATGAAGAACTTAAAATAATGAACTTGATCCATCATTCTAATTAATAATAATCATCTTTTCATGCAAGCCAAGTTGGAATATATTTCTAACTCATTCTCTCGACATGAATTAGAATGCTCAAAGTATACATTTAAAGAACTAACTAATTCTCATTAATGAATTGGTTAACTCTAATTACATACTTTAAGATTATTTAACAACCTATAACAACTATCTCAACATACTGATCTCTCTAGTTATGTTTTGATAATGAAATTCTATTAGATTTAAGTTAAAATGATCTCTCGACTCTATCTTAACTTATAAATATCATGCAATTGTACTAATAGAAATTATGTATTCAAAGAATCTTAATTTAGATGGGAATAGAAAATAATAATAATATTCAAATTCATTGAAGTAATGTTCATTTAATTTACAAAGAAGAAATAAAAGATAAGAGTACTGAGAAAGATGACTTGTGCACTTTCCTCAAGCCCTTGTAATAAATTTTCCTTCTCCTTGATCTTCTTCTTCAAAACATAAAACTAACTAAGAAATTTTACTAAAGAAAAGAAACTATTTTTCAAACTACAAAAAACTACTTTATAATAATTCTGTCCTAAATTACATCATAGTTTAACGTTAATCTTTATAAAATGCTAAGAATTGTGTCCCTTAAAGATGTCCTTTCACAGTAGTTGCAAAGCTTGAAAGAAGAAGGTGCCTTTTGAAATGACTTTTCAAGGGAAACTTCCCCAATGGATAGTTCTGTCGTGCTCGCGAGGATGTCGCGCTCGCGACAGAACACGAAACTCCCCACTTTTTCCTTTCTTTCTTTGCTGCTTTTCTGGTTTCTCACTGGCCTTTCACGAGTCGTGCCCCTTTTTTGTGAGTCATGCTCCTGCTGCATGTCTAGGCTTCTTTCCCTTTTCTTCTCCTCTTTTCCTTGCCTTGCTTCTCTCTCGTCTCTATGTGAGCCGTACTCCCTTGTCCTAGTCGGATGATCCCTCTGCTTTCTTCTTCTCTTTTTTCTTCCTTCTTCTGCTTTCTCTCTAGCCATGCTTCACGAGTCGTGTCCATCCATCTGACTCGTGCTCTCTTCTCCAGTCATGCATTTTCCTCACCATTTATGCTTCTTTTCTTTCTTTTTCACCTAAATCAACCTACAGAACACATAAACACATAAAATAGCACAAATAAATGAAATATAAACACATTTGCATAATTAACTTCCTAAACTCACACAAAATATAAGCTAAATAATACATCAATTAGGCACCTATTAGCCTCAATTCATTGGACCTTTCAAGGTTTTAGAGAAAGTTGGTCCAGTAGCCTATAGGTTGGCTTTACCAATGGAGTTGGCTAAGATGCATGATGTCTTCTATGTCTCCATGCTTCGACGGTATCGATCGAATTCGTCGCATGTGTTGTCAGTTCAAGATGTTTGGGTTCAGCCAAATTATTCTTATGATGAGGAACTAAAAGCCATTATAGCTCGGGAAGTGAGACAGTTAAGGAGTAAGTAAGTTCCTTTGGTTAAGGTTCTTTGGCAGCATCATGGAGTTGAGGAAGCGACTTAGGAACTAGAGGCGGCGATGAGGATTCAGTATCCACAATTGTTCAGTTCAGGTGAGAATTTTGAGGACAAAATTCTTGTTAGTAGGGGAGAGTTATCACACCCCGATTTCCCCCTAGTAGTTTGAGCCATGTGTATGTGGGCATATGTGTTTGTGTTGGCATGTTTTAATGGTATTTTGGGTTTTATGTATGTTTTGTGGGCTTTATTAGAGTGTGGGTGTATGTTTGATATTAGAATGTGTGTGTATAGGTCTTATTAGTGTGTGTGCATACTCATAGGGGAACAGCGTGTGTATTAGTGAGGGTTAGTCTTTTGTGTAGTGTCTTGCTTTATTGTAGGGTGTGAATTATCAAAACCCACCAATCTCGAGGTGCATGTGGCAAGGGAAATTAAGAAGGGGTATATAAAGAGAGGAGAGAGAAAGAGAGAGCAGAATTCTTCCCTAGCTCTCCCATTCTCTTCCTCCTTCCCTCCTTTGCTTCTTCTTTCTTCCTCTTCCTCTTGCTACACCTTGATTCTTTCTTTTCTTTGCTGTCTTGTTGGTGGATCTTGGAAATTCTCAAGAGCTTTCTTGGTAAGTTAGTGGGTTTTCTCTTCTTCTCTATTTTTTCTCTTGTTTTGTTAGATGTGTTCTTAATCTAGGATTTTTATATTTGTATGGTTCTTGGGTTTCCGAGTTTAAAGTGCCTACTCGTGATCCCAAGGGGAAAGAGAAGGCGAGTGGGGCGGAGCTTGCAACTAAGAGCATAGGAATTTTCAGGTTTAGGAATTTATTTGAATTTGTTGCATTTTGGTGATTTGGTATGTTTGAGTGAATTTCTAGAAATTTTAGGTTTGATGAGGCCCATGTTAGTGCAAATTTTATGGGTTTTAATTTGATTTAAGTTGTGATGCATGAATGATGAATTATTGGAGAAAATTTTAAGTTTGATGAACTTTATTGCAATTTTCTGGGTTTGTCACTTTCTAGAAGTTTGATTATGTTAATTCATGATTTTGATTGTGTTATTTATCGTAAAAGTTGTGTTTTATGTTATTTATGATGATGGGAAGGTGGATTTGAGGTAAGTCAAAGTTTAGGTTGATTTATGTTTGAGATTGGAGGTTTGGGAGTGCGATTTTCTGCAGATTTTCGCGTAAGAGCTGGAAATAATGACTCTGTTGCAAGCATGAGACTATCGCGAGATCGTGATAGAGCTCGGTGAATTCATCCCTTGCGCGTGGCCAAGCGGATTTGGGTAGTCGATCCGCCGCAGCGAGAGCTCTCTATTACGAGCGTGACACATGTCAGCAGCGCGACAGAGCGTTCGGCTACCAAGCAGATTTGGGCAATCCCCTGTCGTGAGCGCACACCTGTGCATGAGTACGACAGCTTTTATTGGCCACTCACTATCGCGAGTGCGACAGTGAGATGTGCTTCTATCGCGATCGCGACCTGGGGCCAGTTTTGCCTCTATCGCGAGCGCGACACCCCTGGCTTCAATTTGAGTTTTCTTTTGTGATTTTCGATGTTTAATTTCCGAACTTGTGATGCTTTTAGGTTTATACTTGGACAATTTTATGAATTATATGAATATAATTGGATGTATTATGCATGACATGCTAGAGTCAAATAAGTGGATAATTAGGCATGCCTAATAGAGTTCAGTAGCTGCAGCCCTAAGTTCTATTCTGGACCCTGATCAGGTCCCCGTTTGGTTTCTCGTAAACCTCAATGTGTTTGGGTCTTGTTTAAGATCTCCTCTGTAAAATGTTTTGAAATGAGAAAAATGTGATGTTGCTTTTCGATTCGTACCCATAAGGTACCGCTATGCGTTCACTCGTTATCCACTACTGTGAGTCAATAGGTGTTATATTTCGTTGTGTTATCAGAATGTGAATCCGGATGACTATGATTATAAGTACATGAATCAGTTAGCATATGAATGTGATTATGAGCCTTTGAATGCTTACGAATGTGATTTGATTATGATCATATCTTATATGATATTCAGCTTATGCCATTATGTATGCATTTTGCCTCGATTACCATTGTGAATGGTCGTCCATATTATTGTTGTTTGTTTCCCCACTAAGCGTTATCACTTAGCACGGGTGTTTCATCCGTGTAGGTGCAGAAGGTGTATAGCTTTTGGGGAGGGTCACTGCAAGTCAAGCCAACATAGAGGGAATTGATGTTAGGACTTAGCTTTTTGTTATATGATTCTTTTTATAATAGTGGGGTCTCATTGTATTTATTCTTTTGTTCCGCTTCCGCATTGTAATTTTGAAAGATGTAATTATTTTGGTAATATCAGAACAGTTATGTAATGAATATTATTATTGCATCTATGAATGAATGATAAGTTTGGTTTTAAAGTTTTAAATTTCGCTGTTTATAGGTATGTTTTTTTATATGTGGATGAATGTTTATTGTATTGTTTTGCTTGGTGACACCTTTGCTCATACGGGTTCTCACTCTATTGCGGATGGGTTCTCGTATGTATGGGTAGGGGGTGTTACACCAGCTGTCAAAGTTGAGACCATATAAGCATATGAAGCTAACAAACAGCCCCGATTTAGAAAAAAGAGGAAGTCGGGTCAGTCTTCTAGACCTACTAGCCAAGGAAAGAAATCTAGAGGGCCTCCTCATTCACAGGGTCGTACATCTTCAGCACCTACCCATACTCAGAAGAATCCAGTAGGTAGCAGTGCACCAACTACATCAGTTGGCAGTGCACCGAGAGGCAGAGGTTGTGGTAATCTACCGTAGTGTGAGCATTGCAACAGATTCAATTCAAGGGAATGTAGATTATTGACCAAAGCTTGTTTTAAATGTGGGTCTCAAGAACATCAAGTGAAGGATTGTTCAGAATCACGGCCTTCTACAGCTGTTTCACCAGCCCCTAAGCCCAGTTATCTATATCATGCTTACTACTTTATTTCCCTTAACTAATATATGCACATCATTAAAGTATTAATGGGGCACCAACAAACAACGCACATAAATTCCTTACCAATATACTTACAGTAGATATCTAGGCTATGGTCCAGTAGGCAAATAATATATAACATACCTGTATTCTCATTTCAAACATATAAACGAATATACATATATATATATATATATATATATATATATATATATATATATATATATATAAAGTTCATTTACTGAATAGTCGATTATATCAATTACGCATATCAATTACTTCAACAATTCTCTACAAAGAATTCATATAGACAATGAATACTCATAACTTTTAAATTGATTAGTGACAGGCATTTCCACATATGAATGCTTATATAGTCAATATTCATTCATACACACATATTAGAACAACCGTTATCTGTTACATCTCTTTTCATTTTACTGACATTAGATTCAGATACAAAAGCATTCAGGTACCCAAAGATACCACACAATTCCACATGGTGTCCATAAAGGATCCAGAACATATGAGTGCATAAAGGACAAGCTCAGATGATATATATATATATATATATATATATATATATATATATATATATATATATATATATATATATATATATATATATATATATAAACACATTCAATTCTCATTTATATATCTTTTTACCAAACATCAAAGAACTTATCAATTCCTTCACATTCTTTTATTCCTTTAATTTCCTCCTAAGTCAAAGGGATGGATAAGCGAGTGAACAGAACAAAATGGGGTACCCGAGGGTACAATCGAAAAGAAACTTCATTATTTTCTCATTCAAAACATTTTCACATTGGGGGATCTTAAACAAGATCCATATGCATTGAGGATCGCGAGGATCCAAACGGGGACCTGAACAGGGTCCAAAACGCAATGGGGCTACAGCTACTAAACTCTATTAGACATGCCTAACTGTCCACTAATTGGACTCTTACAGGCCATGCATAAAACATTCCATAAGCGAAACATAACATTCAATATAATTTGATGGAACAAATATTACAGTTAATTATCGTTTAATAGATGAGGTGACACTAAATAAATATTAAAAACTAAAAACAAGTATAGATGGAACGAAAAAGACGAAAATGCAAACTTCAAAAATTCAAGACATAAGGCATTTACACAGCGATATAACCAAACCTTACCGCCGTGTAAGACATCCTACACGGTGGTAAGGAAAATCCATACCGCCGTGTAGCATATCAAACACAATGCCTTTAGGAAAACAAAATGCCTTTACACGGCGGTATGGGGAATCCTTGTTGCCTTGTAAAACGCACAAGACATAAATCTTCAAAACAAAGTGACTTTACACGGTAGTATGAAAAGTCCTTTCCGTCGTATAAAATCACGGACAAGGGAAACAAAGGAAAGAATACGATCACAAGGTGGTATGCCCATTTCATACCGCCGTGTAGATCATCTCAAACCTAGAAAATCAAAAGAAATTAACCCAAACTCACAACCAAAATTCATCAACCTCAAAATTTGAAAAGCACTACAAAATATACTACTCATGCACTTCCAAAGACATACTCAATTACATTCATACATCAATTTACTAACAATCAAACATAGAATTACAAATCAAATATAAATGCAGAAATTGAACATTCCCAAACTTCAACATAACTCAAATTGCACATTCAAATCATCATAAATAATACAAACCCAACTTTTATACCAATTATTACAATCAACTCATTAAATTAACACTATCAAAATCCCTAATTTACCAAACCAAAATTTTTGCTGCAAAAACTCATTCAGTCTCTTACCTTGGCTCAAAACTCATAATTAAGACATTTCAACTCAATCTAGTCACAGTTCAAGACATTTTAACATACCGAAACAACTTTAATCCCATAAATTTCTAGAAAATCAAACCAAAATCAACACAATCAAATAATATACCAAAAACCTAGATTCCCATACCTCAACTCCTTTGCTCCTATTAGCTTCCTTAACTGATCTATCGTGCTTCCAAACTCATCCAAGATCCTCATCAATTACATAAACACATACAAAATATTAACCTAGGTTGAAAGCTAATCAAAGGAATAAGAGAAATCAAAACTTAAACTTACCTTTCCTTAACAAATTCTTCACTTAAATCACTTGAGCTAACAAACTTCATCATCTCAATCTTAGACTTTGATCAAAGGGAGAGTAAATGGCATTGGAGCACTACGAAAACGAAGACGAAGAAGAAGAAGAAGAAGAAGAAGAAGAAGGGAAAAGGAGAAAAGAACGGGGAGAGCAGATTTTCTGCCCTCTCTCCTTCTCTCTCTTCTTTTATACCCCTTCCAATCACATGCCACATGTCACCTTACCATTGGTCCAATCTAGATATTTATGTCAAATTGTCCTTTCAATCCTTCAACTCTCATAACCTCATGCATTGAGATTTATAACTTAATAATCCTTCACATTGGCCAACTTAATTAATTTTATTCTTTCAATCAAGTCCTAATTCCATACTACACAATTTTACCATTGGCCGCACTTGCCGAAACTTTTACATTAATTCTTAAATTGTCCGTTTGGCGTATTTAGCACTTCAACTTGCATAACTTTGGTCACCACTTTATCCTCAATATGCCCAAATCCTTCTAGGGTACATTTTAGGTTGTTACAATTCTTCCCTCCTAAAAGAATTTCGTCCTCGAAATTCACTTACATCGGAAAGATCCGGAGACTATACTCCAATTCACTATCATTCTCACTGATCATTTATATATCATCACATAACACCTACGTTCTACACTTATAACACATACCTTTCACTTATTTTAATACACTTTACATTTAACATACTTATTTGCTATTACTTATTCTCATCATTATACTCTCGAACCACTTCTTTTTAATCGGGATGACTATACAAATTATAACTTTTTCTTGTCCATAACTAAATTCAATCTCGTAAAATTGACTTAAATAAACCTAATACTTATCTTTTCATTCTCTTACGTCCAAATCGATCATATTCATCAGAACAATCATTACTTTCACCACCAATCAGAAACTAAAGCACATACACCTCATATACAAACCATTTAACTTATAATATTTTGCTACATGATTCCTTAATACTTCAAAAACATCCGGCACATATGCTACTTTCTTTACTAATAATACTCATATCTTACTCCAAAAATCTTTTTAAATTCATTTATGCAAGATTCTAGAATACTCTTTATACTCAACTTAGACTATATACACAATACATTTTCCTTAACAACTACTATGCTCTTAAGTCACACACTTAATCTTAATATCAAATACTCAATGTACACCCTGTCAGCTTTCTCTCCATCTAAACACATGCACAAATGCTTCTCATGTGTGATCAAGGGATGATGATGCAATGAGGATGTGGTGGTTCATGTATGCAATATGATGCAGAAATGCAATTAATGCTATAATAATGTACTTTTCCCATCCCTATGGTTCAATATGCCTATGTTCAAATAATTTCCTGGAGATAGCTGACAGGCATACAAAGCATCACCATAATCTTACAAAATCCAAATACTCCTCGAATTCAAACACCAAATATCTATTCCCATAAATATAACCATTTATCAATACACTCAAGGAATTCTATGAAACCTTCTCCTTAACCCATGTACTATCATACAAAATTCTAACAGAATCTCTGATAACTCATCTAACAAACACATTACAAATTACACACACACATAACAATTCAAGGCAGGTAGATCGTGACCTACCGAGCCAACACTTAACTTAACACTTTATCTAATCGAAAGGCTCCCCTTCCCAACACAAACCCGAAGGACAAGGTCATCCGCTTTGGCCAATGCTAAACTATATAGACACACTTCAAAATACCTAGTCAACCAGAACCGTCTAAACATGTGTTCTGATACCACTAAATGTAACACCCCTAACTCCAACACATAGCATACCGAAGGAAAATGAAGACAGAGTGCTACAGTGAGTGGAGGGTGCTATCGGACGAAAATACTTACTTAGCAATAACGGAAAACAGAATAATAAAATTCCTAAAATTATGACCTCAACAACACACACATCCCAAACTTATATCACCCACACACCATTATTTGCACGAAAGAATATTACAACTCATTACAAATGCTAATAAATAAAACTTAATTACATTCCAAAAATCAATAACACTTCCTATAAACTTCTATCGACTTGTTAGCCAAAGTCACAGTGGACCGCTCGAACCAAACTTTAATCTTTCAACCTGCACGGAGAAACACCCGTGCTAAGCGATAACGCTTAGTGGGGCAAAACAAATAATAACCAGCCACTCACAGTGGTTGATAATACAAATACATGCATAAGCAGTATATATACATAAGCAAAAAGGAATACCGGCTAAAGTTATCACAAATTCATATCATTATTTTATCTAAAAACTTAAGCAATTCCATACATGTATACATCTCATTCAAAACAGACATAAATTACCTTATTACTTTTAACCACAAATACATTAAATGTACCCATCGTTTGTCTTATTCACTTAATTAGCCATAAATTATTTATACCTCATAGGTTACCAAATTCATTTTGATAATCGAAACATAAAGTCTTAGAAATCCCCATTATTACAAATATTTCCAAAATCATGCAGATTATGGTATTGATACTTAAGTCAAAATATTTCATTTGTTCAAACTAAACAAAAACACCTCAAATTTTAGATTTGGTTTGGGCTAGAAATAATTATCCCAAGCTTCCTACGTATCGCTATTGTTGGGAATCAGAACCACGTAGTTCTACAGAAAACCTTTAAATACACATATTCCAAAATTAATCTTAACTCATTCCCTAAGTCTAGCTATCGATATCATGCTTACTACTTTATTTCCCTTAACTAATATATGCACATCATTATCGTATTCATGGGGCACAAACAAACAACGCACATAAATTCCATACTAATATACTTACAGTAGACATCCAAGCTGCGGTCCAATAGGCAAATAATATATAACATACCTGTATTCTCATTTCAAACATATAAATGAATATACATATATATTTATATACAAAAAGTTCATTTACTGAATAGTTGATTATATCAATTACGCATATCAATTACTTAAACAATTCTCTACAAGGAATTCATATAGACAATGAATACTCATAACTTTTAAACAGATTAGTGACATGCATTTCCACATACGAATGCTTATATAGTCAATATTCATTCATACACACCTATTAGAACAATCGTTATCTGTTAGATCTCTTTTCATTTTACTGACATTAGATTTAGATACAAAAGGATTCAGGTACCCGAAGATACCACACAATTCTACATCGTGTCCATAAAGGATCCAAAACATATGAGTGCATAAAGCACAAGCTCAAATGATATATATATATATCAACAAACACATTCAATGCTCATTCAGATATCTTTTTGCTAAACATCAAGGAACTTATCAATTTTTTAACATTTTTTTATTCCTTTAATTGCCTACTAAGTCAAAGGGGTGGATAAGCGAGTGAACAGAACACATTGGGGTACCCAAGGGTACAATTAAAAAGCAACTTTATTATTTTCTCATTCAAAACATTTTCACATTGGGGGATCTTAAACAATATCCATATGCATTGAGGATCGCGAGGATCCAAACGGGGACCTGATCAGGGTCCAGAACACATTGGGGCTGCAACTACTAAACTCTATTAGGCATGCCTAACTATCCACTAATTTGTCTCTTGCAGGCCATGCATAAAGCATTCCATAATCGAAACATAACATTCAATATAATTTGATGGAACAAATATTACAGCTAATTATCATTTAATAGCTGAGGTGACACTAAATAAATATTAAAAACCAAAAACAAGTATAGATGGAACGAAAAAGACGAAAATGCAAACTTCAAAAATTCAAGACAGAAGGCATTTACACAGCGGTATGACCAAACCTTATCGCCGTGTAAGACATCTTACATGGTGGTAAGGAAAATTCAAACCGCCGTGTAGCATATCAAACACAACGCCTTCAGGAAAACATAATGCCTTTACACGGCGGTATGGGGAATCCTTACCCCCATCTAAAATGCACAACACATAAATCTTCAAAACATAGTGACTTTACACGACGGTATGCAAAGTCCTTACCATCGTGTAAAATCACGGACAAGGAAAACAAAGGACAGAATACAATCACACGGTGGTATGCCCATTTCATACCTCCGTATAGATCATCCCAAACCCAGAAAATCAAAGGAAATTAACCCAAACTCACAACCAAACTTCATCAACCTCAAAATTTGAAAAGCACTACAAAATATACTACTCATGCACTTCGAAAGATATACTTAATTACATTCATACATCAATTTATTAACAATCAAACACAGAATTACAAACCAAATACAAATGCACAAATTGAACATTCCCAAACTTCAACATAACTCAAATTGCACATTCAAATCATCATAAATAACACAAACCCAACTTTTATACCAATTATTACAATCAACTTGTGACACCCTGTTACCCCCGTTGGAAGGATGCTGGAGCGCCACGCACACAAATACATTTACATACTCAAGCATGCTAGAAACAATTACATAAAACTATAAAGATATCAAATCCTTATATAAATAATCATATAGTTTTACAAAAAGGGATTTGTAAACATTAAACATATACATGTACAAAATCATCCTTTACAAAATTTTATTTTCCAAAATCAGTTCCCATATACAAAAATATAGCAGAAGACAAAATAACTCCAACTAAAGACTTCTAGTGGCCGACCTGCAGATGTCTGACTCCAAAAAGAACCTGCCACCTACATGGGAAAAGAGCCCGTGCTAAGCGATAATGCTTAGTGGGGAGGAACAACACATGCATGTACATATGATTGCAATAAACATATATATAAGCTTAATAATAACAAAAGCATAAAAACATATACTACTCATGCATATAACAATTGTTCATCATACTCAAGTATATCGGAAAAATAACCATTCATATTCGAACACAAGTATTACATTTCATCATATCATAACGCATATACATATACATGTGACATATATTCATTCCATATAAATAACGGCTGCATAAATTAAACTCTTATAATAACTTAAAGTAATAGCCTGATTACTCGCTAACTAGTGGATACGGGTACTAATGATACTGATAAGACACAGTATCCCAAGCAAATGGAGACGTGAGTCTCAAAATATTTTTATAATCATGTATTCCCAAAGGTATATGTAGACACCGGGTCCCGAACCCCGGCATAAAATGAAAATGGTGATTTTTGATCTTTGATTATTCCCTCAGAAAAAATTAAAAAAAATATATAAATAAAAAATAAAAAATAAAAAATAAAAAAATATATATATATATAAATATGTGTGTGTGAAATTAGGTAATTAATTAGTTGATGTTGTCAGTTAATTAAGTGGTTAATATTATTGTGTTAATTAAAATGCATGTAAAATTAAAGTGTAATGTTTAATTAATTAGATAAATTATATATATAATATATATATAGATTAATTGTATTAAGATGTGATTAATTAATGTAATGTTTAATTATATTATGTAATTGTTTAATTAACATGTATGTAGGTGTGTTAATTTAATTAAATTGTGTGTGTATGTATTAATTAAAGGAAAATGAGGGAAATAATTGGGTGGAGAAAATGACCATTATAACCCTTAGCCCTAATTTGAGTGTATAAAAAGAACAAGATGAGCAAAAATAAGAGGAGCTCTCTCATTCGGCTGGAACAAAAAAAGAAAAGAAAATAGAAAGAGACAGAGAGCAAGAGGAGCCGGCCAAAGAGAACAAAGAAATAGAAAAAGAAAAAGAAAGAGAGAAGAGAGAGCAAGAGAGAACTGAGAGCAAGCAAGTGAGAAAAGAAAAAATAGAAAGAAAAGAGAGAGTGAAAGAGTGAGTAAGGAAGAAGAAATAAGAAAGTAGGAAAAGTGAAGAGAGACCCAGCCAAACGAAACCGACGCAGACCACCGGAGAAGAAAAAGAAAGGAAAAAAGGAAAGGAAGGGCGGGAGCTCCGCCGGCCAACCACCGCCAGACACGGCGGCACGCGCCCCACCGGAAGAACCAGCACCTCCGGACGAAGCCCCTCGCACCAGCCGTTCCTCCATCGGAACCCGGCAGACGGCGCGTGGAGGAGATCGGCGAGGAGAAGCCCGCAACGCTCCGACGCGATTTCCGGCGACGACCGACTTCCTTTCGGCGCGTGGCCAGCTCCGGCGAGATCCTCGGGCGCCGATCTATCTTCCGGCATAGGTGGTGTCGATCACCTCTCCTCCGGCGAAGCTCCGGCGAGGTAAATCCCTTTTTCCTTATTTTATATTATTATTATTATTATTATTATTATTATTATTATTATTATTATTATTATTATTATTTATTTTCTGTTTTTATATTTATTATTATTATTATTATTATTATTATTATTATTATTATTATTATTATTATTATTATTATTATTATATGTATATTTATTTAATTTCTGAATTTTTATTATTAATATATTTATTTATATTTATTTATTATTCTGTTTTAATATTATTTTTATTATTTATTATTGTCATTTTCATATTTATTTTTATTATTCTTACTATTATCATTATTATTATATATTTATTTATTTGATTTCTGTTTATTAATATTATTATAATTATTATTATTATTTAATATTATTACTATTATTATTATTGAGTTCTATGGTTATTTAATTTTATCGATTACTAATATTAAGTTTATTTGTGTTTGTTGTCGGTGTCAAATACTTGTGTTCCCCTGTTTGAGCGCCCGTGCGAATGAAGGAGGAGATCCAAGGAGTTGTTATTTTTCATTGTACTTGTTATTTTTCCTTTGTCTGTTTTATTGAGTTATTTGGCATGTAATAATTAATCAAACCATTTATTTTTTGCACGCTTAATCAAAAATCACACAAAAATATTTTTACAAAAAAACTTGGGTTTTTCTAATAAAATGGGACCAAAGTCCTAGTTTTTTCATCCAAAATAAATTGTCACTTTAAAATGATTTTCTTATATTATGCATGAAAGGACCAACGTCCTCAACATTAATGAATACCCCGTTTTATGTATGATTTATGTTTTATTTACAATGGGGGTTGTATTCCGCCCCTAATTTTATTGTAATTTATTTTGTCTTTAATTTCATTTTTATCGTTTTATATGTGAATGATGTGTGCATTAAATTCAATGCATTAATCGCGTGAGATGAAAAATGAAATTTTGTAATTTAAAAACCCATTTATAATTAACCAAGGCACCAATAAGTGTGAAGTTCCGGACACCATCTCTGGTTTAGACCGATAAGAGGTTAAATTTTCCCAATTTCTTGTAAATTGGGTGGCGACTCCAAAATACCTCAAAAGTGCCTAAGGGTGTTATGGCGATGAATGGTCCTTTTCAATGTTCTATTGTGAAAGGAGGTGCCGAAAATATCTCATAACACCTAAGATCGGAAAAGACGGGAACCTATCCCTCGAATCCTAAAAGCGGATTCCCGATAGAGGGCCTTGCTGGTTCACGGCGCGCGTCACAGTGGCGACTCCGCTGGGGACTGTTTGTGACTTTGCTCTGAAAATGTCTTGGTTAAAATGTATAATTGGGTTTTAAAAAACTAAAATTTCATCTCTCATCTAAATTGCATTGCATCCATGCTAGAGCCTTAGAATTATGCTAGTTTGGTCCCTTTCTTAACCCCGGTGCGTTCCTGAAGCACGACCTCATTTTCACTCAATTTGGGGAAGTGTTAAGGATAATCACCAGCCCAAGCCTCGTGCCATCAAATGGTATATCAAATGGTGACCCGATCGGTCGTTATGCTCGTGATGAGATAGACCCGTCGTGCAGGGACCATGCTTGGGTAGCCTTAAAGTAACATCAAAGCTCATGTAATGGCAATAGATACTTCCCCTAGGTTACATGTACCATAATACTATGCTTACTATGTGGGCCATCGTATATTAAATAAGATCAATCAAATTAAATGGTTTTTATCAAAGGCTTTCATGCTCCGATGGGCCCATTTTAATTTAGTTGAATTATTTAAATATATAATGGCCAAAATTCATGCGCATGTGCTTTAAATTAAGAGTGTTATGCTGCCGGTTTTTCACCGCGAACCATACGTGCCCATTGGGTTCCCTGTTGACCCATGGGCCAAGCCCACCTAGGAAGAAACTATTTGACCTCATGTGCGGGAGTAATAAGGTTGGAAGGATCTACTTGCTTGCATGTGTTTGTCTATGTTGCATAACACACGACCATTCATTGTATACGTCATTCATGCATGTTCTTATGATAAAATTAAAAATAAAAAAAGAATTATTAAAAAAAATAATAATAATAAAAAATGCATTTCATTTTGTGTGTGTATATCCTTTTGTCTACATATCATTTTACGTATATTCTTTTCATGCATCTCATTATATCACTGTAATTTATTGATCTTTCACTCATCCAGGACCACCTGCATAATTCACAATCATGCATTGTATATATATCATTCATGCATCATTTAACAATTTAAATTTTTCAGCCATCATAGATTCATCTAAGTGGATTAGAGGTCTTGACGGTCGGCTAGTGAGTACGGGCTCGCCCTTTGGATCGCTAGAATTAGTGCTTAATTGGGATTCTGAGTCACTCTCAACAACAAGTGAATCATCCTCCATGGCAGATGAGACTGGAACTTTGACCACTCAAGACCTTGCTAAGAGGTTAGAAGACTTTGAGCAAAGAATGTTAGAAATGATGGGAGCTATGGCCGAAAGAATTGCTCACCCTCCTGTTCCACAAGCACCTATTGCTCCACAGCCGCCTGTTGCTCCACAAGCGCCGGTGGTCCCTACTCGGGAGCAAGCCGAACCACCTGCTGGTGGAGAGGCTCCTCTCGTTGGAGCTGCTGCCCATCAACCTGTCAATGAGCACAGAGCTGCTGCACCCATCGAGCCAAGAGGGGAAAGGATCCCCAATCCTAATGATGACTTTGTGATAAAGGAGGAAGATGAAGAGCTAATGGTCCAACAAGCTGTGAGGGGCAGAGCACCCAGGTTAGAGGATGAGACTTTGAGGGGGATGAGACAGCAGATTGAAACTATCACCCGCATGTTATCAGCTGGAAAAGGGATCAACCCTGAGGACAGAGATTTAGGGGATGAAGAGCTGCTACCCCAAAGGTTCAAGATGCCTGAGCTGCCGAAATTTGATGGTACTTCTGACCCATCTGCACACATCAAGCAGTACACCTTGGTAATGAAGGGTACCGGGTTGAGTAAAAAGCAAAAGGTAGAATATTTTTGCCTTAGTCTGGTAGGTCCGGCAGTAGACTGGTACCATGGGCTGGATAGGAGATCCAAAGAGGACTGGGACCTTCTAACTGATGAATTCATGAAGCAATACGACTGCAGCACTAAGATGGAGGTCACCCTAAAGGACCTTGAGCTTTTACAACAGACGAGTAATGAGTCATTTCATGAATACCTCACCAGATGGAGGAACAGGGTCATGGAGATGAAGCGAAAGCCTGACACTACTGACCAGATTAGGCTATTTATCAGGAACTCCTGCCCTTACCTAAAAGATTTGCTTAGTTTTAAGGGGCTCAAAGACTGGGAATCGCTTAAGGATATTGCTGTAGAGGCTGAGGCTGCTTACCTGGTAAAGAAAGCAAGCCAAAATAACTTTGCGGGGAGGAACTTTGGGAACCAATCAGGCTACAGATCAAATGGTGCCGGGAGCAGTAACGGCAGAAATGGCAAGTTAGTAGAAGTTGCAGCAACTGGAGTTGGGCAAGGCCAGAGGCACTACTCCAATTTAGGCCGCTCTTTGTCCTGGGTACTAGAGAGATTGATGAAATTGGACAAGCTACAGCCACTAACACCCAGACCAGCCATGAATCAAGGACAGCCAGGGCATAGAGATGATCAGTACTGCGCCTACCATCAACACACTGGGCACTCGACTGATTACTGCCGAACTTTGAGGAATAAGATCCAAGATCTTATTGATACTAAACAGATCTCGGACCCTGAGAAGAGTGAGAAGAAGGACAAGCCAGCCTACAATGCAGTCCCTCCACCAAGTATGTGATCGGATCCGGTCCACTAGAATGTCATATTTTGTAGGAGCTACATGGATATGAATAAGTCGCTGACACTCGTCGGAGAGAATGGGGAAGAAGATTATGTTTTTTTTATGCCTTATTTCTTTTCATTTCAAGAACTCTTTATGACAATTTGGTTATTGTAATTTGATGAACAATTTTTGCTTATTTGTGTGATGTTTCTATGATTTCATTCCTTATGATCACGATGCATCCATTCATTTTGACATTAACCCAATTAATACGACTCCATCTAGTCTCGGAACTTTGGGGAATCCAAACAAAATCTTGATAGCATCTGATATAACTCTTGAGGAGAGGGTAATTTTTGAGAGAGATAAAAAAAAAATTGAAAGAGCCTTTGCTTGGACATGCAATGACGTGCTGATAATTGACAAGGACATTATTGGATCAACGCTGCTTCAATATATCGATGTGATGACAAGAGGAGTTTCAAAGGCCATTCCTTTTCCCCCTCAACATTCAAGGTAAATATAGTGCAGCAGAGCAAATCAAGCTCCAAGTGCTACATCGGGAACTAGACGAATGAAACCCTGAACCTTTCACAAGAAATATAACCAAGCCTTAAAATCCCTTTCACCCCAACCATTTGAGATGCGACCTCATAACCAATCAAGACCAACCCCTAATCATATGAGGCCAAAAACACCCATGTAACCGAACTCAGGAGGACAGTTCATTACCTCTCAAAAAAAAAAAAAAAAAGCAAAGAACAAAACAAAAAAAAAAAAGAGGAGGAACTATAGTCCTGTCCTAAACCATAGTTTCATCCCACAACTGCATCCCAGCCATCAACGGTTACCTCAGGAATTAAAAACCAACAAATGGAAGATGCAGATTGAAGGCAAGAAACTCAATATCTCAGCCAGTCTGCACAAGGCCTAAGAACGAAACTTTGATGCTAAAAGAACCATCGCCAGAAGGAGCAGCCTCCCCGGCTAATGAAGATGAAAGCAAATTCAATCTACACCGACGAACTGAAGGAGGATCCATGGCAAAGGCTAAATAAAGAAAAAAAAAAGAGAGAAAATATTCGATCAAGAAAACCCGCGAGGGCTGATGGATAACAAGAGTTTGATGCTCTCAAGATCTATCCCGAGATTAGATGGTGTCTCATATTTTTTCGAGTTAATGCCAAATGGTGATCATGTGTTATGAAATCAGATTGAAATATATGCATTTACGCAAAGATGTATTGATGTAACCAGAGCAATTCATCTTGCATGCCCAAAGTCGTCTGGGTTCAGCATGAAACCAGCACACTATTACTATCTACCCTCTGCCACTCTCGCCACTCAGACACTTCAGACAACTCATCTTGCTACCCACTGTGAAGCCAATCCTACAGTACCTTCCCAATAAAGAACCAAACTCATGCAACCAATATCTGAGACGCAAGCACATGCCAATCATACCCGAAAGACCTTTCGCAACGACTCCAACTTCTCTCGCAAAAAAAAAAAAAAAAAAAAAAAAAAAAAAAGAAGGCCGTTAGAGATGAAAACCGTGACTGGCGCTCTAAGCAAAAGTTAGGCCAAAGGGTAGGGTGAAAACCTGGCAACAGGCAGTCTGCCCTACAAAAAATGAAATAAATAAAAGCCGCTGGATTGGGTTGGGTCCATTCCAGGCAAAAAATAAGGCACAGGGTTATGTGAAAATCCAACAAGGACGCATCTCCCGCTAAGAAAAGCTAGTGTGAAAATCCACAAGGGACGCACTACCTTAAAATAATGACTACAGGTATCAGAAGAGAACCTCATAATCCCCAAAAGCATGTAATTCAAAAGCAACTCTAGGGGGCATTGATCCTACCGAAGACTACGGTCAAACCGGCCGTCACCTCCAAATCGACATAGATGAATCCTCATCCTGCATTCATGCATGACTCATACACATACATCTCACGTGCATGCTCATCACTTTTTCCTGCATATTTTGCTTTATAAGTCTTGCAGAAAGAAAGAATCAAGTGCCAATGCCGACAAAAGGCAAATGACAACATCAATCCAAACAAGCAATCAAAACAACATCGATCAAGACGTCAGTTCAATCATCAAATCCGAGCATCAATCAAAGCCCTCTCAAGAGGCAAATCTCAAAGCCCTCTCAAGAGGCAAAATCTCAAGTCCTCTGAGGAGGCATCTCTTTATCAAAACAACAAAGGGTTTGCACGCTGCCGGTACTACTATTCTACGGAAAGTTTGCACGATAACGGTACTGCCACTCCAAAAATAGTTTGCACGAGGACGGTACTACTACTCCAAGGAGGGTTTGCACGATCTCGGTACTACTGCTTCAAAGGGTTTGCACGTTGCCGGTACTACCATTCTACGGAAGGTTTGCACGACAACGGTACTACCACTCCAAAAAACAGTTTGGACGAGGACGGTACTACTACTCCAAGGAGGGTTTGCACGATCTCGGTACTACTGTTTCAAAAGGTTTGCACGCTGCCGGTACTACTATTCTACGGAAGGTTTGCACGACAACGGTACTACCACTTCAAAACAGTTTGCACGAGGACGGTACTACTACTCCAAGGAGGGTTTGCACGATCTCGGTACTACTGCTTCAAAGGGTTTGCACGTTGTCGGTACTACCATTCTACGGAAGGTTTGCACGACAACGGTACTACCACTCCAAAAAACAGTTTGCACGAGGACGGTACTACTACTCCAAGGAGGGTTTGCACGATCTCGGTACTACTGCTTCAAAAGGTTTGCACGCTGCCGGTACTACCATTCTACGGAAGGTTTGCACGACAACGGTACTACCACTCCAAAAACAGTTTGCACGAGGACGGTACTACTACTCCAAGGAGGGTTTGTACGGTCTCGGTACTACTACTTCAAAAGGTTTGCACGCTGTCGGTACTACTATTCTATGGAAGGTTTGCACGATAACGGTACTACCACTTCAAAACAGTTTGCACGAGGATGGTACTACTGCTCCACGGAGGGTTTGCACGATCTCGGTACTACTATTTCAAAAGGTTTGCATGCTGCCGGTACTACTATTCTACGGAAGGTTTGCACGACAACGGTACTACCACTCCAAAAACAGTTTGCACGAGGACGGTACTACTACTCCAAGGAGGGTTTGCACGATCTCGGTACT
Source organism: Excoecaria cochinchinensis (assembly GCA_947683425.1). Classification (NCBI taxonomy): domain Eukaryota; kingdom Viridiplantae; phylum Streptophyta; class Magnoliopsida; order Malpighiales; family Euphorbiaceae; genus Excoecaria; species Excoecaria cochinchinensis. Next base: position 6,828,263 of record CANTUQ010000139.1, read on the forward strand.
ACTGCTTCAAAGGGTTTGCACGCTGCCGGTACTACCATTCTACGGAAGGTTTGCACGACAACGGTACTACCACTCCAAAAATAGTTTGCACGAGGACGGTACTACTACTCTAAGGAGGGTTTGCACGATCTCGGTACTACTGCTTCAAAGGGTTTGCACGCTGCCGGTACTACCATTCTACGGAAGGTTTGCACGACAACGGTACTACCACTCCAAAAATAGTTTGCACGAGGACGGTACTACTACTCTAAGGAGGGTTTGCACGATCTCGGTACTACTGCTTCAAAGGGTTTGCACGCTGCCGGTACTACCATTCTACGGAAGGTTTGCACGACAACGGTACTGCCAATTCAGAACAATATGCGCTATGACGATACTACCATTCTAAGGAGGGTTAGCACGACCACGGCACTACCACTTCAAAACTCCGAAGCCCTCTGAGGAGGTAAAATATCAAAGTCAAAAAAATAGAAGGGTTAGCACGACGTCGGCACACGGCCTCGGCACTGCCATTTCAAATCAACAAAAGGGTTAGCACGACGTCGGCACATGGCCTCGGCACTACCACTTCAAATCAACAGAAGGGTTAGCACGACGTCGGCACACGACCTCGGCACCACCACTTCAAAATCTCAAGCCCTCTGAGGAGGCAAATCCCAAAGCCCTCTGAGGAGGCATCTCTTTATCCGATTCCCGGTAAGAAGGCAAGGTCTCCGCCACAGGTATGTAATCCCCTCTCTCTTTCTCTTTGAATTTTGGCTCACCTAGGTGTCTATGCACTAGCTTCTCCAAAATTGGGGGCAACTGTAGGCACCGGGTCCCGAACCCCGGCATAAAATGAAAATGGTGATTTTTGATCTTTGATTATTCCCTCAGAAAAAATTAAAAAAAATATATATAAATAAAAAATAAAAAATAAAAAATAAAAAAATATATATATATATAAATATGTGTGTGTGAAATTAGGTAATTAATTAGTTGATGTTGTCAGTTAATTAAGTGGTTAATATTATTGTGTTAATTAAAATGCATGTAAAATTAAAGTGTAATGTTTAATTAATTAGATAAATTATATATATAATATATATATAGATTAATTGTATTAAGATGTGATTAATTAATGTAATGTTTAATTATATTATGTAATTGTTTAATTAACATGTATGTAGGTGTGTTAATTTAATTAAATTGTGTGTGTATGTATTAATTAAAGGAAAATGAGGGAAATAATTGGGTGGAGAAAATGACCATTATAACCCTTAGCCCTAATTTGAGTGTATAAAAAGAACAAGATGAGCAAAAATAAGAGGAGCTCTCTCATTCGGCTGGAACAAAAAAAGAAAAGAAAATAGAAAGAGACAGAGAGCAAGAGGAGCCGGCCAAAGAGAACAAAGAAATAGAAAAAGAAAAAGAAAGAGAGAAGAGAGAGCAAGAGAGAACTGAGAGCAAGCAAGTGAGAAAAGAAAAAATTGAAAGAAAAGAGAGAGTGAAAGAGTGAGTAAGGAAGAAGAAATAAGAAAGTAGGAAAAGAGAAGAGAGACCCAGCCAAACGAAACCGACGCAGACCACCGGAGAAGAAAAAGAAAGGAAAAAAGGAAAGGAAGGGCGGGAGCTCCGCCGGCCAACCACCGCCGCACACGGCGGCACGCACCCCATCGGAAGAACCAGCACCTCCGGACGAAGCCCCTCGCACCAGCCGTTCCTCCATCGGAACCCGGCAGACGGCGCGTGGAGGAGATCGGCGAGGAGAAGCCCGCAACGCTCCGACGCGATTTCCGACGACGACCGACTTCCTTCCGGCGCGTGGCCAGCTCCGGCGAGATCCTCGGGCGCCGATCTATCTTCCGGCATAGGTGGTGTCGATCACCTCTCCTCCGGCGAAGCTCCGGCGAGGTAAATCCCTTTTTCCTTATTTTATATTATTATTATTATTATTATTATTATTATTATTATTATTATTATTATATATATTTATTTTCTGTTTTTATATTTATTATTATTATTATTATTATTATATGTATATTTATTTAATTTCTGAATTTTTATTATTAATATATTTATTTATATTTATTTATTATTCTGTTTTAATATTATTTTTATTATTTATTATTGTCATTTTCATATTTATTTTTATTATTATTACTATTATCATTATTATTATATATTTATTTATTTGATTTCTGTTTATTAATATTATTATAATTATTATTATTATTTAATATTATTACTATTATTATTATTGAGTTCTATGGTTATTTAATTTTATCGATTACTAATATTAAGTTTATTTGTGTTTGTTGTCGGTGTCAAATACTTGTGTTCCCCTGTTTGAGCGCCCGTGCGAATGAAGGAGGAGATCCAAGGAGTTGTTATTTTTCATTGTACTTGTTATTTTTCCTTTGTCTGTTTTATTGAGTTATTTGGCATGTAATAATTAATCAAACCATTTATTTTTTGCACGCTTAATCAAAAATCACACAAAAATATTTTTACAAATAAACTTGGGTTTTTCTAATAAAATGGGACCAAAGTCCTAGTTTTTTTATCCAAAATAAATTGTCACTTTAAAATGATTTTCTTATATTATGCATGAAAGGACCAACGTCCTCAACATTAATGAATACCCCGTTTTATGTATGATTTATATTTTATTTACAATGGGGGTTGTATTCCGCCCCTAATTTTATTGTAATTTATTTTGTCTTTAATTTCATTTTTATCGTTTTATATGTGAATGATGTGTGCATTAAATTCAATGCATTAATCGCGTGAGATGAAAAATGAAATTTTGTAATTTAAAAACCCATTTATAATTAACCAAGGCACCAATAAGTGTGAAGTTCCGGACACCATCTCTGGTTTAGACCGATAAGAGGTTAAATTTTCCCAATTTCTTGTAAATTGGGTGGCGACTCCAAAATACCTCAAAAGTGCCTAAGGGTGTTATGGCGATGAATGGTCCTTTTCAATGTTCTATTGTGAAAGGAGGTGCCGAAAATATCTCATAACACCTAATATCGGAAAAGACGCGAACCTATCCCTCGAATCCTAAAAGCGGATTCCCGAAAGAGGGCCTTGCTGGTTCCGGCGCGCGTCACAGTATACTGGAGACCGAGGCCTCGTACATCTTATATGACCCAAACGGGGCCTGAATCAAAGACCCAAATGGGGCCCGCATGAAACAATTAAAATACAGCAGCTGGACACACATCCTGACCCTTGATAAGGGCTTATCTATCCACTAACTATGACTACCAGGCTCAAATAACAACTCAATCATGATCTAAAATAATTATCATATAACTGAGGATAAATTAAGTATAATCATGTTATTTTATGAATACATGTATGTTGGTCAAACTCAGAAACATATACATCATATATAAGTCTCAATATGAACATATAACTCACGATTAAATAATGCAGGTACATATAAATTATATGCATTTAAATCATATACGAACTTATTAATCATGTTCACGTATCTCATAATTAAAGCTCATCAAAATATAATACAAGTTTAACCCATGTATGTATAAATAATAAATATTTAAATCATATATAATAATACTCATGTATCTATATATATAACTCATCATGCATAAGATATTATAGCTCATACACATATTTGTCATTCAATTTTCTATCCTTCACATATTTATATATTGTTACTTTATTAGTTAAATTACCAATCTTAATCATACTCATAAGTTTTCCCAATTATAACTAGTTTTATAATCATTTAATAACCCTGATCATGCATAATATGTTGAGGGGAAAGGTAGGGGATTGATCCATGCCAACCATGGGCTCAAAAATGAAGAATAAAAGGCTTTATATGTGTTGTTCTGTCGCAAGGTCGCGACTCTGTCGCGCTCGCGACAGTAGCTCACCTCAGGAACCCTTCGAGACTGGTTTTCACTCTAGACTTGCATCGAAAAAACCGACCTATAGACCTCATTTTCAGGAAAAATGGTCTTCTTGACAATTGTTCCCCTACGTCCTATACTTAAAATGGGACAAGTTTCAGGTAAATTGGATTCATAAATTAAGAGATATACATTAAAAACTAAAGACTATTCAAATGAACCCAGCTAGACAGAGACACGTCCGGTTTTTGCCATTTTTAAGCCTCTTAATGAAAGAATTAAATTATGGTCTCTCTTGTACTTTTAAAGGTACATTAGTCTCAGTTTAAATGGCGCAAAAAACACTCTAATTGGAGTTTTTAAACTCTAGATATTATCAAAACAATATACAGAGGTCTGGTAAGACATAAACAGAATTCTCCCTAAACTAGGGTATATACACAAATTATAAGCTCAATAATTATTCAATCAGCAATTTCAACACAAGTCAATTAAATATCTCAATTATATCATCTATCAATATGCATAAACACAAAGCTATTTTACTCATGCAATTTCATATACCATAAATACACAAATAATATTAACATTTAACTCAAAAACAGGATCCAAAATGAGATGGACAAAACACTCCAAATAAACTCCCAAACCTGATGCCAAAACTCCTTCTACTTCAAAATCCAATCTTTCCTTTCCCTTTGTCCTTCTTTCTCTCTTCAATCACTTGCATAAAATAACCAAATACAACCCATATCAACGCAGATGAAGATGAAGATGAAGAACCCAAAGAAAATTTCAGCTACTTACCTCTTTTGTCATTTAATACTTTTAATCCTTTGCAATTAAGTCCTCCTTTCCTTGTAAAATTACTCAAGTGCCCTTAATAAATCCAATTAACATGAAATTTCTACTAGGCCATATTTGGGATGTGACACAACTCATGAAATTAACACTACCAAAATCCCTAATTTTCCAAACCAACATTTTTGCAAGCAAAAACTCATTCAATCTCTTACCTTGGCTCAAAACTCACAATCAAGACATTTCAACTCAATCTAGTAACAGTTCAAGACATTTAAACATACCAAAACAACTCTAATCCCATAAATTTCTAAAAAATCAAACCAAAATTAACACAATCAAATAATATACCAAAAACCTAAATTCCAATACCTCAACTCCTATGCTCCTATTAGCTTCCTTAGCTGATCTATCTTGCTTCCAAACTCATCCAAGATCCTCATCAATTACACAAACACATATATAAAACATTAACCTAGGTTGAAAGCTAATCAAAGGAATAAGAGAAATCAAAACTTAAACTTACCTTTCCTTAATAAATTCTTCACTTAAATCACTTGAGCTAACAAAATTCATCATCTCAATCTTTGACTTTGATCTAAGGGAGAGCAAATGGCGTTGGAGCACTAAGGAAACGAAGAAGAAGAAGAAGAAGAAGGGAAAAGGGGAAAAGAACGGGGAGAACGATAGGGGAGAGCAGATTTTCTGCCCTCTCTCTCCTTCTCTCTCTTCTTTTATACCCCTTCCAATCTCTTGCCACATGTCACTTTGCCATTGGTCTAATCTAGATATTTATATCAAATTCTCCTTTCAATCCTTCAACTCTCATAACCTCATGCATTGAAATTTATAACTTTATAATCCTTCACATTGGCCCACTTAATTAATTTTACTCTTTCAATCAAGTCCTAATTCCATACTACACAATTTTACCATTGGCCACACTTGCTAAAACTTTTACTTTAATTCTTAAATTGTCTGTTTGGCATACCTAACACTTTAACTTGCATAACTTTGATCACCATTTTATCCTCAATATGCCCAAATCCTTCTAGGGTACATTTCGGGTTATTACAGAGTGTACTCTGTCATGAGCACGACATGTGCCGCGAGCACGACATGTGCCGCGAGCACGACAGAATGTATGTTGGAGTCTATTGCGAGTACGATATAGGTCGCCAGCACGACACACCTTTGTGTTATGAATACTTTGATTGTCTCACTTTGGGATTAATTATGGAATTTGCCTGATGAATGATTGTACATATGGAAATCATAAATATGTTATATCATGTGAATATATATATGACGATGTGTGGGCTTGTTTGATAAGCCATATGTGTATGTAAGTTGCCAATTGATATGATTTGATGTATTAAGATTATATGATGTTATACTACACGATAATATGAATAGTAACTGGATTAATAATTTAGGTTGCAATAGTCGAGTGGTGGATAGATAGGCATGCCTATAGGTTCTGTTTACTGCAGCCTATTCATTTTATGGACCCTGATCAGGTCCCTATGCATTTAGATCCTTGCAATCCCTATGTGATTGGATCTTATTTAAGATCCCTATGCATTTTCAAAAGAAAATAAATAAAATATTTGTTTGTCCCTTTTGGTACCTATACAGTTACCCATTATCCACCTCCTTGAGTTTGCAGGCATAACTATGTGAATATGACATGGAGTAATGCGAATTATGAAAATGATACTATATGAAATGTATAAGATGTATTTTGTTATTGTGAATTAAATGTTTTATGAATTGATAAAATAATGTGATAAGGCAACTGTTAAGCGGGGTGCTAAGTGAATTTTGCAAACCTGAATGAACAAAGTGACATGTATAAGAGGTGGAAAGGTATAAATCATGTGTAAGTGATTTGTTAAAATTGATGTGTGAATAAAAGCATGAATTGACCGATGCATGTACTTTGAATTGAATATGGATTGATATGATATTAAATGCTTATTAAGATGTACCTAAAGCACATGTTAATTAAATAGTTGTATATGAGAAGTACGTGTCTATGTTTTGATAAACTCTTTGAAAGTGCCTAAATTGTTATAATTGGCATGGTTATATTTTTTATGTTGTGCATTCCTTTGATCCTTTTTGATAGCCATACTTTATGGTTGTCCATATTTATGTGTTTCCCACTAAACTTTATGCTTAGCATGGATTTTCTTTTAATCCGTGTAGGTGCAAGTGATAGAATCTTTTAAGGATCATCCGCAGCAGTCCAGGCCAATGCAAGTATATGAAGAGATCTTATGATAGGATTTGTATAGGCTTAAGAGTGTATATACAATTTGTAATTTTGAAATATAAGTCTGTTAAAGCAATTGAACTACCTGTAATAAGTTCTGAGGGAGTATATTTTGAATTATAATTTCATAGTAAGTTTATAATTAACTTTACAAATGTATTTGAAAATGAAAGAAATTTTATAACTCAGATTTTGGCATAGAGTTTTATAAGTTTAAAATGTTCATGTTAGTAATGCCCTTGACTGTCGTCGTGAACCCACCGGATCATGGTACAGTTTACTGCATATGGGTAAGGGGTGTTATAACAACCCGAATTGGACCCTAAAGGTTTTGGCTAAATTTTATCGGATTTTGGCAAGTTTAAGAGCGAATCTAGATGGAATTATTTTCAGTTTGCAGGTTGTGTGATTATAACATTTTGACGGTGCAATCGAGGCTTTAGAAGAAGAGTGTTTGTAGTGTGTGAGAGTTCTGTCGCGTGCACGACAAGCATCGCAAGCGCGACAGAACCCTCCAGCGGAACAACTTAAGTGAGTTGTAAAAGACTTTGAGTTGGACTCATGGGTTATTTGTGAGGTGTTAACACATGGCAACAAGGGAGTGTGACACTTGGATTGAATGAGTTTTCTTTTGAGCAAATAAATGTATTTATTATGGTAAGTGGCATTTATGCGAATTGGTGGGCATTTAGTGAGGGTTGACCGGCTGCCTTTGTTTCCCTCTTTCCCATTTTATTTTGCTTTTAGCTTTTATTCTTCTTCCTTTTCCTTGGTTTCTGACGTGCTCCCTTGTGCTTTTCCATTCCCTTTTCTTTCCTTCTCTTTTGATTGCTCCTTGAGTGGATCTGTAGACACCGGGTCCCGAGGCGGTCCAAGATAAGGATTACCCGATGATGAAATAGAAGACCGATTTTCGGCAAGAAAGGTGAGAATCGATCGTTCCCTTGTCAAAAGTGTGTTTTTCGGAAAATGATTAAAATATTTTCTTTTTGGAAATCAAAATTAAAATGGAGCAAAATAAAATAAAAAATATTAAGTTGGTGTCAAAATTAAATTAAAAAAAAAAAGAGTCGCGAAGGCCGCCTGCGGCAGCGCGGGGCTGCCTGCGTGCAAGGCAGGCGCCTCGCGCGCAGGCCCCCTGCGCGCGAGGCGGGGGGCGCCGCGCGCCCCCCCTGCACGCGAGGCAGGGGGCCTCGCGCGCAGCCCCCCTGCGCGCGAGGCAGGCTGCCTCGCGCGCAGCTCCTGCACGCGAGGCAGCTGCCTGCCGGGCGCGGTGCGGGGGCACCACGCGCGCAGCAGGCTGCCTACCGCGCGCCCTTGCCCTCTCCGCGCGACCTGGTCTTCGCCTGTCCGTTTTTTTTCGCTGTTTTCAGTCTGAATTTTTTTTTTCAGTCTGACTTTTTCCATTGTTTCACCATTTTGTGATATTTTGGATTAACTAAAAATAAAAGATTTTTTGTCTTTTGCCATTTTTGGCCAAGACAAGCTTAAATGAGGATTTTTCCCTCATTTTCAAGGACGGCAATTATTTTGAAGGTTTTTTTCTTTCAACCTTTTCTCTCCAGCAAAGGGGTTCTTCAACCTTTTTCTTCAAAAAAAAAAATATTCTTAACTTCTTTCTTCTCTTCTTTCTCAAGCTTTAATCTTGATTTGATCTTCAAAAAATACATAATCCATTTTTATTGAGTGATTTGGGCTGGGAAAATTAATTTCCTTTTGCTCAAATCATCCACCAAAAATATTTTTCATCAAAGTATTTTCTTGTTTTATTTCAAGATATTAATTTCTACATTTTCTTCAAATATTTATCACCACAAATTCAACAAGGAAAATCGATCGGGACACCGTTTCCCCAATCTAAAAATTCTGAGGGTAAATATTCTTGAACTCATCCTCATTTATTTTTTTTAAGGTATTTATTGTTGTTAATATTTTTTGTTGCTATCATCATATTTATTCATGGTTAATAGTTTCTATTTTTGCTACTGTTGACACCCCTAGCCTTGCTTTTGGTCCAACTTCTCTATGTGGATTTGATTTGATTTTATAGTTTAATTTTTACTTGTTTTGCCGTTGGTCACCAATCCCCATTTATATTATCATTTCCCTTGTTATTTAATATTATCCTCATGTAGCAATATTGTCATTATCACTATTACCATCACTATTTGGTGCATCCATTGTTTTTATTATTATTATCATTATTATTATTATAGGTTGCTGCCATGTAGTTCATTAATATTATTATTATTATTATTACCATTGTTAATATCATTTCTAATTGATTATCCTGTTTTCATATTACATATCATTCATTATTATTATTATTTGCATTATTACCATCCTATTATTATTATTATTATTATTATTATTATTATTATTATTATTATTATTATTATTATTATTATTATTATTATTATTATTATTATTATTATCATTATCATTCTCATATGGTTTTATTATGATTATTATGTCTATTATTCATCCTATTTATTGTTGCATTGTTATTTACTGTTGATAATTTGATTTATTTTGTTGCATTGCTATCATTGTTATTATTATTATATTATTTGTTTGATTAATTCACTTTGAATATTTACTAATATTTTGACGTTAATTTTTGTATGAGTTTTAACTTGAGTCGGGTTATGTGAGCGCCCCGTGACTCCCCGGATGGGTCGCGACGCGTAGGCGGGTACTCTGGTTCGGTGAGATCTTTCTTAACCCTTTCTTTATGTCGTGTTATTTGTAAATATATATTTTTTTATTCGTGCACGCGTGCGATAAAAAATCACAAAAATATTTCTATAATTAAATTGGAATTTTCACTAATAAAATCGGGACCAATGTCCCTTATTTTAGCCCGACAATAAAAATGCCACAATTAAAACGAAGAGTCAACTTTTCTACAAAAATGGGACCACTCATCCCGGTTTTTCAATTCATGCAATCAAAAATGACTCTTCGAACCCTCTTCAAATTAATACAAAGGAACCAATGTTCCTAAATTTCGAATAAGTGCGAAGGAACCAATGTTCCTTAAATAATGCCCCGATTTATGTATGTTCTTTTATTTTAATCTTGGGTGAGTGTTTTAAATTCAAGTTCATTTCTTTTTTGGGCCCTTGTAATAATTTTGGGCCAAATTTATTTATTTTTGGGAATTGTATTCCGTCCCATTTATAGCTTCATTTCCTTCCAATGGGGGTTGTATTCCGCCCCTATTTCTCTTGTAATTGCGTGCTTGCGTGTTTACCGCTTTCATTTATCGCTTTCTCTATCTATTGCTTTATCACTTTTATTTACTTCCTTTACGTGCTTGAAATGCGCTTTTACTTTTAATGCATCGCTCGTGTGAGATGAGAGATATAATTTTAAGAAGTTAAAAACCCATTTATATTTAACCAAAGTATGAATAAGAGGGAAGTTCCGGACACCATATCTCTGGTTTAGACCGATAGAGGTGAGAAACCTTTTCCCAATTTCACACAAATTGGGTGGCGACTCCAAATACCTCAAAGGTGCCTTTAGGCGTCAATAGGCTAGGTTATTCTCCCCAATGTTCTATTGAGAGGAGCATACCGATGATGTCTCATGGCGCCCATGATCAAAAGACGCGAACCTTCATACCTCGAATCCTAAAGCGGATTCAACGCGAGGGCCCTTGCTGGGTTGTTCGGGTTCGGCGCGCGTCACAGTGGCGACTCCACTGGGGACTTGTGTTTGAGACTTCACTCCGAAAGTGCTTTGGTTAAAATGTATAATTGGATTTTTAAAACTTAAAATTCTATCTCCTGTCAAAAATTTGCATTGCATCTTAGAGCCTTAGAATTACGCTAGTTGTTCCCTATCTTCCCCCGGTGCGTTCTCAAAGCACGACCCTACTTTCACTCATTGTAGGGAAGTGTTAAGGATAATCACCAGCCCAAGCCTCGTACCTTTCGGTATATCAAATGACGACCCGATCGGTCGCTATACTCATGACGAGTTAGACCCGTCGGCAGGGATCATGCTTGGGTAACCAAAAATTCATCACCTTGACCAAAGCTCATCTAATGGCAAATAAAAACTTCCACTAGGTGGTATGCTCCTTAATACAATGCTTGTGATATGGGCCATCACATATTAGACAAAATCAACCAATTTAAAATGGACTTTTATCAAAGGCTTTCATGCCCCGGTAAGCCCATCTTAACTTGATTGAATTGCTAAAATACGTAGTGGCCAAAACTCATGCGTATGTTCATTAGATTAGGAGTGTCATGCTGTCGGTTTTTTCACCGTACACATCGCGCGTTCATTGGGTCCCCCGTTGACCCATGGACTAAGCCCACCTAGGAAAGAGATCACATGACCTCGTGTGCGGGAGTGATAAGATTGGAAGGATTTACTTGCTTGCATGTGGTTGTGGATGCTGCACAACATGCTCATGCATCGCATGTCATTCGTACATGCCAAATAAATACGTGTATATATAATATATTTTATCTCATACTGTGTATATATCTTTCTGTCCGCATGCTATTTTTTCAACATGTACATATCATCCTGCGTACAATCTCATGCTATGTGTGTATATATCCTCTCGTCTGCATATCATTTTTTGCATGTACATACCATCCTGTATGTAATTCCTTCCATGCATCCCATCGTATCGTGGTAGTCCATTGACCCTGCACTCATCAAAGACTATTTGCATGGCACGATCATGCATTGTATATGTCATCCATGCATCATTCTAACAATCTTGATCTTTCAGCCATCCTAGATTCATCTGAGTGGACTAGAGATTCTGACGATCGACTAGCGACGACAAACTCGCCCTTTGGATTGCTAGAATTAGTGCCTATTTGGGATTTTGAGCCACTCTCAACGACTAGTGAATCATCTTCGATGGCAGAACTACCTAGGGAGACCGGTGCTTTGACGATGAAAGACCTAGATAAGAGACTTGGGGAATTCGAAAGGAAAATGTTGGCCATGATGGAAAGTATCACTGCTCAAATAGCACCCAAAGCCAAGCAGCCGCCTATGGCCCCTGTTGTCAAACAAGTTAAGTCACCTATTGGGGAGGATGCTCGTGTCTTAATTGCCCAAGAAGTTGATGAAAGGTTCAAAGAGCTTGAAAAGAGTTTGTCGGCCACAATTAAGGAAAGGTTGGATGTTGTGGCACTAGTTCTTCAAGCCCAAGTTACTGCAGCTACACTTAACCGATTCAAGCCAGGCACAGCTGCGACAACCCAAGCATCTCTTGACTATACTAGTGTTGACACTGTGAGTCTAGGAGTAGGCCACCATGGTAACAGCAGTGATAATGGGGGCAATGACAGAGTAGCAGAAGTCTCAGCCATCGGAATGGCTCCAAAACACCTCACTATCTCAGGCAGACCATTATCTTGGCACTTCACCCGCCTCATCAAGAAAGGAAAGTTGCAACCCTTGCCAATTGGGCCTGCCCCAAGCCAAGGACAGTCTAGACACAGGACAGACTGGTATTGTGCATATCACCAGTACACGGGGCACAGAACAGACTATTGTCGTCCCCTGAGAGATCGTATTCAAGCATTAATGTCTGATGCCGAAGAACAAAAAGAGAAGGGGAAGACAAATTGAGTACCTAGGTGGAGGATGAAGACAGTTCCCGTGGACGCTGATGAGCCATCAGCCAAAGTGCCTCTGCTGGTGGAAGCAAGAGGGTGTTATCCATTTAGATATTATTTTTGTTTTCAAACTGTTTAATAATGACTCTCTTAATCCTAGTTTTCATTAAATGAATTGAATGTCTTTGCTATTTATTTATGTGATATTTCTTCGATTTCATTTCTCATGATCACGATGCATCCATTCATTTTGACATTAACCCAATTAATACGACTCCATCTAGTCTCGAAACTTTGGGGAATCCAAATAAAATCTTGATAGCATCTATTATGACTCCTGAAGTGAGATAAAAACTTGAGAGATAAAAAAAAATACAAAAAAGGGGCCTTTGCCCGGATCTGGTGTGACATGCTGAAAATTGATAAGGACATTCTTGAGATTAATACTACTTTCATGAGCCAACATGATGACGAACCGAATTTTGAAAGCCATTTCTTCGCATCCACAACACCTGAGCTACATATGGTGTCGCCGAATAAAATCAAACTTCGAAAGTTACATCAAAAGTCGGACAAATAAAACTCAAAACCACCATGAGAAATATACAACCCATCAGAACCAAGCCATATGACCTTTTTTCTCTCGACCTATTCAAAATGTGTACCATAAAACCGATTATGACTGACCCTTAACCATCCAAAACCCTCATAACAAAATTTCTTACCAAAATTTAATGCTCGACCAAATTGAACAACAATGGTTCCAGTGGTTAAGATAAAAAGTGCACGTATGTGTAAACTTCAGAACTTGAGCAAAGTTTGTCAAAAAAAAAATTGAAAATTGAAAAAAAATTGAATAAAATTTGGGTAAAAAAAAAATTAATTAAAAAAAAAATTGGGTGTAAAGAAAAGAGAAAAGAAAAGAGAGAACTGATAGGGGGCAAGGGAATGCCATTTGGGGGCAAGCTTTGTTCAAATCCCGTTGATCTACACATGCCTGCACATTGCCGTTCTTTTTAGCTACTGAAGGGGACCAAAAGGGCTAACCCCCGAGCCGTCCATCCAGTCCCAGCCGACGAAAACCATTTCGAAAGCTTGAACTACCAAGGCCAATAAAAGTACCCCAAATCATCCAAGCCCAACCTGTTACCCTAGCCCGGCCGTTGAAAGGCCATTCCAGGGTTTAAACCACCAAAATCGATAAAAGTACCCCAGATCATTCAAGCTGAACCGCCAAAGCCAATAAAAGCCAAGCATGAAACTTCACATTCAAGCCCCAAATAAGTAACCCATCAACTCAACCAGTCTGCACAAGCGATAAGACCAAAACTTTGATACTAAGAAGAATCACTCTTAGAAGCAGCAGTCTCTCCGACTAACAAAGCTGAAAGCAAATTCAACCAATATTGACGAACTGAAAGAGGGTCCATGGCAAAGGCTAAAAAAAAAAAAAAGAGAGAAAATATTCAATCAAGAAAACCCGCGAGGGCTGATTGATAACAGGAGTTTGATGCTCTCAAGATCTATCCCGAGATTAGATGACGTCCCATATTTTTCGAGTTAATGCCAAATAGTGATCATGTGATATGAAATCAGATTGAAATATATGCATTTATGCAAAGATGTATTGGTATGACCAGAGCAGTTCACCTTGCACCCTCAAAGTTGTCTCAGTCAGATATGAAACCAACACATTGCTACCATCTACCCCTTACCACTCTCACCACTCAGGCACTTCAGTCATCTTATCCTGCTACCCACTGTGAAGCCAACCCTACAGCACCTTCCTAATAAAGAGCCAAACACATACAACCAATACCTGAGATATAAGCACATGCCAGTTATACCCGAAAGACCTTTCGCAACAACTCCAACTTCTCTCAAAATAAAAACAAAAAACAAAAAAAGCCGTTAGAGATGAAAATCGTGACTGGCGCTCTAAGCAAAAGTTAGGCCAAAGGGCAGGGTGAAAACCTGGCTACAGGCAGTCTGCCCTACAAAAAATGAAATAAATAAAAGCCGCTGGATTGGGTTGGGTCCATTCCAGGCAAAAAATAAGGCACAGGGTTATGTGAAAATCTGACAAGGACGCATCTCCCACTAAGAAAAGCTAGTGTGAAAATCCATGAGGGACGCACTACCTTCAAATAATGACTACAGGTATCAGAGGAGAGCCTCATAACCCCCTAAAGGCATGAAATTCAAAAGCAATTCCGGGGGGCACCGATCTTGCTGCAAATTACGACCAAACCGGCTTTCGGCTCCAAATCCACTCGGATGAATCCTTGTCCTGCATCTTACATAACATATGCATGTGCACATGCATAACTTACCCTTGCATACAAGTCTCTTTTGATTTCGCAGGAAAGTCTGGCGCCTTCACACACCGACAAGCTGGTGTTTATCAGTCGCTCAGTCGTGATTTCACACGCCGATAAGCTGGTGTTCTATCAATCACGTTCTTCCAAGTCTGGCGCCTTCACACACCGACGAGCTGGTGTTTATCAGTCGCTCAGCCGTGGTTTCACACGCCGACAAGCTGGTGTTTCATCAATCACATCCTACAAAGTCTGGCCCCTTCACACACCGACAAGCTGGTGTTTATCAGTCGCTCAGCCGTGGTTTCACACACCGACAAGCTGGTGTTTCATCAATCGCGTTCTTCAAAGACTGGCGCCTTCACACACCGACAAGCTGGTGTTTCATCAATCACGTCCTACAAAGTCTGGCGCCTTCACACACCGACAAGCTGGTGTTTATCAGTCGCTCAGCCGTGGTTTCACACACCGACAAGCTGGTGTTTCATCAATCGCGTTCTTCAAAGTCTGGCGCCTTCACACACCGACAAGCTGGTGTTTATCAGTCGCTCAGCCGTGGTTTCACACACCGACAAGCTGGTGTTTCATCAATCGCGTTCTTCAAAGTCTGGCGCCTTCACACACCGACAAGCTGGTGTTTATCAGTCGCTCAGCCGTGGTTTCACAAACCGACAAGCTGGTGTTTCATCAATCGCGTTCTTCAAAGTCTGGCGCCTTCACACACCGACAAGCTGGTGTTTATCAGTCGTTCAGCTGTGGTTTCACACGTCGACAAGCTGACGTTCATCGATCACGTGACCAATAATAAGCCCGTAATGCCGACAAGCTGGCAGGACCAAGTTCAGAAAGCGACCGCCTCAGGTATGCGTCTCTTCCCTTCTTTTCTGAATTTTGGCTCACTTAGGCACCTAGGTTCTAAGTTCCCCAAAATTGGGGGCAACTGTAGACACCGGGTCCCGAGGCGGTCAAAGATCAGGATTACCCGATGATGAAATAGAAGACCGATTTCGGCAAAAAAGGTGAGAATCGATCGTTCCCTTGTCAAAAGTGTGTTTTTCAGAAAATGATTAAAATATTTTCTTTTTGGAAATCAAAATTAAAATGGAGCAAAATAAAATAAAAAATATTAAGTTGGTGTCAAAATTAAATTAAAAAAAAAAAGAGTCGCGAAGGCCGTCTGCGGCAGCGCGCAGGCTGCCCCAGCGCGCAGGGGCGCTTGCGCGCAAGGCAGGCGCCTCGCGCGCAGGCCCCCTGCGCGCGAGGCAGGAGGCCTCGCACGCAGCCCCTGCGTGCGAGGTAGGAGGCCTCACGCGAGGCGGGGGACGCCGCGCGCCCCCCCTGCGCGCGAGGCAGGGGGCCTCACGCGCAGCCCCCCTGCGCGCGAGGCTGGGGGCGCCGCGCGCCCCCCCTGCGCGCGAGGCCTCCTACCTCGCACGCAACTCCTACGCACGAGGCAGCTGCCTGCCGCGCGCAGTGCGGGGGCACCACACGCGCAGTAGGCTGCCTGCCGCGCGCCCTTGCCCTCTCCGCGCGACCTGGTCTTCGCCTGTCCGTTTTTTTTCGCTGTTTTCAGTCTGAATTTCTTTTTTCAGTCTGACTTTTTCCATTGTTTCACCATTTTGTGATATTTTGGATGAACTAAAAATAAAAGATTTTTTGTCTTTTGCAATTTTTGGCCAAGACAAGCTTAAATGAGGATTTTTCCCTCATTTTCAAGGACGGCAATTATTTTTAAGGTTTTTTTCTTTCAACCTTTTCTCTCCAGCAAAGGGGTTATTCAACCTTTTTCTTCAAAAAAAAAATATTCTTAACTTCTTTTTTCTCTTCTTTCTCTTCTTTCTCAAGCTTTAATCTTAATTTGATCTTCAAAAAATACATAATCCATTTTTATTGAGTGATTTGGGCTGGGAAAATTAATTTCCTTTTGCTCAAATCATCCACCAAAAATATTTTTCATCAAAGTATTTTCTTGTTTTATTTCAAGATATTAATTTGTACACTTTCTTCAAATATTTATCACCACAAATCTGACAAGGAAAATCGATCGGGACACCGTTTCCCCAATCTAAAAATTCTGAGGGTAAATATTCTTGAACTCATCCTCATTTATTTTTTGTAAGGTATTTATTGTTGTTAATATTTTTTGTTGCTATCATCATATTTATTCATGGTTAATAGTTTCTATTTTTGCTACTGTTGACACCCCTAGCCTTGCTTTTGGTCCAACTTCTCTATGTGGATTTGATTTGATTTTATAGTTTAATTTTTACTTGTTTTGCCGTTGGTCACCAATCCCCATTTATATTATCATTTCCCTTGTTATTTAATATTATCCTCATGTAGCAATATTGTCATTATCACTATTACCATCACTATTTGGTCCATCCATTGTTTTTATTATTATTATCATTATTATTATTATAGGTTGCTGCCATGTAGTTCATTAATATTATTATTATTATTATTACCATTGTTAATATCATTTCTAATTGATTATCCTGTTTTCATATTACATATCATTCATTATTATTATTATTTGCATTATTACCATCCTATTATTATTATTATTATTATTATTATTATTATTATTATTATTATTATTATTATTATTATTATTATTATTATTATTATTATTATTATTATTATTATCATTATCATTCTCATATGGTTTTATTATGATTATTATGTCTACTATTCATCCTATTTATTGTTGCATTGTTATTTACTGTTGATAATTTGATTTATTTTGTTGCATTGCTATCATTGTTATTATTATTATATTATTTGTTTGATTAATTCACTTTGAATATTTACTAATATTTTGACGTTAATTTTTGTATGAGTTTTAACTTGAGTCGGGTTATGTGAGCGCCCCGTGACTCCCCGGATGGGTCGCGACGCGTAGGCGGGTACTCTGGTTCGGTGAGATCTTTCTTAACCCTTTCTTTATGTCGTGTTATTTGTAAATATATATTTTTTTTTTCGTGCACACGTGCGATAAAAAATCACAAAAATATTTCTATAATTAAATTGGAATTTTCACTAATAAAATCGGGACCAATGTCCCTTATTTTAGCCCGACAATAAAAATGCCACAATTAAAACGAAGAGTCAACTTTTCTACAAAAATGGGACCACTCATCCCGGTTTTTCAATTCAAGCAATCAAAAATGACTCTTCGAACCCTCTTCAAATTAATACGAAGGAACCAATGTTCCTAAATTTCGAATAAGTGCGAAGGAACCAATGTTCCTTAAATAATGCCCCGATTTATGTATGTTCTTTTATTTTAATCTTTGGTGAGTGTTTTAAATTCAAGTTCATTTCTTTTTTGGGCCATTGTAATAATTTTGGGGCAAATTTATTTATTTTTGGGAATTGTATTCCGTCCCATTTATAGCTTCATTTCCTTCCAATGGGGGTTGTATTCCGCCCCTATTTCTCTTGTAATTGCGTGCTTGCGTGTTTACCGCTTTCATTTATCGCTTTCTCTATCTATTGCTTTATCGCTTTTATTTACTTCCTTTACGTGCTTGAAATGCGCTTTTACTTTTAATGCATCGCTCGTGTGAGATGAGAGATATAATT
This sequence comes from Excoecaria cochinchinensis, assembly GCA_947683425.1. Classification (NCBI taxonomy): domain Eukaryota; kingdom Viridiplantae; phylum Streptophyta; class Magnoliopsida; order Malpighiales; family Euphorbiaceae; genus Excoecaria; species Excoecaria cochinchinensis. The sequence goes on from CANTUQ010000139.1 coordinate 6,846,717, forward strand.
TTAAGAAGTTAAAAACCCATTTATATTTAACCAAAGTATGAATAAGAGGGAAGTTCCGGACACCATATCTCTGGTTTAGACCGATAGAGGTGAGAAACCTTTTCCCAATTTCACGCAAATTGGGTGGCGACTCCAAATACCTCAAAGGTGCCTTTAGGCGTCAATAGGCTAGTTTATTCTCCCCAATGTTCTATTGAGAGGAGCATACCGATGATGTCTCATGGCGCCCATGATCAAAAGACGCGAACCTTCATACCTCGAATCCTAAAGCGGATTCAACGCGAGGGCCCTTGCTGAGTTGTTCGGGTTCGGCGCGCGTCACAGGATCACTTGGAGTGGTTTGAAGAGAGTGTTATAAGGGTTGACTTGGTTGATGAAAAGAGGTACGTGGTTAGTATTGGTCTTCTTCTTCTACTTTTGCTTTCTATTTTTGATTTAAAGTGAGAAAAGGATTAACTCATGGGTTGTTTTGAATGATTTTGCTGAAGCTATGGATAAGAAACTGGACAAAGGCAAGGATAAGATTGGAACCGATTAGAGAGAAGTGGTCAAGCTACCTAGAGGTTGGGACCGAGTGTGAATTCAGTTTTTTCTGCATGTGTTAAGTATTTTGTATGCTTGATTAGAGATATGTATAAGTAGTGATGCATGATGAGCTTTAATTAGTCCATTAGTTTTGTTAGTTGTACGTTTGTTATGTGTTCATTTTGATTGCTTGGAGTGTTTGAATGAATTAGCATGATAAGATTGTAGTCGAATAGTAAAAATTGAGTGTTTATTGATGATTGATGTTTTTGAGTGCATTGGAGGTGTGGTTTTACATGATTTAGCATGTTAAAGAGTTTTGGGTAAGTTTGCATTAAAGATGGTTTGACTTTGAAAGCTTTGAATTCCTATTATTGGCGGGAAATTTTGAGAACATGCCTCTATCGTGAGAACGACAGAGACTGGAAATGTTATTCCAGCTTAGGGCGGCAAAGAGCACGAGTCGTGCATTATTGGGCTGCTCTGAGTCATGTTAGTCAGCACGAATCGTGTTTGTGGGCTTTGTCACGAGTCGTGAAGTTGTGCACGACTTGTGACTGCTCCTTTCAGTAGAGGGAGAGAGCACGAGTCGTGCTCAAGAGCACGAGTCATGCACATGAGCACGAGTCATGCACATGAGCACGAGACGTGCACAACCTCTTCTCTGCAGTGTGTTTTTGGTTTCTATCGCGAGAGCGACTCTATGTCACGATCGCGACAGTGACCCGTTTCACACTTGCCCTATTTTCTGAAAATGACCTTCTTGTCCCACTTGGCATGGTTTTTCACTATTGCATGATACATGGTTGTGCCTTAATGATATTATTGTGCTAGATTTGAGTAAATAATTATTGTTATATTAGTGTTTTGACTCTTATTTTTGATATTGCTTAGTGTTATGTGGTTGAGCTTGAAGTGTCAAAGTACTGGATAGATAAGCATGCTTATAAAGGGTTAGAGGCAGCTACTACAGTGACCTTAGTTGTGTCTACTTGATGAATACCTAGTGTATTCAACGGTATTGAGTTAGTTCTCTAGAGTTTATACAGTATCCACAGTACCCGTATCCACCATTATTGAGAATTCAAGCTAATATATATTTTGTAGTGTACAAGAGGTGAAGTAGAGACTTGTATATGTATATGAACATAGTATGACATGTTATCGATATCGTTTTCCATATTTGGATTTTTGCACATGAATGGGTTGAAGCATGAATGTATTTGCTTACAAGGTTGTGTACATGATTATTTGTATATGACATGACTATCGATATGCCTTTAACATATCTATGACTTCGTTCAAAGTCTATTGCTTCTGTTTATCCCCACTAAGCGTTATTGCTTAGCACGGGTGTTTTTCCTTTGTAGGTTTACAGGATGGGATTAGAGAGTTTGCATCTACAGGTCATGGCCACTAGGAGCTTGATGAAGATCTTTTTGTATAAAATAGAGTTTCTTATGTTTTGAGTAACATCATTATGTATATAGAAAGTTTAGTATCGAAGTGTAAATGTTAATCGGTATTGTATATGTACAGAAGATGTATATGTATTAAGAATGATAACATTTTGTAATATGTACAGTTTGTATATTATTAAGAGACGTATGTTTGGCCCTAAAGATATTCTGAATTATTTATTGTTATTGCTTCGGCTTTTGAGTTTGAATATGTATGTATGCGTTTGTGTGTGCGTGGCGCCCCGATATTCCTTCTCGGGGGTATTGAGGTGTTACAAGAATTATCCTACTCATGATCTTGAATTGGCACCTATTGTGTTTGCTCTAAAAAATTGGAAACATTATCTGTATGGTGGAAAGTGCTACATCTACACAGATCATAAATGCCTGAAACACTTGCCAACTCAAAAAGAGCTTAATCTGAGACAAAGGAGATGGTTTTAGTTGATCGAAGACTATGATTGTTTCATTGATTATCATCCTAGAAAGGCTAATGTAGTGGCTGATGCTCTTAGCAGAAAGTTTATGGCAACTTTACGGGCTATGAATGTCAGATTATGTATGGCAGATGATGCAGCCTTAATAGCAAAAATGCAAGTGAAGCCTAACTTCCTCCAGTAAGTGAAAGATATTCAAAAACAAGATGATTGATTTTCTTCCATTATGAATCGGGTGAAAGATGGCAATAATAGTGACTACTATTTGGGTACAGATAGCAGTCTTTATTACAAACAGAGATTGTGTGTTCCTGACCAAGCTGATTTGAGAAAGAGTATCTTAACAAAAGCTCATCATAGTAGCTATGCAATGCATCTTGGTGGCAATAAGATGTATCAAGACTTGAAGATGCATTATTGGTGGCCAGGCATAAAACGTGATCTAGCGGAATTCGTGGGCAAGTGTTTGATATGCTAGCAGGCGAAAGCACAACATAAAGTTCCTTCGAGTTTGCTTCAACCTATTACAATAACCGAATGGAAATGGGATAGGATAACCATGAATTTTGTGACAGGGCTTCCACTTACTAGAAAGAAGCATGATGTTGTTTGGGTGATCATCGATAGGCTCACTAAATCAGCTCATTTCTTACCTGGTAGAATAGATTATCCGCTTACTAGGTTACCAAAGATTGTGAGGAGTGCCATCTTCCATTTTTTCAAACAGAGATTTGAGGTTCACATCTTAGTTTTGGAAAAGATTGTAGGAAGCATTGGCGACGAAGCTACACTTTAGTACAGCTTTCCATCCTTAGACTGATGGACAATCTGAGCGTGTAATCAAGGTATTTGAGGACATGTTGAGATGCTGTGTTCTTAAATTTGGTAACAGTTGGGAAAAGTATTTGTCATTGGCATAGGTTTCTTATAATAACAGTTACCAGTCCAGCATTAGAATGGCTCCTTATGAAGCTTTGTATGGTAGAACGTTCATAACTCCTCTTTGTTGGACAGAGTTAAGCGAAAAGAAGATTGTGGGGTCAGATTTGGTTCGAGAAACTGAAGAAAAGGTACGGGTGATCAAAGACAGATTGAAAGAGGCTATAAATCGACAGAAGTCTTATATAGACTTGAAGATAAAAGATATAGAGTTCCAAGTTGCGGATAAAGTGTTTCTGAGAGTTTCTCCATGGAAGAAAGTTCTGAGATTTGGAAAGAAAGGCAAGTTGAGTCTGAGATTCATTGGTCCTTACGAGATCATTCAGCGAGTGGGACCAGTGGCCTACAGATTGAAATTGCCTCGAGAAATGGAAAATAATCATAATTTCTTCCATGTATTGATGCTGCAGAGACATCGATCAGATCCCAGCCATGTAATCAAGCCTGAAGAAATTGTGTTGCAACCCAATCTGACTTATGAAGTGTACCCAGTGAAAATTCTAGCCAGGGAAGTTAAACAGCTTAGAAACAAGCAGATTCCACTGGTAAAGGTACTCTGGAACTACCACAATGTTGAAGAAGTGATGTGGGAACCAGAAGAGTCAATCCGACAGCGGTATCCACAGCTATTCAATACAGGTAAAATTTTGAGGTCAAAACTTTTAATTAGTAGGGGAGAATTGTAATGGCCCAGATTCTAGTTTAGTATTTATCAGTGAAATCTATAGAGTTTATAATGTGGTTTTGGTATGAAAGTGATAGTTTTAGTACCAATAATTATAGTAAAGTTAAAAGGCTAACCGTGCTAGAGGCATAGCAATCTTAGGATGGGTGACCTCCTGGGAAGCCATATAGCTGAAAATGGCAGCTGTATGCTAAAATAATTTTATTCACTTGTTTTAATCTATGGACTGTCAGGAGTCTAGTGATAAAATTTGGTGCAAAAATGAGGTCAAATAGGTCTCTGAAAGTCAAACTGAAGTTGGCCCTTGGTTCGATTCAAATAGTAACCAAGTTTGACTAAGCTTTAACTTAATTTTTATAGATGATAAATGAAGCCAAAATGATATTTTTAAGGCATAGAATGACTCCATATGATATTTAGAAATTTTAGACAATGAAAAATTATTTTTACGGCAGTACTGTAAAAGTGTTTAATTGGACCGGTTTAAGTGAACTGGACCTCAAACGGACTCCAATTGATTTAAAATTTTGTGTGGAGGCTATATTCTGTATTATAAGAATTTTGGAATTTGTTTGGGGAGAAAATGAATCGAGAAAATGATAAAAAGTATTTTGGGTTCAAAAATGAGCTTAAAACTAAAAAATGGGCTTAAATAGATTGGGCCACTTTGGTTGGACCAGGCCCAACACATTAAATCACCTATAAATAGCCTAAATATCAAAATACTCTAGAGAAAACATGAAAAATCCAGCAGCCCTCTCCTCCACTTCCTTGGCCGAATTGACCTCCATTAATCTTCCTCCATCTTTCTTCAATTCTCTCTTCATCTCTCCTCAAATCTTAGCCTCTTAAGTAAATTTCAGCTCCTCTACAACATAGTAGTTGTGATTGGACACCATTTGAAGTGATTGATGTGGGAAAAACCAAGACTAGAAAGTTTGGGTGTAAAATTAAGGTAAGTGATATATATGTTTTTAAATTGGTTCAAGGGTTTTTACAGGTACTTTAAGATGTGTAGGTTATGTTGATGAGATTATCTTTCAAAAATGAAGCAAGATTTTGAATAGATCTTGATGTATGTTTTCGGCCTCCATTAGGTAACCAAGGTGAGGAAGGTTCCTCCAAAGGCAAAGGTAAGAAAAAGGAGTACTAAGGAGTTTCAAGCATGGATCTAAGGTTAGTGATTGCAAAATCTATCTATTTCCATGACTTAAGTTTGATTTTAAGTTATATCTAAGAACAGAGTATGTGAAATATGCATGTTTAATTGAATCTAACCTTATAAACTTGATTAAAAAGGCTAAAAATGATGATTTGGATGGTTAAAATGAAAAGATAAAATTTTGGTGATGATGGTATAGCTTGGCCGAATGATATGCCTTGGATTTTCCATAATATGGATGATGTTTGTGGCATATAAATGATGTTTATGTGTTGTTTGGCATGAGATTTAGTTAATTGAATGAATAAAGGAAAGAAAAATAAACATGATGGATGATGCATGCCTTGGCCGAATGGTGTATATAGTGAAAAATGTGAATTTTAATGTGTTATGATGTAATATAATGAATGATAAATGAACATGTAATCTAGCTAAATGAATGATAAATGAGTTAAAAATAATTTATGGTGAATGTATGACATGTTGGCCGAATGGTATGTATGTGAATACTAATGTATACCATGATGAAATAATGAGTTTAATGGTATAAAATGGTATAATGAGTGATTTAGATTGAAAAGAATGGAATGGTAAGGTGAGATTCCATTACTTGTGCATGTTATAACATAAAAATGTATAATTGGAACAATTTGATGCCCTATGTAGTATTTTAGTAGTCAAATCTAGCTCAGGATATAATTGCTAGACATGAGAACACCAAACCGCAGAGGTAAGTATGGCGTCTCGCTTATTGTAGGCCAATAACGGTTATAGCCAATGTATTGGGTTGGTCCTTCGGGGTCCCTTTAAAATTGATTGAACCTACAGGGTTCACATTCCAGGTATCCAGTTCGAAAATTTATGTCAGTATTATACAAAAGGCAATATGATAAAAATGTGAATAATATGCTTGAGTTGAAGTAAAAATGAAATTTATGATGAAAAAAGACCCAATTGAAAGAAATAAAAAGTTTAGGGGTAAAATGGTAATTTGTCCATGAATAGTGTAATAAAGATTATTAATGGTAAAAATGTAATTTATTGGGTAATTATGTAATTGGCTACATTTTAAGGACTAAAATGTAATTTGGGTGATTTTGTTAATTTAGGGAGTAAATGTTAATTTGCATGTTTAATAATGGTTAAAAGTGTAAAGAAAATGAATTGATGGTATTTTTGTAAATATAAAGAAATTTAGGGAGTAAATCGTAATTATGCCATAGTTAAAGGACTAAAATGTAAATATGAATTTTTTATGTGTACTAATTGTATATATGTGATAAAGTGAAGGATTTAATTGTAATTATGAGCATAATTGCATGCATAAAAATTTAGTGAATTAAATATTAGTTTAATTTGATATTTTATATATTATAAATATATGTTTTATACATATGAACATAGTCTAGTGGAAATTCCTGGATTTGCAATTACCACTGATAATATTTAATACTCAACACATAGTTTTATTTAACTGTGTATAGGTACTCCATAAGGAGCGGAACCCAAAGCATGCATCGAATTTTTGGAGTCGAATCAAAGAAATATTATTAATGAATCTTAAGTATGTTAAGTTTCATGGCATGTATATGAACTTAAATTAATATGGTTTTGGGTATTGGCCTGTATAGAATTTCAGTAGACAAAAACATAGAACAATATGATGCATGATAGTTTATTTTAGACTGTCTGTGAATGTGGTGTATTATTGTGTTTGTTGCCCTGTGTTGGGTTGTGATTTGTTTGGATTGTAGTAAATGTAGGTTAAATGTAAAAATTGACCAAATGAGTAGTCATTTAGACAGTTATAGTTCAATTGGTAAATAAAGGTTAATTGAATATATGTTAAGTTATAAAATCTTCGGTTAATTCTTAGGTTAACTAAAATTGGCAAATAAACTTAGGTACGTAATGAAATGATAAAATTGATATATATAAATATATATAAAAAAAATTACATGTTTTCACATTAATAGGATAATTAATAGATTTCCAAACAATCATGGTAATCGGCCTAAAAAGCTTAACGTAAATAATTATTGAATGTACTACATACATAAGGGTGTTACAATGGGACCCTATATTTTAGCTCTTATCAAGTTGCATCGTTAATACAAGCATGCATAATAATATATGCACCGTTGAATTAATATTCAAAAAATTTAGTACTTATTATTTGTAAATAGAAAATAAATAAAAGAATTCCTTCCATCCACCTAATGCTCATTACTTTTAAATAGAGGGAAAAAAAAAAGAAAATTAAATAATACCAAGAATTAAAATTAAACAATTTTTAATTATTATGATAAGGTCTATTTTCTCAAATAAGATTTATCCAGGTTGCTGTGTAAAGCCTATGATCTTGGCCTATTTACTGGAGTTAATTGCTTAAAGGAGACACATCGGCCTCACATTTTGTCCTATTTGCAATTTGCGGATGATACTCTTATCTTGCTAAAAGCTGATGCGAATATGCTCTTAAATGTTAAAAGGGTCTTGAGAATCTTTGCTCTGTCTTTTGGTCTGGAAATTAACTTCCTCGAGAGTTCTTTAACTGGTATTAATATGGAGCATTCTCGGCTCCGCATGTGTTCAAACTTGGTAAGATGTCGAATCCAGAATCTCCCTTTCTCCTACCTGGGACTACCTTTACATGCAAATCCCAACAGATTAGCCACTTGGAACCCAGTTATTGAAAAACTCAAGTCAAAACTGGCTGGATGGAAAGGTAATTTATTGTCTATGGCGGGGAGGATTACTCTCCTGAAAGCTTCAATCTCTAACCTTCCGTTATGTTTCATGTCTCTCTTCAAGGTCCCTGTTGGTGTTTTGAAAGCTATTGGTACTTTAATGCAAAATTTCCTCTGGGGAGGATCTGAGGATAAAAGGAAGCTCTGTGCTGTGAGTTGGGACCTTGTGAAAAGAGCTAAAATATTTGGGGGGCTCGGACTAGGCTCTATTGGCCTAAGAAATAAAGGTCTTCTTTTTAAGTGGTTGTGGTGTCTTGACCATTCTAGTTCTGCCCTTTGGCAAGTTATTGTGCGAAAGAAATACGGTTTGGGTTTGTCAATTAACCCTTTTGAGCGTTCATCCTCAGCTAGGCTTTCTAAAGTGTGGGAGGGTATTTTCAAAGTGTCATCTTGTCCACCTTTCTCTAATGGGATCAAAATTTGTGTTGGTAAAGGGGATTTATGCAGATTTTGGTTGGATATTTGGATCGGTGAATCCACCCTGAAATCTCGGTTCCCACGCTTGTATGCATTATCTACCAACCAAGACTCACTTGTTTATGAATTCGGATCTTGGCAGCTTGGGGCGTGGGTTTGGAATTTGAAGTGGAGAAGACAACTGCGAGGCTGGGAAATTGAAACTGAAGTGGCTTTCCTGAACACTCTGGGGTCGGTATCTATCTCTAAAGTTCGAAGTGATAGAAGAGTATGGATCTATGATAGTAAAGGATCATTTTCAGTAAGGTCGGCATGCTATAAATCTTAAGAACTCCAGGTTTGTCCCCACCCCCTTCCGCTACATTTTTCTTTCCTTTGGAGTAACCTTGTCCCTCCTAAAGTCGATCTATTTTTTTGGAGAGCACTACTCAATAGGTTATGCACTAAAGATTTTCTATTCAAGCTGGGTATCCTTTCTGCTAGTGCATTGTCCTGTCCTTTTTGCCTTTGTGGGGTGGAGTCTGTTGACTATTTGCTGCTTCTTTGTCCCTTTTCCTCTTATATTTGGTATAGAATTGCTAGATGGTGGGGTATCTCCTTCTGTCTGCCTTGCTCTTTCAGTAATTTTGTTATCCAATGGATGAATCTGGTGCGGGGCAAAATCCAAAAGAAAGTTTGGTTGATGATTTTTGTAGCCTCTATTTGGTCTATCTGGCTCGAAAGAAATGCATTAGTTTTTGAGGGTAGAAGAACTAATAAAGATTCACTTTTTCATGTCATTTTGGCCACATCTTCATTTTGGATTAACAATGATAATGAGCTTGCCTTTCTTAAAGGTCAAAATATTTGTCTTGCTAATGATGCCATTAAGCTCAGCAGTAACTCTAAACAAATCAGGCCTCCTGTACTTTGGTGTCCACCAGATGTATCTTCCCTTAAGTGGAATACAGATGGATCCTCTCTTGGAAATCCAGGTCCAGCGGGGATTGGTGGAGTGTTAAGAAATCATAGAGGAGAGTTCTTGTACTTATTCTCTTTTTCTGTGGGTTCTACAGACTCCACTTTGGCTGAACTATTAGCTGTTGAAAGGGCTTTAAAAATCTCTGCTGAGCAATTACCAGATAAAGTCTCTAGCTCAAGCATTATCTTTAAAATGGACTCTTTGGTAGTTTTCAGCTGGATGACCACAAGTGTGCATCAAAGGCCCTGGAAATATTCTGATATTTTTAACAGAATTGATCACTATATGTCATCTCTAGATAATGTGTTTTTCCACCACAAGGTAAGAGAGAGTAATGCAGTTGCGGACTATCTTACTAAGCAGGGAGCTTCAAAAAATTCCAACTTTTCTGCCTGGCTTATATAATTCATCTACAGATTCCATATTATATTATGGCTAAGGGATTGATGTGATTCTCTGGCTGGCTTTGTAATTCTTTCTGTATTTGGATTGTTAGAGGTCTGGGAAGCCCTTCTCTCCTCATCAGCTCTGCTTTCTTTGTGTTTGCTCTCTGCTTTTGGCCATAGATGGGGCTGCTATCAGACTAGAATGTGCAATTGGCCGATGCTCTCTGTCCATGCTGATTCTGGGTTCTTTTGGCTCCTATATTTTGATATCTGATATGGGCTTTGTCTATCATTGTTTTGCGGAAGTCTTCTTGATTTAGGGATTTCCAACTCCTACTTCCAGATACACCAGCTTCTGTAGGGATGGGGGAGCATAATGTGTGTTGTGGATCTGCTTACTCTGGAGTACTTCTATTTCTTGGTTGCTGGAATGGTTCTACAGAGTTTTTGCTTGGATAATGTGGCCCTGTAGTTTTATAGTGAATTTTACAGGCTCAAGTGACTGTTTTTTTAGTCTCTTCTCAATTCCTACAGTTCTGTGTGTTTCTTGTTTGCTTCTGAGTGTGTGACTTTGTGCATTTCTGGTCATTACTTTCTTTGGTCTGTTTGGAATTAGTAGCTGCAGACTGCTAGGCAACCTCCTGTCTTTGTGCATGATCCTTTATCAAATTGTTCTCTCTGGCTTATCAAAAATCGATGATCTGTTAAATTTGGTCCATTAGTTATCAAAGCTTAAAGCCTGCAGACCTTGGAGAGTCCCCTCATACAGTTTTCTTTCCAACAAAAATCCAGCAAGAAGCTGCTATCTGCTGTAATCTATCTATGACTAGCAAATCTTGATTGAGATATCGAGGGCTTGTGCTAACCATCGACACATAGATGAGATTTGTGGCCAATTCTTCTGGTTTGGTTAACAGATGCTTCTATTTGCTTGTGTAATTGAGTTATGTCTTCATCACTTGGCTAAAACTGGAGCTTTTAGGGACTCTGATTTCATAGCATGGCTATGATGATAATTTGTTCCGCGGCTACTTGGATTGGTCTCATCAGTTTCTGGGGAGTAGGTGGTTGACACTATTGAGACCTGATGAGTTTCCTTTCTGCTCTTAGTGATGAGCGTTTGGACAATGCATATAGTGGGGAGGCTTATGATTAATATGAGTAACTCTGCTTTACAAGTGGAGCTGCTATTTTTTGGGCCATGCTACGAAAGACTCTGCTAACATTTTTACAAATGAAGCTGCTACTTTTTTTTTATTGGATTTAGCGGATGTGGAGCAGTGAGTGATATATCCTCTGCCAACTATTTTCGGTGCTCCCTATCTTTGATTTTGGATTTTCAACTATGGCATCTGATGGATTGTGTATTTGTATCTCACTTGGCTTTTTCTTGCCCATATGTACGCTATTCTATATTTAATGAAATTCTATGGCTTATCAAAAAAAAAAAAAAGATTATTTCAAGTATTTAAAAAAAAAAAATTTGTTGGGTTTATAACTTTAAATTCAATATGAATATTATCACATGTAAATTTCTTTTAATAAAAATTGTCAAGTAGTTATTCTTTTTGGATAAGTTTTGTTTTTGGTTTACAAGTAAAAACTTTCTATTCCTATCAAATTGTGTATTGTACTGGAAGTTTTGATCCTTTAAAGTTCTTGCCAGTCTGAAATATATATAGACTCTATAAATATCCATTGATATTTTTTTCTATGCGAGAGGATGTGAGTATAGAGTAAAGTCATGTATTTCCAAAGTGGTATAATAATTTTACTCCAATAGTTTGCTCATGGAAGTTATGTGGGATCAAGTTTTGTAGAAATTATGTTTATTGGATTTTGGTAATTTGGGTTTTAGAGTTAAACCTCTATATATCTCTCTATTCTATTTATTGGTGAACATTTATTCCCCCACCCGTGGATAGATTTGATACTGAACCACGCTAAATCTTCTTTGTAGTGTTAATTAGATGAATTATTTGCATTCACACGGGACAAGTTTATATTCAGAACTCCAACCTAAAACTTTAAGTGAAGCACTCTTGTGGAATAATCTCGAATAAATTTTAATCCGGACAAATAAAGTAGAAATCGATTCACTTGCCACTGTAATTAATAATCGACATTAAAGTATATTTATTATTATTTTTAATTAACTGGTTACAAACATATATAATGACAATTAATCCTAATGCAACAAACAGCAATACATGATTATGACCCGAAAAAGAAAAAACCTGTTGGTAATGTCTTCTTGTGTCATGAATAATTGAGATGATAAGTACCTAACTAATCAGAGTGGGGTCATAAGAAATCCATGCGTATTAAGGAATATAAGGATAGTCACTTCCACTAGCTAAAAAATAAAAAATTAAAATTGCAATGGTGCTTGACAAAATTTACCCACAACATTAAAATATATCCCTCAATTGACACGTATCCAGCTAGTAATTATGAAAATTGGGGAAATTATGAAAAAGAAGAGCAACTAGTTCCAACTAAATTCAACATTGATTTGATAGTCTTAAAGTTTCAAAAGGCAAATGGGTAAAAACTGAAAAGTTAATCGAGACAAACTCTATTCCAAAAAAAGCACTTAGCAGACATTTACGCTGTGTATTTGAGTGAGAAAGGGTGAGAAAGGGCGAGAAAGAGAGAGAGACCTAAGAGATGCAGTGAGCATAATAATCCATTGCCCCTTAGACTTTTAAGTTAGACCTTTTGCAAATGCATGGTCTACCACATGCGAGAAAGACACGGGATCGGCTTCAAAATGCAGCTTCAGCCTACGGAACCACAGGAATATTTCAATCTTTAATTTATTAAAGCATGTACAAGCATATTTATAAAGCACGTATCGGACCGCACATTTACTTATGCAATAAATAATGGCATCTTTTATGGATTGATTTCACTCATAATTGTGAACGTGAGTTGGTGCTTTAGATGAGCTGTTAACTATGTAAAATACGCAACTAATTGTTAGGGAGAAATTATAGGAAACTTGTATAGTATTTTCCTAGAATAGAATTCTTCCTAGAAAATGATTCTTTCTTTTTCTGTTTCAAGAATATTTGTATATATCTTTACCTCCAGTATGAGAGATGAATATAGCTGAATTCATAAAACAAAAACATTTGTTAACATGGTATCAGAGCCAGGTTTCTCAAACATTTCGTAATCCTTATTCCTTATTCCTTTGAAATTTGTATTCGAAAAAATGGAACCACTAAAACCTATTCTTCCAGCAACAACAAGTAATACACCAATTATTATACAACAAGACAATTCTATTTTTCCCACCAGTATCATTCTCGATGAAACTAATTATTCATTATGGTCTCAACTTATGGAGATGCGCATTGGAGCACGTAACAAGGCTGGTTATCTCACAGGAGCAGTAGCAAAACCTGCACCTGAAGACCCTAATTTTGGGACATGGATCATGGAAAATCAAAAGGTGAAAAGTTGGCTTATTGACACAATGAGTCCATTGCTAATGCAACGTTTTATTCGTCTCCCTACAGCCAAAGAAGTATGGGAAGCTGTTTCGAAGACCTTCTACGATGGATCTGACGAGACTCGTCTTTTTGAATTGAATCAAAAATCTTTCTCTATCCGACAAGATGGTAGACCATTGTCTACTTATTACAATGAACTTGTGGCCATTTTTCAAGAAATTGATCACAGGTCAATTTCTCAAGAAGGAACTGTTGAAGGAGTAGTCCAGTTACATTCGGCAATGGCTAGACTTCGAGTTCATATTTTTTTAAGTGGACTTGACTCTGAATTTGATCAGGTTAGGGGAGAAATTTTACGCAAAGATCCAAAACTGGATTTAGAATGCACATATGCGTGTGTAAGGCGGGAGTATCAACAAAGACAAACGATGGGAGGCTCTCGGTTGATTTCTGAACACTCAGCTATGGTGGCTAACCAAATCCGTCTAGGATCATCATCTGGTCCTGGCAAAAATCGCAGAAATCAGTCCTCTGGTAAGACTAACAATCTTGTGTGTGATCATTGTGGTGAATCAGGTCACTCAAAGCAACGGTGTTATGAGATTATTGGCTATCCTGACTGGTGGGATTTTTCAAAAAAACCACGGAAAAAGGCTGTTGGAAAGGCGATGGCGACAACCACGAATGAAGCAGAATGCAATGGTGAAGGAAAAATATTACCTACGGCAAATATTGCCCATTCAGGTCTTGTGGGTAAGGCAAATGCTTTCTCTACGCTTTGTATGAATAATACCTGGATTATTGATACAGGTGCATCTGATCATATGATTAGAGACTCTAGTCAATTACAATCTATCCGACCTTCCCTTCAGTCAGTTATTTCAACAGCTAATGGTACCCAATGTTCTGTCGTTGGGCAAGGATCTGTCACCTTGTCTGATACTCTCACTCTAAATTCTGTTTTAGTTGTGCCATCTCTTGAAAATAATCTGTTGTCAGTTGGACAAATTACCTCCACTCTTAATTGTACTGTAACGTTTTGGCCTTCATTCTGTGTTTTTCAGGATATTCTGACCAGGAAGACTCTTGGTTATGGTGTTAAACAAGGAAAATTGTACTACTTGGAATTTACAAAGAATGGAGGACAAAAGTTCAGTCAAGCACATCAGACCAGTAGTCGCGAAAACAATAGAAAAACTATCTGGCTATGGCATCAACGATTGGGTCATCCTTCGTTTGGATATCTTAGGAAATTACAACCTCATTTGTTTTCAAATTTGAGTACTTCAGAATTTCATTGTAATGTTTGTGAACTCGTAAAGAACCATCATGTTCCGTATCTACCGAGTCTAAATAAAAGTTCTGAGCCATTTGCAGTTATACATTCGGATATATGGGGACCTGCAAAAATTCCATCATTATCTAAGGCTAGATATTTTGTTACATTTATTGATGAATGCACACGTATGACTTGGATATCATTGCTTCACAAAAAAAGTGATGTTTGTAGAGTTTTTCAGGACTCTCACAATATGGTGAGTACTCAATATCAGAAACAAATTCAGGTTTGGCAAACGGATAATGCTATGGAATTTATGGATGCTTCACTTGAAAATTTATTGAGACAACATGGAATTCGTCATCAAACTTCTTGCACTTATACTCCACAACAAAATGGCTTAGCAGAGAGAAGGAATAGACAGATACTGGAAGTAGTTCGTGCTTCCCTCTTTGGAATGAACATGCCACGATTTTATTGGGGTGAGGCTGTCAAATCTGCTGTCTATCTCATAAATCGCTCACCATCTCGAGTTTTAGATTTTCAAACTCCTCTACAAAAAATGAAATCTTTACTTTCAATCCCTCATCTTCCAAACCTTGAACCTCGGGTATTTGGGTGCACAGTGTATGTTCATATTCCTAAAGTATTGCGATCTAAACTCGATCCATGTGCAAAACGATGTGTTTTTGTGGGTTATTCTGATTTTCAAAAAGGGTACAGGTGTTATGATCCTCAGACTCACAAGTTACATGTAACCTTGGATGTTTCTTTTCGTGAATCTGAACCTTTTTATTCAGGGAGAGTTTCCACATCTTCCCTTCAGGGGGAGAATGGTGGAGAAGGGAACATGTTGCAAGGCACACCAGAATACATAGCAGAATACACGGAGCTGGATAAAGAAGTTAATTTTTTGGACTTGGAAGAAATCAGTCGTGAAGGGCTGGAAGAAAGTGTCAGCGCAGGTAACAATGGAGATGAGCAAACTGATGAGCAACCTGGTAGTACAAATCTTCCTCTTCCTACTTTAACACCATTAACCGAAGGATCTGTTCAGAATGTTCCAAATGATAACTCTCAGGTAACCTTGAGTTCTATTCCTGAAAATTCTGCTAATGAGTCTCTTATTATTCCTGAAAATTCTATTTCCAGATACCCACAAAGATCAAACAAAGGTGTTCCGAAAAAACAATACGAACCTAATTTTAAAGCCAATGTCAGATACCCTATTACTAATTATGTCTCTGTCCCAAAATTGTCTAAGATATATGCACTTGTTGTTAATCAATTATCAAGTGTATCTATTCCTAGAAATGTGCAGGAAGCATTAGATGACCCAAGATGGACTAAGGCAATGAATGAAGAGATGGAAGCTCTGCAAAGGAATTCTACGTGGGAACTTACTTCCCTTCCAGAAGGAAAAAAACCAGTCGGATGTAGATGGGTTTACACCGTGAAACTTAAATCTGATGGGAGTATTGACAGGTATAAGGCGAGACTAGTTGCAAAGGGTTATACACAAAAATATGGTGTGGATTATCAAGAAACCTTTGCACCAGTAGCCAAGCTGGATACAATTCGCATTCTTATTTCGATAGCAGCAAATCGGGGGTGGCCTTTAAAACAATTTGATGTTAAGAATGCTTTCCTCAATGGGGAGCTGGAGGAAGAGGTGTACATGGAGCTACCACCGGGTGTAAAACTTGATTTGTCAAAAGGAGATAGAGTTTGCAAATTGAGAAAATCATTATATGGGCTTAAGCAGTCACCTAGAGCCTGGTTTGGAAGGTTCTCTATGGCAATGAAATCATTTGGTTATAAACAAAGTGGTGCAGATCATACTTTGTTTATAAAACAAAAAGGAGGGAAGGTGACAGCTTTAATTGTATATGTAGATGATATGGTTTTGACTGGGGATGATTATGAAGAATTGAAAATTCTACAAGATCACTTGGCTGCTGAATTTGAAATGAAGGACTTGGGACAACTTAAATACTTTTTGGGTATTGAAGTAGTAAGGACTGATCAAGGAATTGCGCTTTCTCAAAGAAAATATGTACTTGATCTATTGACTGAAACTGGAATGCTAGCATGCAAACCAGCCGAAACTCCTATAGAAATGAATCATAAGCTTGGAGTTTTTCCTAATCAAGTTCCAACAGACAAGGAGCTCTACCAACGGCTAGTGGGGAAGTTAATTTATTTGTCTCACACTAGGCCAGATATAGCTTATGCAGTGAATGTTGTTAGCCAATTTATGCATCAACCAAGTGAAGAACACATGGATGCAGTGTATCGAATTTTGAGGTACTTAAAAAACTGTCCAGGAAAAGGTTTGTTCTTCTCAAAGAATAATGTTTCTAATATCGAAGGATATACAGATGCGGATTGGGCAGGTGATCAAACAACCAGAAAATCCACATCTGGTTATTTTACCTTTGTGGAAGGAAATCTTGTAACTTGGAAAAGCAAAAAACAAAAGGTTGTTGCAAGGTCGAGTGCAGAAGCTGAATTTCGAGGAATGGCCCATGGAATTTGTGAATTACTATGGATTAAACGTGTTCTATCAGATTTGGGAATTGAAAATGCAAGTCCTATGAATCTTTATTGTGATAATAAAGCTTCCATTAAGATTGCGGAGAATCCTGTACAACATGATCGAACTAAACATGTTGAAGTTGATAGGCACTTCATCAAAGAGAAGCTAGATCAGAAAATCATACAATTTCCGTTTGTGAAGTCTGAAGAACAATTTGCTGATGTTCTTACAAAAGCAATTTCGAAGAAGGCATTTCATGATGTGATAGGCAAGTTGGGTATGGTGGATGTGTATATCCCAACTTGAGGGGGAGTGTGAACGTGAGTTGGTGCTTTAGATGAGCTGTTAACTATGTAAAATACGCAACTAATTGTTAGGGAGAAATTATAGGAAACTTGTATAGTATTTTCCTAGAATAGAATTCTTCCTAGAAAAGGATTCTTTCTTTTTCTGTTTCAAGAATATTTGTATATATCTTTACCTCCAGTATGAGAGATGAATATAGCTGAATTCATAAAACAAAAACATTTGTTAACAATAATCACTCAACTTATCACTTATTGCACAAAAGTAACCGACTTTTTTTTTTCTTACTTAAATGTCACTGAACTTTTAACATTATTGTACAAAAATCATGTTGACCGGAATCCGACGACGACTCTTACCGGATTGATAAGTTTAACAAATACTACATTTAAATTAATTTCACTCACGGTCACTAGACTTATCATTTATCTCGCAAAAGTAATTAACTTTTTTTTCAACTTAAATGTTACTGAACTTTTAATATTTTTGCAAAAAAGTCATCAATCCGGCAAGGGTCGTCGTCGGATTCCGGTCAACATGACTTTTGTGCAATAATGTTAAAAGTTCAGTGACATTTAAGTAAGAAAAAAAAAGTCGATTACTTTTGCGCGATAAGTGATAAGTTGAGTGACCATGAGTGAAATTGACCCCATCTTTTATCTATATGTTTATATCATTTAAATTCTTATTTGATAAATTCCATGGAATAATATATGTGGCACAAAAGATCAAAATGAGTTTATGATTGTGATATCTATTGAAATAAATTTTCACATCGGATAATTAAAAAAGATAATATGAACTTATAATTACAGTGATTAACTAACTTTAAGATAATTTAAATAATTTGAAGTAATAATAAATGCACAGTTATTAAATTGGATTCTTGTGGCCCACACACATTTTACAGCATTTTTGTTACACACCATATTGTTCTCAAACATCTCTAATCATGATACTAATAAAAACAAATATTATTAATAAAAATAGACTAGCACGTGTTATTCTATTTTCCCATAAAGGAAGTGGTTGTTCTCATAAACTGTGGTGTACAGACATATAAGCTAATATGTAGATGCTTGCTGGTAAGAATTGGTACATTCAATTGACCTACTAAGAGAATCCATATGGATATCTATTTTAGTGCCAATGAAATATTTTCTTTATGACAGTATTTTATGTACGTGATCTTTAAAATTGAGATCTCGAGATTATCTTGAATCTCTAGTATTATATGTTGACTATACTATAGAGACTGAACATGCTGTGAAGCATACAAATACAGGTGAGGGACAATAAAGAATTATCTAATTCATATTTTGGTCGATGAGTTATAAAGGCTAACTCATAATCATATAGAAGGAAGAGGAAGATGCAAGAAATCGGCTTGGCTTGTAGCCAAGATAGTGTAATGATGATAACAGTTGTAGTTAAATTAAATGCATCTTGAACGACCATAATGAAAAATTGATAAAAAGGTGGAGAAGCCAAAAAGTAAACAAGTACATTATTAAAGTTTGGCTTTAAAAACCAGATAAAAAGAGCCTCAAATTAAGCGACTCTGATTGGAGGAAAGTTTAGTACCAAAAAAAGCTCACATTATGGATATTGAAAAGCACTTTCACATGACTGAAGGCATTGGAGATAACAGCTATGCCAAGAACTCCTCATTCCAGGTCTTAATTAATAATCTTCTCCCATCTTTTAATTTTTAATTTTCTGATCTTCTACTAATCTTTCTACATTTCTTTTTGATTTTTTAACAGAAAAATGGATCTGATTTGGTGAAGCACATAATGTTAGAAGCTATAAAACAAGTTTATGTGGGATTAGGTCCAAAGAGCATTGGCATAGCTGATTTAGGCTGTTCTTGTGGGCCTAATACATTATCAATCTTTAAAAACATTGTTGAAGCTATTGAAGAAGAAAGTTGTAAATTGATGAGTCCCACACCAGAATTCAGAGCTTACCTTAATGATCTTCCAACAAATGACTTCAATTCTCTTTTTAGGTTATTACCAGATTTTTATAGTGATCTTAAAAGAGGAAGAAATTGTGGGTTTCCATCAATTTTCATAGCAGCCTGTCCTGGTTCTTTTTATGGAAGACTTTTCCCCAACAACAGTTTGCACTTTGTCTACTCAAGTTTCAGCTTACACTGGCTTTCAAGGGTCAGCTTCTATTCCTTCATGCCTTTATTTTTTATTATTATTATTTTTTCCTTTATTGTTTTCTAGACTGGATCTATTAATACTTTTATAAATAAATTGCTATCTACAAAGAATTTCTGGTTTAATCACAAAAACCATAAAAAGTACTAGCTCAATTTGGATGCTGGGCACCATACCAAATTTTGCTGTTTCAAAAATAATTTTCTTTACTAAAAGAAATAAATTATATAAAATACAGAATTAGAATATGATATGATCTCATCCTAGAAAATTAAGGGCTGATACCATATGCTCAATTGTTATTATTATTTAAGTGTAAAATTAATTTGACTTGAGTTCATAAGCTAACTTAATTAATGGTATATATATGTAGGTTCCTCCCAATCTTTATAATGAGCAAGGAAAGCCAACAAATAAAGGAAGCATTTACATATCCGAAACAAGTCCTCCACAGGTATCTGAAGCATATTTCGTGCAATTCAAGGAGGACTTCTTCTTGTTCCTTCGATCGCGATCCGAAGAAATAATCAGTGGAGGTTGTATGTTGCTGATCTTATTAGGAAGAATAGGTCATGATCATGTGGATAGAGGCAATTCTTTCTTCTGGGAGCTTCTTTCAAGATCTTTTTCCATTTTGATTTCTCAGGTTCCATATTAGTTTCTTGATCTTAATGGGTTAAAGTCAGTTTTTTTAACTTTTTTTCTAGAAAAATCTTTCAAATTAAAATATTTCTAATAATTAAAAGCGGAGAGATTTCCTTATATATTTTTTAAAAGTAATTTTGTGATAAATATATTTTGTCCTTAAAATAAATATTGCGTGACATTATGTGATTGTTCACCATGCAGAATAAAGGCATTTTCTCTATATTTTAAATTTTTAAGGATAAAAATAATAAAAGAAAACTCAGATATATTTTCTGAATATTTTGAAAACTTTAAAGGTAAAAAATGACATTAATCTTTTTTTTTTAAATATTTTTTCTTTTTGGTTTATATAGGGAGAAATTGAGAAGGAAAAGCTGGACTCTTATGATGTGCATTTTTATGCACCATCCAAAGATGAAATTGAAGCTGAAATAAGAAGAGAAGGTTCTTTTGAATTGGCTAAGTTTGAGATGTTTGAGACAGGGAAGGAATGTGATGTTAAGGTAGCTGGAAAGTATGGGACCGAAATTGCAATGACAGTTAGGGCTATTCAAGAATCAATGATTGCCCATCACTTTGGAGAAGGAATTTTAGACTCTTTATTTGATATTTTTGCAACAATGGTGGATCAGGAAACTGTTAAACAACAAATTAACCCTATTTCTTTTGTCTTAGTTCTTAGAAAATTATGATGTCATTCCATGCTATGATAATTTGTACTTAGATTTATCATATTTGTGTGGATATTAATTGGGTTTTTTTTTTTTCCTTCCATAATAATCTTCCACTTGAAAATCATTTTATAACGAAAAGCTGCATCTCTCCTTGTACTTTGAAAAATTGAATCCTCTTATATTTATATTTTATTCACAAAATAGTTATTTATACAACCCTAGAGTTACAAATATAATAGAAAATAATTTATTATAGAAAAAAATTGCCAATAGGAATATCACATCGTGGAAAATATTTCAAATTAGAAAGATAAATACAATAATATTATATCTTATACCAAATCATATCATATCTACTATATTTTATCATATATAGGATATACAACTTAAATAATACAAGGATCATCCATGTCTTTATGGAAAAAATTGTTAATGAGAACACAGAAATATATACATTTTTATCATATACAATTTTCAATTTTAAAAAGTATTAATTACATTTTTTTTCCTTCTTTCCTTATGTATGTATTAAAAAAGAGATAATTTATAAAAGGATATTGCGCAAAATCCATTTTTGGGTCCCTCAATTATTAAAATTTTCTATATTTAGTCTCTTTATTATACAAATTTTTGATTGAATATGAGGTTATACCAAGTCTTTCATTAACAGCCCATTAGTGTATGTGTTTCAGTCTCATTAACGGCGCATTTGCCCAGTCGAAGGGTATGATTCGGTGCTGTCATGTATAAGGTGCGCAAAAATTTAGACTGTTAGATCAAAAGTGAATTTTGATCAAATGGTCCAAATTAGTGCAAACCATATAACTACACCGAATTAAATCTACAGTGATTAAGATTCGGTGTGGTGATATGATGTTCATGGTGCGTACAAATATGGACCATTAGATCAAGAATAACTGCACTAGATGAATCCTCCTTATCTTATTCCTCCTCCTACACATTTCACCATTGCCGACCACAAAACTTCTTCGATTTTTCCATTACCGGTCGCTGTCTGCCAACCCACCATCAGCCCAGTCATTTGCATGCCCACCATCACTTTTGAATATTCCTCTCTCTTCCTTTTTTGTTTCATCACATTTTCTCTCTCTAAAAAGATTTTTCAAGCTCATTTTCTTGTGAAACCGATTGATTTTAGGAGAGTGGTGGTTATCATCATACTCCTAGCGACCCTAGCTTTACTCAAGTGTACTTGGATTCATCTCCAGTGAATTTTTCGATGACTAGACGCACATTTAATAGTGAGTGAAATGCATGCTCTAACAACTCGCCAACAAGAAACTGCATAAGAAAATATAAAAATCTATAGAAGAATTTTTATAATGAAGGGACCAAATTTAAAAAGTTTTAATAGTTTAAGGACCCAAGCATGGATTTTACCAAAGATATTTTAGTTCACATGTTTGTGTATGCGTATATATGATGTTCTTAATCAATAAAATACTCCATGGATGAAAGAATAATTATTATGGAAAAAAAAAAAGTTGCAGGCATCTTAAGTTATTCAATATATAATAAAATTCTTCAGCATTATATATATATATATATATTAATCCAGTGATGTTGAATTCCATCTCAAAAACAACTCTATGCATGTGCTTATATACCACAAATACTCGACAAAGTTCCACTCAAAATTTAAAAGAAAAAATAAGAAATTTATAATAATTATGTATAAAATAACTCTAAAATGAGTTAGGTGATTTTAGAGCAATGGTGTGTCCATGTTTTCAAAATTAACTCTCTAATTTCACGCAAACTTTACGAGGACAACAATAAGTTTAGGGTGCTTGGGAAAAATATTTCCCAAAATAAGTTATTTTAAATTGTATTTCTAGGCATGTGAATTTTTTTAAATGCCGCAGCTCACATTGTCTTGGAGTAGCTGCTGCTATTTTGACTCTATGTTAGAGCAACAGCTAGCTGCTTTTTTTTTTATATTTTTTTTTTATCAGAGCTACAGCATTGTCTTGCAAGAGGAGCAGCATCCTGCTGCTACTCTTGGCTTTTTTTTTCAAATAATAATTCTTTTTTAAAATAAAAACTGTACATTATTATATCACTATCTAGCAAAACAATTGTTTATTGTGCATGTGCATATGTATGTATCATTGGATTAAATACTTTTGCTTGATCAGATGATGCATTTATGCGCACACCAATTGATTTAAAAATATATATATAATTAAATTTCAACTTTCTCGACAATTTTTATGCTGCATTTTACTGACCCTATTTTTTATTTTCTTTTTTTGTTGTTGGCCTTTTTTGTTTCTTCTCTTGAAGCTTCCTGCTTCATTTTGTTCAAGGATAAACTACAAAAAGATATTTATGTTTTAATTTATAAATCATTATGTAAAAATAATATTATTTTTACATAATGAAAAATTTTCCACTAATTTCCATCTATTAATAAGATATTATTTTTGAAAGCTTAATTTGTAATCAAAGTCAATTACAATTTAGATTTCAAATTTTGGCATGGTCTTTTTTTTTGCTATATACAGGCTTGTAATAATATTTGTTAATTATTATATTTATTTTATTTTATTTCTTAGAGGGTTTACATTTCTTGTGGGTGTTTTAGAGATTTTGGTGGTAATAAGGAGAATACTGTTTGTAATGGCACGTGTTCAATTGCACGTGAGAAGTAATTTTACAACAAGATAGCCATGATTAAAGAGAACTAAAGGAATAAACAAAGAGATATAATGTGAGTGAAAGAGATTATGGAGGTTGAGTGAGCAGCAGAGTGGGTAGCTATGGACTTTGGACCCTGACTTTGGTGATAAAGGTCTTTAGTAAGAATAAAGCACCATTTCCTATTTTTGCTTTATATCTAGAGCATTGAATCTTCCTACTTATTTTTATTTAAAAAAAAATTATTATTTGGAAAAAAAAAAAGGCCAACAGCAGGATGCTGTTGCTCTCACAAGACAATGCTGCAGCTCACCATTGAAAAAAAAAGCAGCAGTTGCTCCAAGACAGTGCCGCATTGAAAAAAAAAAACTCAATTCCAATAAATACTATTCAAAAGACCCTATTTTGACAAATACTTTTCCCAAACACGTTAATCCTATTTTTGTCCCAACTTTACAATAAGCAATTCAAAAGTTGAAGGTTAATCAACATACACAGCAAGAAAAATTCAGAATTGCTGTAATGGCCCAAATTTGCCATAGATGAAAAATAATAGCTTGAATACTGCTATAGTATCGATCAGTGAAAACAATAAGCAATTCAAAAGTTGAAGGTTAATCAACATACACAACAAGAAAAATTCAGAATTGCTGTAATGGCCCAAATTTGCCATAGATGGAAAATAATAGCTTGAATACTGCTATAGTATCGATCAGTGAATTCTGTAAAGTGTGTAGTATGGGTTGGGTGTGAAAATATCTGTAATTGTCTTGGAATTCGATGGAGTTATAAGGTTAAACGAGTGGGCCCTAGAGAAACCACTAATGGGTGACGTCCCAGAAATCCGGAACTGAAAAATATTTTATTTGATTATAGGAGAATACAAGTTATATGGAGTCTAGTGATAAAATTTGGACTGAAAATGAGGCCGGATAGGTTTTTAAAAGTCAAAAATAAGAAAAAGGTTTAGCCTGTTATAAATAGGGTAGAGTTGGCCAAGGTTTAACTGAATTTTTAAAAATATAAAATGAGCTCCAAAAATTGTTTGGAAGGCATGGATGAACTCTAGATAATATTTCTGAATTTTTGGCAGTAAAAAAGTAATTTTATGGTGACACTGAAAAAATGGATGAATCGGACCGATTTAATTGAATCGGATTGAAAATGGACCCTGATTAAGATGGAATTAAGGTCAAATGGGATATTAAGGGCAATAAGGAAGTTAAGTATGAAAAGTGGATCGAACTGGTTCAATTAGTGAATCGGAACAGTCGGACCAGTCTGACCACAGTTAACCAGTTTGATAAAGAGTTGACCGAACTCTAAATGGTGTTAAAGATTTCTGAAAAATTATCTGAAAGCATAGATTTGCTTGAAATATTATGAAGAATCATATGGTAATGAGAAATAAATTTTACAATAAGACAGAAAATTGAGTTATCGGACTGATAAGAAATAATCGGACCAGAAAATGGTCTCCGATTAAGCTAAAATTTTATGTGGAGGCTAAATTATATATTTTAAGAATTATAAAATTGATTTTGGGAGAAAATAGTTTTAGGAAATGATAAAAATAATTTTGGGTTGGAAAATGGGCTTAAAACCTAACTAGGCTTAAATATGGTTGGCTCAATTTGGTTGGACCAACCCCAGTCCATTAAGGTAGCTATATAAACCCCCTAAACCAAATTTCTCTAGAGAAATCCTTAGAAATCCAGCAGCCTCCTTGACCGGTGTCTAGCAAGTGTAGTAGATCGGCTAAGTAATATAGGGTGTTAAACTTAAGACCCCGAATTATAGTACTTAAGGGATTGTAGTTGCAAGGTAGTGAATATTAAAAGTATGATAAAGAATTCCTAGATTTTTGAGTGAATGAGGTGTTGAGCTGTTAAAATAAAACAGTAAATTAAACAACTAAAACACAGCTAGCTAAGATCAATTAACAGTTCCAGCAGAAAATTAAAATAGAATAAAATTCTTAGAAATTAACAAGTCTAAAACGGTTTAGGTTCACTCATCCTCCCCATATACCTAATGTGAATTAATTTTATGTTAAACTATATAGATTGAATTAGGATAACCACTATACCTATGCGTTCCATTCAGGAGCAAGCTATTCTAATCACAAAATGTCCCATTCTGGAGCAAGTCTCATGATTAGCATAAGAACGGTTCTAAAATCCTAGACTCTGAATTGTTTTCCCATTCTGGAGCCAAATAATCCATAAACCCATTCATTTTACATCTAGCCCTAGCCTTACTATCATTTTTTACCCATAACCCATTGAGTCCCATTTTGGAGCAGTCGCAAGTTTAAAGAAAATCTGATGGAAAAACAGAGCAATAATACATTTATAGCATTCAAAAATCTAAATCAATCAACTAAATAAGATATTATCATCAAATCTTAAGAACAACCATGAAAGAAGATTCAGCAACATGTAAAATGAAACATTAATCTATACAAAAACTCAGTTAGCTTAATATTCACAAAGGTAATAGGGATTCGAAGATCCCCCAAACACAAATAACTACTCACAATCCATTACAAAGACTGAAAATGAGAAGAAAAAATAAACCCAAAAATTCATTATTGAGATAAACCCTAGCTGAATCCAAGATGCTTCTCCTTCAAATCTCCCACAGAAAATGAGCTTTAGTTGAAAAGAGTAAATCTAATCTCTAAAAAACTGTAAATCTAATCTATCTTGAGTGTAAATCTAATGAAAATATCAAAACCCTAAAGGTTAGAACAAAAAAAAATCCAAAAAAATTCAGATCTAAAAATCCACTATTTAATCCCAGAAAAATAAATAAAAAAACTCCTTTTGCCAATCAACAGTCTGCATTTTATAGTTTCGGAGGGGTCACGTGAGAACGAAATTGTTATCACCCTAAGCTACTGGGGGTCATGGTGACAACCATTTCGTTGTCACCGTGAGGTGCTTGAGATTTCGATTCTTCCTGGATGATTCTATGTAATTGTGACGCGCGCAGGCCAGAACCCGGCCCGCTTTAAGGGTCCGGGAAGGGTTAGTGTCTAGATTTTTGGTAACACGAGATATTTTAAAATCACCTACCCAATAGAACATTGGGAGGTTCATCTAATCCCATGAAACCTTTAGGCACCTTTGAGGTATCTTGGAGTCGCTACTCAATTTACGAGAAAATGGGAAAAGGGCATCTAATTTCGGGGGTCTTAAACCAGAAAAGATGTTCAGAACTTCACTCTTTTTAATGCCTTAAGTTAAGTTTATAAATGAGGTTTTAAGAAATCAAAATTTTATCTTTCATCGCATGCGATCATGCAATAAATTAAAGCGTATTTCAAGTATCTTTGAAAAGCAGTAAAGAAAGCAGTAAATAAAGCAATGAATAAATTACAAGTGAAAAAAATGGGACAAAACAATCCCCCAAAATAAAGAAGACGTAAATAAATAAAAAAATAAAATCGCCCCAAAATTAATTATAAGGGCCCAAAATGAATAAATAAATAAATACGCAAAAAAATAAAAATACATCATACATAAATCAGGGCATTTATTAGAGTTTAGGAACATTGGTTCCTTTTATTAACTTGAAAGTTGGAGAATTGTTTTTGGGCATTGATTGAGAAAACCGAGATGAGTGATCTCATTTTATGAAAATTAATTCTCCTTTTGGAAGTTATATTTTATTGGATAAAATCAAAACGTTGGTTCCATTTTAAAAAATCGCAATTTTAATTATTGTAAAATACATGATCTTCTATAATATAAACGAATTTAGAATACATTTTACATACAATATAAAATAATAAAGTAAAGAAAATACAACAATTAAAAATGCAAACCCAAATTCTGAAGGTCTTTAGCCCCTTGATCCTTCGGCTCGCCCAACAA
Source organism: Excoecaria cochinchinensis (assembly GCA_947683425.1). Classification (NCBI taxonomy): domain Eukaryota; kingdom Viridiplantae; phylum Streptophyta; class Magnoliopsida; order Malpighiales; family Euphorbiaceae; genus Excoecaria; species Excoecaria cochinchinensis. The sequence continues at coordinate 6,874,059 of CANTUQ010000139.1, forward strand.
TATGACTCAAAGTGAAAATGGGTAAATTTTGCGGGCAATAAAAAAAACAAAGAATTAAATGAAATGTTAGCATAGTAAATCAAATATACATAAAATATGATATAATATAGACGAGCAATTAAATAAGAGAAACATACCAAATATGTTACAATAAACTAAGCCATTAAATGAGCAAATATGATAAACAATTGAAGTTAAGGAATAATAATGATTATAACAAGGAAACAAATAAGATAAGAAATCAGAAATTAAAAGAATTAACAATTAAAGGCAAGGCAGAATCAAATGAAAATAAAATCAATATTAAAACCTACACAATTTCACTTTTGATGCCAATAGATTGATTAATCTAGGTTAATGTTAATCTTGACAAACACATTAATAATAAACTAATAAAAATGGCAATCACATGGGTTAATTATAACAAACAAATGATAAATAACTTAATACACAAAAGGAACGAAATAAAACCAAGTGGAAAATAAAATTATTGCTGAACATTTTATAGATCTAAATTAGGTTGCATGCATCATGCAAATAAATTAATTAAGTTAATCTAAATTCAAGCTGATTATAATAAACAACAAACAACATGCACGAATTATAATTTACAGCAAAACGAATAGCGACAGGAAATAGAAAAAACGATTTGGCTCTAACCCATATATTTATCCTCAGAGGTTGAAGTTGGCAGGAAAATGGAACAATTTCACTTGTCGATTGCTTGTACAAGAAACAGAGTCAAGAAAACTTTTGAATCAAAGCTTTTTGTGATTGAAGATTGAAATAAAAACTCTCAATTTTGAAGAAATCTGATAGTTAATTGAATCTAAAATGCAAAGAATTAATTTCTTTGGATACAGAAACAATTGTGGAATAATTTTCTTTTGAATTCTTTTGGAAAAACCCCTGCCTTTCTCCGAGAGTCCCTTCTTTATTGTTCTAACTTTCCTTTTATATTATCCTCAAAAATTAGGTTTTCTCCCTTTTTTGAAAGACTTTCATCTGGTTAAAAACTCTTAATTATCCTTTAAAATCAAAATTTATCCTTTATAAAATCGGAAAGAGAGTTTGAATTTAAATCAAATTCAAAAAGCCAGAGAAAATCTAAAAAAATGGAGTTCTGGCGAAGGTAGGAGACGCGACCTGCAGCCTCGCACAGGGGGCCACATGTCACTGTGACACGCACCGGAACCCAGCAAGGGCCCTTGCGGAACCCGCCTTTGGGATTCGAGGGACTGGTTCGTGTCTTTTTGATCATGAGCGTCATGAGACATCTTGGATGCTTCCTTCCCAATAAAACATTGGAAAGGAAGATCTAGCCCCACAACGCCTTTAGGCACCTTTGGGGTATCATGGAGTCGCCACCCAATTTATAAGAAATTGGGAAAAGTCTCTAACATCTTATTGGTCTAGACCAGAGATTGGTGTTCGGAACTTCACTGTTATTTATGCTTTGGTTAATTATAAATGAGTTTTTAACTTCTTAAAATTCTATCTCCTATCTCACATGATTTATGTGTTTTAATTAAAGGCACACCTCAAGCATGTTTAAAGAAAATAAATGAAAGCGATAAATAAAGCGGTAACTAAGGAAAGCAATAAAAGAAAGCGAAAAACACATCAAGCATACAATTACAAGAGAAATAGGGGAATACAACCCCAATAAAAGGAGGTTAAAGATATAAATGGGGACGGAATACAATCCCCAAAATTAAATAATATTGCCCCAAAATTAATTACAAGGGCCCAAAAAGAAATTAGCTTGAACTTTAAAACAATCAAATAAAACCAAAGACGAGGAAAACATACATAAATCGGGATATTCATTTTGGATAGGAACATTGGTTCCTTCATGCTAATTTTGAAGAGGGATCGAAGAGTTAATTGATTGCTAGTTTGAAAAACCGGGATGAGTGATTCCATTTTTGGAGAAAATTTAACTCATCATTTTATTGTGTCATTTTATATTTCTTGGCTAAAAAGAGGGACATTGGTCCCAACTTTATTAATAAAAATTTCAATTTAATTATAAGAATATTTTTGTGATTTTTTATCTCACGCATGCGTAAGTAAAATAATTATTTTACAAGTAAGCACAACAAAAGAAGGAAAATAAGGAAGGTCTCACCACGCCGACGTGATCCTCTACGCGTCGTGACCCATCCGGGGAGCCACGGGGACACTCACATAATGCAAGTCACAATAAAACTCAGACAAAAAAAATAATATTATGATATTAGTAATAATTCTAAAAATTAATCAAATGAAGATAAAATGAACATTGGGCACAATAATAATAATAATAATAATAATAATAATAATAATAATAATAATAATAACGATGACGACAACGGGAAATGATAATAAAAATAATAATACAAAACAAGTATACATAAAATAATAACAAATAAATAATACAGTGATAATGATAATAGTAATAATAATAATGATAATAATAAAAATAATGGACAATAATAATCAAAAATAATTAATATAACATAAATAACCATGATAATAATAATAATAATAATAATAATAATAATAATGACTACAATGTGGAATGATAATGATGATAGTGATACAAAACAAGTATGCATGAAATAATAACGAATAAATAATATAGTGATGACAATAACAATAATAATAACAATAATAGTAGTAGTAATAATAATAATAATAGGAGAGTCACAAAGAAATCAAATTAAGGCAAAGGAATAATATATTAGCAATGATATTAACACATTAAAATGCTAAAAATAAATAATAGACATGGTAATAATAGCAAAAATAATAATATTAACAATAATAAATGATGAACAAAATAAGTGGGAACATGTCCAAAAATATTTACCCTCAGAATTTATAGATCGGAAATGGGATGTCTCAATCCGTTCTCCTTGTCGATTTTTGCGGTGATAAACAGAAATAAAATGTAAAAATTTGTGTTTTTGAATAGATGAACTCAAGAAAATATTTTCTTGGTGGGATGAATGGGCAAAGAAAATTAATTTTTCTTGCTCAAATCAAACCCAAAATGAAATGTTATAGAGAAGAAAAAGATTAAAGCTTGAGAATAAAACTTAAGAATTTTTGAAGAATTTTGAAGAAGAAAGTTTTTTGCTGGAGAGAAAAAACAAGAGAGAAAATTAAAATCCTTTTGCTTGAATAAAAATTCTCATCCTTTGGAAATGAAGGGAAACTCCCTTTTGATTTGTTTTCCTTGTCTCAAAATGGAAAATGGACAAAATACCTTTTAATTTTGGTTAATCGAAAATAGCACAAAATTGTGAAAATAACAGAGAAATTAGACTGTAAAAATGATAGAGAAAAGGACGCAAAAAAAACCAAAAAAATGGTCGCGCGAAGGGGGGAAGACGCGCGCGGGGCTGCGTGTCAACCCAAAAAGGGTCTGGTCGAAATTTGCATGGTAAGTTGGTAAATTAAGGGTATTTTCGTAATTTGAGTAAGAGGAAAATTGGATAATAAGGACTTTAGTGCAAGGGAATTTAATTAATTAAGTTAAGAGGAGGATTTTTATGGTGTGATGTGGTGTATGGAAGTAGGGTAATTGTTGGATTAATCTAGTGTGGTTTGGGTGTATGGTACCATGGAGATATTTATGTAAGAGATGATTGGGTGTGTGTGGGTTTGGTGCCTTGTTGAAGGGTTAGCTAAGATTTGGACATTTGGTGGTCTTGGAGAGTGACACATGGCTTAGTAGTAGGTGAGCATTAATGGGGAAAAGAAAGGGGAGTGAAAGGAAGAGAGAGGGAGTGCAGATTTGTGGTTGGCTTCCCGTGGAAGCTGCCTCTCTTCCTCTTTCCTCACTCTTGCCGTTCTCTCTTCTCCTTTCTTTCTTCAATTTCTGCTCCCAATTCTTTCCTTGTGTGATTTCTTCAAGACTTGAGGTTGGATTCTAAGTTTAGAGAGCTGGGTTTTGGGGGTAAGTGCTTGGGTTTGTCTTGGGCTTCTTCATCTTCTCTTCTTCTTTGTATTTGTGTTCTATTTTGGAAGAATTTCTGGGTTTGATTAAGTGTGTTTTTGGTTGGATTTGTGCAAGAATCGAGTGACAAGAAGAAGAGCAAAGGCAAGGAGAAGGTTCAAGATTGAAGATCAGTTGGGTTTTGGTCTACAAGAGGTTTGGGAGCCTTGTTTGTGGTGTTAAGTTGAATGTGTTTATCCCTACTTCTCTTTGGATCAGACGTGTTTTGTGATTTCATATTGTTAGAGATTTTTGAGTATTAATATTCTTAGGTAAATGCATGTACGTGATTAATTGGTATACTTGTTGAGATTGATTCAATGGTAGTGATTTGCATGTTGTAGTAGTGAAAATGTTGTGTTAGGGTAAAGTGTGCTATGTATGTTCTTGATGATTAGTGTGATTTCTTGATTTAATTTAAGTGTATATGAATCATGAGCATGTTTCGTATGCTTGGGAACACCAAGGTAAGCGTTTGTACATGATAGAATAAGTGGTTTTGGAAGTTGTGTTGTGAAGAGAGCAGGAAATGCAGAATCTGGGCAATTCTGGGTTCTGTCGTGATCGCGACAAAATGCGGGTTGGTCCCTCGTGACTGGAGAACCCTATGTCTTGATCACGACGTTTTCACGAGCGCGACAGAGAGCTGGGCAGCCGAGTCCTCCGTGCGAGCCTGCTGCCGAGCGTGCGTGCGAGGAGGAATGAACTAGTCTCTATCGCGAGAGCGATAGAGCTCGGTTGTGTGAGTCTGCCGAGCGTGCTTCGTCGCGAGCACGCCTTCTGGCGCGAGCTCGCGATGGGGTGCCCCGTGCTCTGTCGCGAGCGCGACACTATCGCGATCACGACAGAGGCCCTTCCTGCTTGCCCTGTTTTCTTAATGTGTTTCTTTTGTTCCACTTTGCACGGCTTCTTTTGTGGCATGTACAAATGTAAATTGATTGTTCTGATTCTGTATTAATGTTTTTGACATGTAAGAGTTTTTATTTCTAGCTTTAATACTTTGAGTAATAGGTATTGCTATGATTAATGTTTTGACTTATGGGTTGGTCTTGTCAAGTGTTGTTTAGAGTCGGTGTGTTGAGCCTGAAGTGTCATTGTAGTGGATAGATAAGCATGCTTATAAAGGGTCTGAGTACAGCTGTTCTGTCCGCCCCGTTTGGGCAAATGCGTCTATGTTGGGCAACAAGGAGGTTTCATGGAGTCGCCACCCAATAAAACATTGAGAAAGTTTCTCTCGCCTCGGAGAGGCTAAGACTGCGCTTAGTATCCTTTTTGGGCCAACCAAAGGGGTCTTGGAAGGTAAACCTCTCGCCCTAAGGAGCCTAGGATTTAACGTCAAAGTCTCGTGACACAAGAGGTGTCTTGGAGGGTAAACCTCTCGCCTCTTTGAACCCAAAGACCAGAGATAGGTTCGGGACTTCTCATTTATTCGTACCTTGGTTAAGTTAAAATTGAGTTTTGAATTTAAGATTTTATCCCATTTCTCAAACGTTTTAATGCAATAATTAGAGCACAAGTTGGTCATCCAAGAAAAAACATTAAATGTAAGCATACTTAAAATAAAGTACATAAAAATAAATTACAACAAAACTAGGAGCGGAATACAATCCCCCTTTGTAAAATAAATGTAAATCATGCATAAAACGGGTTATTTATTAAAGATGAGGACATTGGTCCTCACATGCACAATTAAAGAAAATAATTTTGAAGTGACAATTTATTTGAAGAAAAATTAGGACATTGGTCCCACTTTATTAGGAAAAGAAGTTCCAAGTTAATTTAATAAAAATAGTTTTGTGACTTTTGATTAACGTGCATGAAAAATAAATTTATTACAAATTACATATTAAATAATAAACTACAAATAATGGGAAACAATAAAAATGACAAATTAATTAACTCCCAAATAGCATCTTTAAATCTCCATGGGCTCCCACTTGGAATTGAAAAGGCTTACACCTGAAAAATAAGTATTGAAATAAAAGCAAATAAAAAATAATGTTAGTAATAAAAAATGGATTTAAACATATAAAATGTAAAAAATGAATTAAAATAAATATAAACAACATGCATAATGTATGACAAATTAATTAGATGGCATAATAAAATAAACATATTAACATTTAACATTTAACATGCATAAATAACATTTATAAAATTTAACATGCATGAAAAACATGAATAATAATAATGATGATGATAAAAATAATAAATTATATAGACAAAACTAATAAAAATAATAATGATAAATAACAATAGCAATGATAACAATAATCACAATAATAATAAATAAAAATAATATATAAAAATAATGATGATGGTAATATCAAAGAATATGAACAATCCAATTAAACATGCAAGTAATGATAATAAATAATAATAATAAATCCAAAGAATATGAACAATCAAATTAAATATGCAAGCAATGATAATAAATAATAATAATAATAACAACAACAAATCCAAAGAATATGAACAATCAAAAGAATATGAACAATCAAATTAAATATGCAAGCAATGATAATAAATAATAATAATAATAACAATAACAAATCCAAAGAATATGAACAATCAAAAGAATATGAACAATCAAATTAAATAATATGAACAAAAAAAATAATAGCATGAACAATTAAAGAAGAAATAAGAACAAAAAAAATAATAGATCTAAAAGAATTTACATGATGATTAATTAAATACAATTAAAAGAATAAGAAAAGAATAAAATGATAGAACTAAAAGAATTTACATGTTAATTAAATAAATAAAAACAAAAGAATGAAATTAAAATTAATTTAAGAAATTGAGCCAAGAATAATTATCCTCAAATTTATCTTGAAGAGATGAAGGTGGATGATCCAATTCCTTGTCTTGATTTGAAGAATATGATTAGAAAAATAAAATATTGAAAGATGAATTTTACTCAAGAACAAACAATTAATTTGTTTGTCTTAAAGTAAAAAAATTGTCAATTGAAAATAAGAAAAATTCTCAAGAACAAAAATTGTTATTTTTTGCCATAAGAATTGCTGGAAATTTCTTCAGAAATTGAGAGAATTTATTCTTGAAAGAAGAAAGATAAAGAAAATATATTTTCTAAAGAAAATCCCCCCTCATTCCCCCTAAAAAACTCTTTTTATTCCCCTTAAAATTCAGATTTTTTTAATTAAAAAATTAAATTAATTTAATTCCCATAATTACAAAAAACCACTGAATTTATTGGGTTGGAAGATAGAAGGCTTTTTGAATTAAATTTTGCAAAAAAAATGAGTTAAAAAGCATTTAAAATAAAGAATTTATGGCCAAAAAGGCCAAAATAGGCAAAACGGACGAACAGGGGCGCGACTGACGGCCTGCCCGTGCGAAGGCGCGACCGACGGCCTGCCCGCCTGAAGGCGCGACCGACGGCCAGTCCGTCCCTCGCACGGAATTTTGTTTTTTTTTTTTTAAAATTCCTATAAAATATAATAATTTAAAAACTCACTTTTTTATCACAAAATAAATTTTAAAATACTTTAAAAATATTTTTGAAATACATTTTTATTAAATTTTAAAACAACAAATCGACAAGGAAATCGTCACTTCCAACTTCATTCTTTTTGCCTATAGATCGGCACACTTAATTTTATCATTAGATAATCCTGATCTAGGCTGCCTCGGGACCCGGTGTCTACAGTTGCCCCCAGTTTTGGGGAAACTAGTGCACTAGTATCTAGGTGAGCCTAAACTCAGAAAAGGGAAAGAAGCGCGTACCTGAGGCAGCCGTATTTCTGGAACGGATGATGCTATTATGGTGATTGTCGCCAGTTTGTCGGCGTGTTGAAGCGGTAGTGCCGTGATCGTGCTAACCCTCCGTGGAGTAGTAGTGCCGTCATCGTGCTAACCCTTTTGAAGAGGTAGCGCCGTGATCGTGCTAACCCTTCGATTTGGTGAAGTGGTAGTGTCGTGGTCGTGCTAACTCTCTGTAGAGTGGTAGTGCCGCCATCGTGCTAACCCTTCGATTTGGTGAAGTGGTAGTGCCGTGGTCGTGCTAACCTTCCGTAGAATGGTAGTGCCGTGGTCGTGCTAACCTTCCGTAGAATGGTAGTGCCGCCATCGTGCTAACCCTTCGATTTGGTGAAGTGGTAGTGCCGTGGTCGTGCTAACCCTCTGTAAAGTGGTAGTGCCGCCATCGTGCTAACCCTTCGATTTGGTGAAGTGGTAGTGCCGTGGTCGTGCTAACCTTCCGTAGAATGGTAGTGCCGCCATCGTGCTAACCATTCGATTTAGTGAAGTGGTAGTGTCGTGGTCGTGCTAACCCTCTGTAGAGTGGTAGTGCCGCCATCGTGCTAGCCCTTCGATTTGGTGAAGTGATGCTATCTGTGAGCCCTTCGATTTGGTTGATTGCCCCCTGGGAGGTCTTTGTTTGATTATTTGATGTTTGGAATGATGCTTGGACTGATGTCATCTTGGTTAGTTTCCCCATAAGAGGTCTTTTGCTGATGCTTGGACTGATGTCTAGATTGATGTCGTTTTGGTTGGTTGCCCCCTGAGAGGTCTTTTGCTGATTGTTAAATTGGTGTTTGATCTGATGTTTAGACTAATGTTGTCACCCGGCTTTTGTCGGTGTTCGCATCGAATCTCTCTTACTGCAAAATTGAAAAAAGCCAAATATGCAAGAAAAATAGTGAGCATGCATGTGAAATACATGAGTAATGCAGGAATGCAGGATAAGAATTCATCTTAGTGGACTTTGGAGATGATAGCTGGGCTGGCCGCAACTTGCGATAGGATCGATGCCTTTTGTAATTGCCTTTGAATTTCATATCTTTGGGATTGTGAGGTTCTCATCTGATACCTGTAGTCATTATTTGAAGGTAGTGTGTCCCTTGTGGATTTTCACACTAGCTTTTCTTAGCGGGAAATGCGCTCTTTGCGGATTTTCACATAACCCTATGCCTTATTTTTGCCTGGAATGGACCCAACCCAATCCAGCGGCTCATTTTTCTTCTTTTTTCTCTTTTTTCCCTTTTAGAAGGATAGACTGCCTGTTTCCAGGTTTTCACCCTATCCTTTTGCCTAACTTTTGCTTAGAGCGCCAATTACGGTTTTCACTCTAACGGCTTTTTTTTTTTTTTTGTTGATTGCTGAAGAGGCTGAAGATATTGCCCGAGATTCTTTCAGGAGTCTTGGGATATGGTTGTATGAGCTTAATTCTTCACATTTGATCACGCCAAACTATAAGTCAATTGAAGCGTTTGAGTGATGAGAGTAGCAGAGGGCAGACAATAGATGATTTTGATCACACAAAGTGAACTGCTATGATCACGCCAATATATCGTTGCATAAATGCATGTGTTTTAATTTGATTCCATTAAACATGATCACTATTTGGCATTAATTCAGAGAATATAGGACCTCATCTAATCTCGGGATAGATTTTGGAAGCATCAAACTCCTGTTATCAACCAACCCTCTCAAACTTTCATGGTTGAATATTTTCTCTCTGCTTTTTATTTTTTAAAAAAACTTTTTTTTTTGAAGCAAATTCTAGATGCAACGTTAGGGATGAGACTCAACTTAAATGCATAAATGCACCTGTAGCTCCCCGCCTGAAGCTCAAGAAGCACCATATGCCTCTTCCTACGTACCGAACCTTATTAAAAGGTCATCTCTGCTAATTGGATAAAACTGAAACAGGAATCAAAAGGTCTTACTTTGGTTGTAACGTTAGGCTTAGGTAGATGGCTATCAAAGAAGGATTAGGTTGCTAGAGAAGAATGGCCGCTCAATTCAATGGCGTACTATAAAGGTATAACCCAATTTGCGATAGGATTAGGATTTGATAATATTTTTAGCTTATCAAGCTCAGCATAACAATCAAGTTAAAGCGATTGCCACTGAAACTCATCAAGAGATTACTATCTTGAGCTCTACTTTTTCTTTTCTTTACTTTTCCCTTATGTTTTTTCTTTTTCTTTTTTTTTTTGCGAGCTCATGTCTTTGAAACATGACTAAACCCTCTTCCCAAAGTGTAAACTCAATCATATTAGGGCAATTTTTGATAACCCGAAGAATTGTTAATGATGTTGAATTGTCAATAATGTACATCCATCCTTACTAGAACGGCCATTCTTCTAAGGGAGGCAAAAATCATTTTAAGCGAGAGCATAGTTTTAACATGTGTAACAATAAAATTGGCACGCATTTAGCATACCTCCATAAAGGCTCAAGGGGCTTGCAAGCGATTGTGAAATAAAGGTAGGAAATAGTCATTTAGAGAGCTAGACAAAGAAGGGCTGCCTAAATCATTTTCTAGGTTCCGTTTTATCCAGGGATCGCTTTGACGGGTAATCAGAAAGGTTCTAGTGCTCTTAGTAAGTTTTCATCCAATCCCTTAATTGCATCTAGTTTTTTTTTTCAAAATTTTTCTCTCTTCAGGAGTTATATCATATGCTATCAAGATTTTTTTTTCCAAAGTTCCGAGATTAAATGTAATCGTATTAATTGAATTAATATCAAAAAATGAATGCTTCGTGATCATGAGAAATGAAATCATTAGAGACACTATATAAATATGCAAGATTGTTCACTTTATTGAAATTAGCAATACTGCAAATATTGTCATAAAAAGTGTTCTTGGAATAACAGAAGAAACTAAAACAAAGCATAATCTTCTCCTCCGATCACATTCAAGGTGGTGGAACTGCATTATAGCCTGCTCTCTTCTTCTTGTCTCTCTTCTCAGGATCGGTGATCTCCTTGGCATCAATAAGGTCCTGAATTTTGTTCCTCAGAGTCCGGCAATAATCTGTTAAATGCCCGGTGTGCTGATGGTAAGCGCAGTATTGATCCTTTCTATGCCCCTGCTTTCCTTGATTTATGGCTGGTCTGGATGGCAATGGTCTCAGCTTGCCTTCTTTTGTCAATTTCTCCAGCACCCAAGACAGAGAACGACCCAAATTAGAGTAGTACCTCTGAACTTGTCCAACCTCAGTAGCTGAAACCTCGGCCGTCTTACCACCGCTATTATTGCTGCTTCCTGCACCGCCTGGTTTGTACCTTGATTGATTGCCATAACCTTTCCCAGCAAAGTTGTTTTAGCTTGCTTTATTCGCTAAGTAAGCACCCTCAGCTTCTACAGCAATGTCCTTAAGTGACTCCCAGTCTCTGAGCCCCTTAAAGCTGAGCAGGTCCCTCAAGTAAGGACAAGAGTTTCTGATAAATAGCCTAATTTGGTCAGCAGTGTCAGGCTTTCGCTTCATCTCCATGACCCTATTCCTCCATCTTGTAAGGTACTCATGGAACGACTCATCATTCTTCTGCTGCAAAAGCTCAAGGTCCTTTAAGGTGACCTTCATCCTAGTACTGCAGTCGTATTGCTTCATGAGCTCCTCAGTTAAAAGGTCCCAATCCTCTTAGACCTCCTGTCTAACCCATGGTACCAGTCCACAGCCGGACCCACCAAACTAAGGCAGAAATAATCCACCTTCTGTTTCTTGGTCAACCCTATGCCTTTCATCACCAGGGTATACTGCTTGATATGTGCGGATGGATCCGAAGTACCATCAAACTTCGGTAGCTCAGGCATTTTGAACCTTTGGGGCAACAGCTCTTCATCCCCCAGATCTCTGTCTTCAGGGTTTATCCCCTTTCCGGCTGATAGCATTCGGGTAATGGCTTCGATCTGCTGCCTCATCCCTCTCATCGCCTCATCTTCTGCTCGGGGTGCTCTAGCGCCCACAAATTGAGGTGCTACTGCCTCTTCATCTTCCTCCTCCATCATAAAATCATCATTGGGATTGGGGATTATTGCCCTTCTTTGCTCAATAGGTACAACAGCTATATGCTCATTAGCAGGTTGACGGGGAGCATTAACTATACTAGGGGCTTCTCTGCCAGCAGGTGGTTCAACTTGCCCCCCAACATGAACTATCTGGGGCTGTGGAGCAATAGGTGGATATGGAGCAGCTGGTGGTTGTGGAGCAGGAGGATGAGCAATTCTATCAGCCATAGCTCCCATTATTTCCAATACTCTTCGCTCAAAATCCTCTAGCCTCCTAGCTAGGTCTTGAGTTGTTAAGGCTCCGATCTCTTCTGCCATGGATGACTCTCTGGATGACTCTCCGGTCGTTGAGGGTGGCTCAGAATTCCAGTCAGACACTAATTCTATCAATCCAAAAGGCAAATCTATCCTCACCAGCTGACCATCAGAACCCCTAGTCCACTTAGGTGAATCTATGATGGCTAAAAAAATTAGATTGTTAGAATGATGCATGAATGATATATACAATGAATGATCGTGTTGATGCAACATGGACAATCACATACAAGCAGATAGATCCTTCCAACCTTATCACTCCCATACACGAGGTAATGTGGTCTCTCTCCTAGGTGGGTTTGGTCCATGGATTAGCGGGGAACCCAATGGATGCGTATGGTGCACGGTGCAAGGCCGGCAGCATAACATCTCTTGCCTATTGTTCATACATATGGGTTTTGGCCTTTATGTATTTAAACATTTCAACTATATTAAGGTGGGCTCATCGGGGCATGAAAGCCTTTGATAAAAGACCACTTAATTTGGTTGATTTTGTTCAATAAATGTTGGCCCACATAGCAAACATTGTGTAAGGAGCATATCACTTAAGGAAAGTATCTATTGCCATTACATGAGCTTTGATCAAGGGTGATGATACTTTAGGGCTACTCAAGCATGGTCCCTGCCAACGGGTCTAGCTCATCACGAGCATAACGACCGATCGGGTCACCATTTGATATACCTTGTTGGTACGAGGCTTGAGCTGGTGATTATCCTTAACACTTTCCTAAATTGAGTGAAAATAGGGTCATGCTTCGGGAACGCACCGGGGCTAATAAAGGGACAAAACTAGCATAGTTCTAAGGATCTAGCATAGATGCAATGCAATTTTGAAAAGGGATAAAATTTTTAAATTAAAACTCAATTACAATTTTTAACCAAGGTATTTTCGAATCGAATTCTCAAATATATCCCCAGTGGAGTCACCACTGTGACGCACGCCGGATGTCCACTCGGCCGCCCCTATGACCGCCCGCTTGAGGGCGATCAGGCACTTGAGGGTCCATTAACAGCTTGCAAATAAATCGCAAGTGCGTCTATGTTGGGCAACAAGGAGGTTTCATGGAGTCGCCACCCAATAAAACATTGAAAAAGTTTCTCTCGCCTCGGAGAGCCTAAGACTGAGCTTAGTATCCATTTTGGGCCAACCAAAGGGGTCTTGGAAGGTAAACCTCTCGCCCTAAGGAGCCTAGGATTTAACGTCAAAGTCCCGTGACACAAGAGGTGTCTTGGAGGGTAAACCTCTCGCCTCTTTGAGCCCAAAGACCAGAGATAGGTTCGGGACTTCTCATTTATTCGTACCTTGGTTAAGTTAAAATTGAGTTTTGAATTTAAGATTTTATCCCATTTCCCAAACGTTTTAATGCAATAATTAGAGCACAAGTTGGTCATACAAGAAAAAACATTAAATGTAAGCATACTTAAAATAAAGTGCATAAAAATAAATTACAATAAAACTAGGGGCGGAATACAATCCCCCTTTGTAAAATAAATGTAAATCATGCATAAAACAGGTTATTTATTAAAGATGAGGACATTGGTCCTCACATGCACAATTAAAGAAAATAATTTTGAAATAAAAGCAAATAAAAAATAATGTTAGTAATAAAAAATGGATTTAAACATATAACATGTAAAAATGAATTAAAATAAATATAAACAACATGCATAATGTATGACAAATTAATTAGATGGCATAACAAAATAAACATATTAACATTTAACATTTAACATGCATAAATAACATTTATAAAATTTAATATGCATGAAAAACATGAATAATAATAATGATGATGATAAAAATAATAAATTATATAGACAAAACTAATAAAAATAATAATGATAAATAATAATAACAATGATAACAATAATCACAATAATAATAAATAAAAATAATATATAAAAATAATGATGATGGTAATATCAAAGAATATGAACAATCCAATTAAACATGCAAGTAATGATAATAAATAATAATAATAAATCCAAAGAATGTGAACAATCAAATTAAATATGCAAGCAATGATAATAAATAATAATAATAATAACAATAACAAATCCAAAGAATATGAACAATCAAAAGAATATGAACAATCAAATTAAATATGCAAGCAATGATAATAAATAATAATAATAATAACAATAACAAATCAAAAGAATATGAACAATCAAAAGAATATGAACAATCAAATTAAATAATATGAACAAAAAAAATAATAGCATGAACAATTAAAGAAGAAATAAGAACAAAAAAAATAATAGATCTAAAAGAATTTACATGATGATTAATTAAATACAATTAAAAGAATAAGAAAAGAATAAAATGATAGAACTAAAAGAATTTACATGTTAATTAAATAAATAAAAACAAAAGAATGAAATTAAAATTAATTTAAGAAATTGAGCCAAGAATAATTATCCTCAAATTTATCTTGAAGAGATGAAGGTGGAAGATCCAATTCCTTGTCTTGATTTGAAGAATATGATTAGAAAAATAAAATATTGAAAGATGAATTTTACTTAAGAACAAATAATTAATTTGTTTGTCTTAAAGTAAAAAGTTGTCAATTGAAAATAAGAAAAATTCTCAAGAACAAAAATTGTTATTTTTTGCCTTAAGAATTGCTGGAAATTTCTTTAGAAATTGAGAGAATTTGTTCTTGAAAGAAGAAAGATAAAGAAAAAATATTTTCTAAAGAAAATCCCCCCTCATTCCCCCTAAAAAACTCTTTTTATTCCCCTTAAAATTCAGATTTTTTAATTAAGAAATTAAATTAATTTAATTCCCATAATTACAAAAAACTACTGAATTTATTGGGTTGGAAGATAGAAGGCTTTTTGAATTAAATTTTGAAAAAAAAATGAGTTAAAAAGCATTTAAAATGAAGAATTTATGGCCAAAAAGGCCAAATAGGTAAAACGGACGAACAGGGGCGCGACCGACGGCCTGCCCGTGCGAAGGCACGACCGACGGCCTGCCCGCCTGAAGGCGCGACCGACGGCCAGCCCGTCCCTCGCACGGAATTGTTTTTATTTTTTTTAAAAAAATTCCTATAAAATATAATAATTTAAAAACTCACTTTTTTTCATCACAAAATAAAATTTAAAATACTTTAAAAATATTTTTGAAATACATTTTTATTAAATTTTAAAACAACAAATCGACAAGGAAATCGTCACTTCCAACTTCATTATTTTTGGCTATAGATCGGCACGCTTAATTTCATAATTGGCTAATCCTGATCTAGGCTGCCTCGGGACCCGGTGTCTACAGGCGAAGCGGTTGACCTCCGAGATGGTCATCTTCCGTGTAGCGATAAAATGTTTTGAGACTTCGGTCTCCCCTACTTTTGATAAAACTCAGTGAAGTGTGTGATTGAGGCTCCGGTCTCTCACTTTTGATACTGTTCGTAGTATCCCCTGCCGCGAAGCTTTCCCGTATCCACAGCGAATGAAATCCAGGCTATTTTCGAAGTGTTGAGTTTTGCCTTGTTAAGTATTGTGTCTCTTTGAGTGACTTCAGTTGGTATAGTGGACTGTGTATCATGATGTTTGTTGATTGTTTAGTTATGTTATTTATGTGTTGTGTATCCTTGTCTTCTGTTATTTTTTTTTTTTGAGATGCCAGACAGTGGATGCTTATTTAAATATATGTATTTACATGACTTTTCTGTGTAGTGCTCTTTGTTTTGTTCCTCCCCACTAAGAGTTATCGCTTAGCACGGGTTCTTGTTCCGTGTAGGTGACATGATTTTGGGAGCTTGCTCGTGTCGCACGTCTGCAGGTCGGCCACATAGGAGTAGAGTTATTGTTTTGCTATCTCCTCTTGTAATTCCTTTTGTATGTATTATTCCTTTTGTTATGTGGCTTCTGTAAGTTTTTGTAAAGGATTTAAGTTGTAATATTTTGGATATTGTAAATAACTCTATATTTTAATTATATGAGATTTATGTTCTGCATTTGTTATTATTGTTAGTGAACGCTTTTGCTCAGTGTATGTATCTCTGTATGTATGTTGTGAGTGAGCGTCGGGTAGCGCGCTTGTCGGTGTCCTTCCAACGGGGGCGGCGGTGGGGGTGTTACACTGCGCATGCACGGGTGGACCAATTTCTTTTTTAATTTAAAATAAATTAAAGTAAAATGAAAATAAAAATGATAAAAAAAAGGAATAAAATAAAATAAATAAATAAATAAAAAAGAGAGTAAAGATGCAAATTTTTGAATTGAAATTCTTGGAGGAATAAAGGAAATTTTCGACAAAGTGAGCATCATTTTTGACATCTTTACTAGCAAGTACCATTTTCATCATTGGGAAATCCTAAACTTGGACCTCTTCGAGACCCGGTGTCTACAGTTGCCCCCAATTTTGGGGAACCTAGAACTTGGGTCTCTTGGTGAGCCAAAATTCAGAAAAGAAGGGAAGAGACAGGTACCTGAGGCGGTCGCTTTCCCAGACTGGATGGTACTGTTGGAGTGGTTATGCTTTCTGAAGTGGTGCCCCCTGGAAGGTCTTTGACTGATCGGTGCCCCCTAAGAGGTCTTCGGTAGGCTGGCTGGTGCCCACTGAGAGGTCTCTGACTGGCTGGTGCCCCCTAAGAGGTCTTCGGTTGGCTGTTCCCTGAGAAGTCTTTGGTTTGCCGCTCCCTGAGAAGTCTTGCCGCTCCCTGAGAAGTCTTCGGTTGATCACTGGTGCCCCATGAGAGGTCTCGGATTAGCTGGTGCCCCCTGAAAGGTCTTCAGTTGGCTGTTCCCTGAGAAGTCTTCGGTTGATTGGCCCCTGAGAGGTCTTCGGTTAGCTGCTCCCTGAGAAGTCTTTGGTTTGCCGCTCCCTGAGAAATCTCTGATTGGCTGGTGCCCCCTGAGAGGCCTTCGGTTGGCTGTTCCCTGAGAAGTCTTCGATTGATCGCCCCCTGAGAGGTCTTCGATTAGCTATTCCCTGAGAAGTCTTTGGTTGATCTCCCCCTGAGAGGTCTTCAATTAGATGGCTACTCCCTGAGAAGTCTTTGGTTGATCGCCCTCTGAGAGGTCTTCGGTTAACTGCTCCCTGAGAAGTCTTCGGTTAACTGCTCCCTGAGAATTCTTCGGTTAACTGCTTTCTGAGAAGTCTTTGGCTAGCTGCTTCCTGAGAAATCTTCGGCTAGCTGCTCCCTGAGAAGTCTTTGGTTGATCGCCTCCTGAGAGGTCTTCAAGTAGATGGTTGGTCCCTGAGAAGTCTTTGGTTGATTGCCCCCTGAGAGGTCTTTGGTTAGCTGCTTCCTGAGAAGTCTTCGATTAGCTGTTCCCTGAGAAGTTTTCAGTTAGCTACCCGCTGAGAAGTCTTTGGTTGATCGCCCCCTGAGAGGTCTTCAATGAGATGACTACTCCCTGAGAAGTCTTTGGTTGATCGCCCCCTGAGAGGTCTTCAATTAGATGGCTGCTCCCTGAGAAGTCTTTGGTTGATCGCCTCCTGAGAGGTCTTCAATTAGATGGCTGCTCCCTAAGAAGTCTTTGGTTGATCGCCCCCTGAGAGGTCTTCGGTTAGCTGGCTTGGATTGAATTGATGTTTTGATCGATGTTGTCCTTGCCCTTTGGCATTGGCATTGATTCTTTCTTTCAACAAGACTTAGAAAGCAAAATATGCAGGAAAAGTGGTGAGCCTGCACGTGACATGCATATGTATGTAGGAATGCAGGATAAGAATTCATCCAAGTGGATTTTGGAGGCGACAGCTGGTTTGGTCGTAATTTGCAGTAGGATCGGTGCCCTCTGGAATTGCTTTTGAGTTTCATGCCTCTGGGGGATTATGAGGTTCTCCTCCGATACCTGTAATCATTTTTTTGAAGGTGGTACATCCCTCGTGGATTTTCACACTAGCTTTTCTTAGCGGGAAATGCGTCCTTATCGAATTTTCACATAACCCTTTGCCTTATTTTTTGCCTGGAGTGGACCCAACCTAATCCAGCGGCTTTTATTCATTTCATTTTTATAGGACAGACCGCCTGTTCTCAGGTTTTCACCCTGCCCTTTGGCCTAACTTTTGCTTAGAGCGCCAGTCACAGTTTTCATCTCTAACGGCCCCTTTTTTTGTGGTGTGTCCAAAGTTGTTGTAAAGGATCTTTCAGGTGTAATCGGCGTGTATTTATGCCTCAGATCATGGTTGTATGAGTTTGATTCTTATCATGAGGGTGCTATAGAATTGGCTTCACAGTTGATAGCAAGGTGAGTCGGCTGAAATGCCTGAGTGGCGAGAGTGGTAGCGGGTAGTCAGTAGCAATGTGCTGGTTTTATACTGGAACCAGATAACTTTGAGTGTGCAAGATGAACTGTTCTGGTCATACCAATACATCTTTGCATAAATGCATATGTTTCAATCTGATTTCATAACACATGATCACTATTTGGCATTAACTCGAAAAATATGAGACCTCATCTAATCTCCGGATAGATCTTGAGAGCATCAAACTCTTGTTATCAATCAGCCCTCGCGGGTTTTCTTGATTGAATATTTTCTCTCTCTTTTTTTTATTCTTTATTTAGCCTCTGCCATGGACCCTTCTTCAGTTCGTCGGTGTGATTGAATTTGCTTCTATCTTCGTGAGCCGGGAAAGCTGCTCCTTCGGAGAGTGGTTCATTTTTGTATCAAAGTCTTGTTCCTATCCTTTGTGCAGACTGGCTGAGGTGATGGATTCTTCGTTTGGGGCTTGAATGTGAAATCTCACACATGGCTTTTGTCGACTTCGGTGATGCAGTTTCTTAAGTGGCTTTCAATGGTTGGGATTGGGGACAGGTTAAGCTCGGATGATCTAAGGCAAAGATTGTGGTTTTTTTTTTTTGTCAACAGTTGAGATTGGGGACAGGTTAGGCTCGGATGATCTGGGGCAAAGATTGTGGTTTTTTTTGTTTTTGTTTTTTTTTTAAAGGTACAGAGCTGTTGTGACGCGCGCTGGGCCCCGCGTGCCGCCCGTGCGACCGCCTCGCTCGAGGGCGATCGGGGCATTTGTGGGTCCGTTGGCAACTTGCAATGAATTACGAGTGCGTCTATTTTGGGCAATAAGGAGGTTTCATGGAGTCGCCACCCAATAGAACATTGGGAAAGTTTCTCTCGCCTCTGAGAGCCTAAGACTGTGCTTATTATCCATTTTGGGCCAACCAAAGGGGTCTTGGAAGGTAAACCTCTCTCCCTAAGGTGCCTAGGATTAACGTCAAAGTCTCGTGACACAAGAGGTATCTTGGAGGTCTTAGTTCCAACGAGTGATCGGATAGACCTCTAGCCTCTTTGAGCCCAAAGACCAGAGCTGGGTTCAGAACTTCTCATCTATTTCTACCTCGATTATTTTATGATTTAATTTTGAACTCATTAATTCGCTCTCTCTCCATACGATGCAATTTAATTAAAAGCGCATTTTATTCACGCATTAAAGCGATAGATAAATAAAGGAATATTAAATCAAAAAATTACAATAATACTAGGAGCAGAATACAACTTCCATTTACAAATGTGCAATACATACATAAGACGGGAGATTATTTATTTTGAGGACTTTGGTCCTCGTATGCATTTATTATAAAAATGATGTTTTTATTGTGGGAATTTTTCATTAGATGAAAGATAGGACATTGGATCCTTAATTTTATGAAGATCTCTCTTTATTAAATATAAAACATTCATCAATTTTTATATTTAGCGAGATACAAAAAATATATTCATGTATATAAAATAATAAATAAATAAATAAATGAGTGAAATGACTAAGAAAATTAGAAAACTAAACCGGACGGAATCCTCCGAGCATGGTAGATTGCCCCTCTGGCTCAGGACAGTTGAAGAAAATCATATGCGCTCACAAAAGGTTAATGAGTGTTAATATACAAAAAGCGCAATATAAATAAAGCTCTAAAACTTGAGAGAGATAGAAAAAGAAAAAAAAAAGGGTTTGAAAATATGGAGAAAAAACCCAGGGACGGCCACTGCCGAGTGACCGATGGACGTAAGTCAAGGTGACCAACGTGTCCCGTCGCTCACTCGAGAGAGGGCGTCTGTGGGTGGGGTGACCGACGGGCGTCGGTGAAATAGATGACCCGTCGGTCACCGCTGTCTCTGAAAAATGACAGCGAAACTAATTTTTCAAAGCAAAGACAAATTTTTTCACAAAAACGAGACGAAAAGGATCAAAATAAAGAAAGAAAAAAGCAAAAAGTCAAAGAAAATAAGAATAAAAATAAAGATGAAGTAATAAGGAGAAGAAGTCCGGAATATTTACCCTCAGATAATATTTTGGTTGGATTTTTTGTGTCGATTAGAGTCCCGCACGCTCCACGAGAAGACAAAATGAAAAGATCAAGAATGAGGAAAATAGATTGTTTCCTTCTTGATCCTTCGAAAAACTGAATTTTGGAATCAAAACCTTAGGAAAACCAATTAGATTTAGTTCCTTTTTAATGGTTTGATTCTTAAACTAAAAGAGATTTCTTAATATTTGTATTTGCTGGAGGAGAGAGAAAATAAGTGTTAATTTTGACAGAGTTTCCCCTTTAGAAATTTTCTCCAACCCTTTTTTAGGTGGGAAATGAAAGTTTTTATAGACCAGGGGTGACCGACGGGCGTCGGTTCCACAGACGGGCGTCGGTTTAATCCTACTGACACAAGGATTCAATCGACGGGCCTGCAATTCTAACCGACGGGCGTCAGAAGATCAGGTTGCGTGCTCCGGAAGATCAGGTCCCTCCGACGGGTGTCAAAAAATCCCATAGGCCGTCTGTGACCCAAAGCGATGGTCTTGCCATTAACAGACGGGCAGACCGCCGGTGGAGAAAATACATCTTTTTGACCCCAAAAATTCCCCCTTTCCTCCCTCTTTCCTACGAAGACTGAAAGAACACATTTCTCGTGAAGCAGGGGACTAAAACCTCCGAATCTCAACCGTTTGTACGGACTTGGACGTTGATTCCTCATCGGGTAATCTCTGATCCAGATCGCCTCGGGATAGGGTGCTTACAACTGTCCTACTAAATTTGGCTGTTAAGGGTCCCGGATGGTTAAAGGTCAATCTTGATTGACTTTAGGGTACACATTTCAAATGGTCAGGAGGAAATGGTTCGTATTGTTCGGTTCTGATGAGTTATATTTTTCTCATGAAGGTCTTGAGTTTTATTCGTCTAACTCCTGGTGTAGCTCTTGAAGTTTGATTTTATTTGGCAGCACCAAATTCAACCCAGATGTTGGGAGTGCAAAGGAATGGCTTTCAAAATTTGGTTCGTCGTCATGTTGGCGCGTGAAAGTAGCACTAGTCTCAAGAATGTCCCTGTTAATCTCTAGCATATCATACCAGGTCCAAGCAAAGGCTTTTTTTTTTGTCTCTCTAAATTATCTTCTCTTCAAGAGTTATATCAGATGATATCAAGATTTTGTTTGGATTCCCCAAAGTTCTGAGATTAGATGGAGCTGTATTAATTGAGTTAATATCAAAAATGAATGGGTGCATCGTGATCATAGGGAATGAAATCATTAGAAATACCATACAAATAATCAGAAATGTTCATCATATTAAAAACAACCAATACTGTCATAAGGAGTTCTTGAAATAAAGAGAAATAAAGCGTCTAAAAAACATAGTCTTCCTCTTCACTCTCCCGACGAGTGGCAGCAGCGTACTCATCTTGCCAGAACCGATCAAACTCATGGCAGGGGAACTGCATTGTAGCTCATCTTCTTCTTCTTCTCTCTTTTCTTAGGGTCCGAGATCTGCTTGCTATCAATGAGGTCTTGAACACGACACCTCAAGGTCTTGCAATCATCTATGGTATGCACGGTGTGCTGGTGAAAGGCACAATACTGATCTGCCTTATGATCGAGATGTCCTTATTTCCAGCGGGTCTAGCTGGCAATGGCTGCAATATTTCCCCCTTCATTAGCTTTTAAAAAACCCATGACAAAGGTTTGCCCAGATCAGAATAGTGCCTTTGAGCTATCTCAGCCATTGGTACTTTCCCTGCCCTTCTTGTACCGCTGCTACCAACTCCTAGACTTGTGGGGCTAGTAATAGTACTATTGAGGGGTGCCCGAGTAGTTGCCATGAGTTGAGCTTGAAGAACTAGCGCCATGGCATCCATCCTTTCCTTAATTGTGGCCAACAACCTCTTTTCAAGCTCCTCGAACTTTCTATCCATGTCTTGGTTCATTAAGGCACAAGCCTCTTCCATAATAGGAAATTCAACTTGTTCAATAGTAGGGGCCACAGGCAGTTGCCTGGAATTTGGTGCCATCTGAGCAGCGATATTTTCCATCATGGCCAACGTCCTCCTTTCAAAATCCCCAAGCCTCTTATCTAGGTCTTGCACTGTTAAAGCACCAGTCTCTCGTGGTAGTTCTGCCATCGAAGATGATTCACTAGTCATGGAGAGTGACTCAAAATTCCAAACAGGCACTAATTCTAGCAATCCAAAGGGCGAGTCTATCCTCACTAGTCGATCGTCAGAACTTCTAGTCCACTTAGATGAATCTATGATGGATGAAAAGCTTAAATTGTTAGAATAATGCATGGATGACATATACAATGCATGATCGTGCCATCCAAATGGTTTTTGATGAGTGCGAGATTAATGGATTACCACAATACGATGGGATGCGTTGTAACACCCCAACTCATACGTGGACGAACCCATCCGCAATGGAGTAGGAGGCCGTACGAGTAGGTGTGTTACCGGACTGAAGCGAGACAAAGCATACTAAAATACGGAAGAATTTAAAACTTGAGGAGTAGATTTGGACATGCATATTTCGCAAGTGCGCATACACTAAGCAAAAGCATACAGTTGTGAAAACTTACAAGCATACAATAGAAGTTATTCTCCAAACATCGCTATACAAATATTTACATGGCCCAGAATATTATATAAATATCTTTACATATTATTACATATACATATTCATCAGAATTACAAAATCCAGGCTACAGAAATTACACAAACTACATCACTTCTAACTCCTATGTGGCCGACTCTGCAGATGCGCGACTCGAACAGAAGCAAACCTGCCACCTGCACGGGAAAAAGAACCCGTGCTAAGCGATAACGCTTAGTGGGGAAAACAAACATAATAATATGGGCGGCCATTCACAATGGTCGTCGAGGCAGAATACATTCAAATGGCAATCGCGGATATTCAAAATACATATTTGAACAGACTTGCATAATAAAGGCATTCATTCGGAAACTCACATACATAGCCATATACATATATCAGGAATGGGCCAAAATAGTCATAACCCAAAACACGACACCAGTGTTATCATGCTGAGCCACATACCCAATAAAATCATCCAAAACACCACACTTCTGCTGCACAACTCTAATTCATAGCATATTATGCTGTAAACACTCCCATAACAAGCTGAAGGCATAATCACATCACTTCACATTCATATCAAAACCATGCTTAACTCATATACATAAATACATCGATCGAATCATTTCAAAGCATTCAGAAACTAATAACAAATCACATGCCGAGTACGGATAATCATGTTAACTGAAAAGTCATGTTTACTAAATACAGATTTACCTTCTGAAGCCCGCAATCATATTCATATACACATAAACTGATTCTGGCTCATTCAGATATCACATTTGATGGCTATTTCAAAACAGAATAAAACAAACCATCAAAATACCTGCTGACTCATAATAGTGGATAACGAGTACGGAGGGAAAGACCTCATGAGGAAACACATAGCCCGATCTCTGACCGGGTAACCCTCAGAGGGAACACATAATATAATGTACCATACAGGTACAAGTCAAAAAGCAACATCATCTTTTTCCACATTCCAAAAACATTTCATATCAAAGGGTTCGCAAGGAACCAGTCGTGGGACCTGATCAGGGTCCAAATCGTTCAAAGGGCGCTGCAGCTACAAAGACTCTATTAGGTCATGCATAATACAAATCATATTTCAAATCACTTAATTTATATCATTGTACATAATTAGCAATAGATAAGACCTATGAATAAGTTCATAAAGTCAATCATGCCTCATACAATTTACACTTAAGCATAACATAATGATCTTAGAGAGAGATCATCAGTATAGATATGCATAATACATTCAATTATATTAATATACTTCATAAAATAGTTAAAGAATAAACCTAGAGGCATCACAAGTTCGGAATTCAAACATTGGAATTACCAAAGAAAATTCATTCAACAAAACACATCTGTCGCGCTCGCGACAGAGACCATAGTCTCTTCACTGCGCGCGCGCGACGGACTTCGCGATCGTGGGAAGGAGAGAAGGGCCCAGCTCTGTCGCGCTCGCGATATTGTCGCGGTCGCGACAGAGGGCAAGTATTGCTATCGCGGGGTCGCGACAAGTCGCGTGCTCGTGATATCACAGGCCAATAATGTGCTCTGTCGCGATCGCGACGGTTGTCGCGCTCGCGACAGAGAGCAGACAAGCTATTGCTATCGCGGGCTCGCGACAGCGTCGCGTGCTCGCGACGGCACAACATCAAAATCATCAGTCTCTGTCGCGCTCGCGACATGGTCGCGATCGCGACAGAGTCATGATTCCGAAAATCTGCAGAATTTTGCAAGATCTTTCCTTCCTCAAATTCATCCATAAACACACAAAACACATTCAAAGGTTTCTTACCTCATCTCTAGCCAGTCACACATTATTGACAACATAATCCAACATTCGTATCAAGTATTTCAATAAAACACGCCATTAACAATATCCATATACACAATCCATAATAACCACATTATTCGTCAATCATCTCAATCGCACCCACATTAAACGCATTCATTCATATGATACATCATGCTAAGGTTACTCATGAGACCATCACATACTAGCACTCATTCATAAACAATCCTTCATAAGATTATATCTATGATTAATTACTAATTAAATCACCAATTGAAAGTGTACTCCCAAGTTTTCCCAACGATAATTACTTGTATAGCCAATTAATTACCCTAAACATGCGTAATAACTGATGGGAAAGATACGGGATTGATCCGGGTCAATCCTAGACTCAAACATATAGAAGAAAAGACTCAAAACATACTTTTCTGTCGCGAGGTCGCGACCCTTGTCGCGCTCGCGACAGAGGCTCGCTTCAGCTCCCCTAATATACTGCTTTCTACCACCAGTTCGTATCATATAAACCGACATCTAAACCTCATTTTTAGGAAAAGTGGTCTTCTTAACAAATGTTCTCCTACGTCTTAGATTTCAAATGAAACAATTTTCACATCAATTGGATGTCTACAACTCCAGATATGGACTCCACAACCCATACTGGTCAAACAACCCGACACAACAGGGACACTACATTTGTAATCAATTTTTCGATGTCTTAGAGCGAGAATTTGTCCAAGGCTATTTCTGAGACATTTAAAGCAATAGAATTCATGGTTCTAATAGTTCAAGAATCGCATGATTTGGAGTTCTAAAACTCCCAAAACAGTGTAATAACCGAAGAAAGGTCCAGTGTATTCTAAACCAGTTTTTCACCTAAAAACCTATTCACATGCACCAATAAGTCATTTGAGTCAACACTCACTACCATCATCACAAATCATGACAACACACTCAAAAAAAACTTATATCATACATGAATATATAAAAATTCATATACAGATAAAAGAAAGTTCCCAAACCTGGAAATCAAAAATCCACAGTTCCTTTTCTAGCTTCTATCTACAGTCGTTTCCTTGCCCTTGAGCTTCCTCTTGTTACCACCAACTTACACAAACCAGAAATCCAGAAATTACTTTTAATTCAAAACCCTAACTCACACAAAATCAAAAGAAATAACAAGAGAGAAAGGAGAATCCATCCTTAAGAACCCTAAAACTCCAACTTACCTTAACAATCTTGCTTCCAATCTCCACTAAATCACCTCTAATTCATTCAAAACCAAAAGATGGAACAAAGAAAGGGAAGACAAGAAAAGGAAATGGAGAATCGGGAAAATGAAAGGAAACCAACGTGGACTCCTCTTTTCTTTCACTTTGATTTTCTTTTTCACACTTAATGCACACCTACCACAAGCCATGTGTCCAAATCTTATTGGTTCCTTAATCCATCTTTTGACTTGTTCCACCTTGCACCATACTCCATACACACACAAACAATTCTTGAATAAATATCTTCAATACACCAAACACCACTCACACCATATCATTTCTTAGCCCACTCACATCCTACTTCCATATACTTCAAGCATACTCTAACAATTCCTTATAAGCCACTTGTCATCATCCTACAAACCCAAGTGTTCCAATCTTATCCAATCACTTCTTACATACCATACACATGTTCCACTAGATAATTCATTCACTAAACTTATTTAGTTAATCTCTTAGCAATTAAATCCTTATTATCCATATTACTCATGCATAAATTACCAAAATACCCTTCACTTAACTGACTTAGCTTTCCGATTCCGACTAGGCCCGATTTGGGGTGTGACATGCGTGGATGAAATTACACGCAGGATGATATGTACACTTGAAAAAATAATATGCAGATAAAAAGATATATACATGCATAGCATGAGAGAAAATATGTTATTATTTATATACACACATATTTATTTTATTGACATGCATGAATGACATGCTATGCACGAGCATATTGTGCAGTATCCACAACCACATGCAAGCAGATAGATCTTTCCAACCTTATCACTCCCCACACATGTAGTAGTGCGGTCTCTTTCCTAGGTGGGCTTAGTCCAGGGTCAACAGGGGACCCTATGAACGCGCATAGTGCACGATGGAAAATCGGCAGCATAACACTCTTAATCTAATGTACATATGCATGGGCTTTGGCCATTATGTATTCAGACAATTCAATTAAATCAAGATGAGCCCAACGGGGAATGAAAGCCTTTGATGAAGACCATTTGATTTGGTTGATTTTGCTTAATACGTAATGACCCACACCACAAGCATCGTATTAAGGAGCATATCACCTAGTGGAAGTTTCTATTTGTCATTACATGGGCTTTGGTCGATGGTGATTATTTAGGTCTACCCAAGCATGGTCCCTGCCAATGGGTCTAGCTCATCACGAGCATAGCGACCGATCGGGTCTCCATTTGATATACATTTAATAGTACGAGGCTTGGGCTGGTGATTATCCTTAACACTTCCCTACAATAAGTGAAAGCAGGGTCGTGCTTCGGGAATGCACTGGGGTAAGATAGGGGACCAACTAACATAGTTCTAAGGCTCTAAAATTATATGATGCAATTTCGAAAAGAGATAGAATTTTAAGCCTTAAAAGCTCAATTATATTTTTAACCAAAGCACTTTCAAAGCGAAATCTCAACCATGTCCCCAGTGGAGTCACCACTATGACGCGCGTCGGAACCCAGCAAGGGCCTTTGCGGACCTCGCCTTTGGGATTCGAGAGACTGGTTCACGTCTTTTTGATCTTGGTCGTCATGAGACATCTTGGATGCTTCCTTCCCAATAGAACATTGGAAAGGAAGATCTAGCCCCAAGATGCCTTTAGGCACTTTTGATGTATCATGGAGTCACCACCCAATTGACAAGAAATGGGGAAAAGTCTCTAACCTCTTATTGGTCTAGACAAGAGATTGGTGTTCGGAACTTCACTCTTATTTATGCATTGGTTAATTATAAATGAGTTTTTAACTTCCTAAAATTCTATCTCCTATCTCACACGATTTATGTATTTTAATTAAAGGCGCACCTCAAGCATGTTTAAAGAAAATAAATGAAAGCAATAAATAAAGCGGTAACTAAGGAAAGCAATAAAAAAAGCGATAAACACACCAAGCACAAAATTACAAGAGAAATAGGGGCGTGCGACGCGCGCCGAACCCCGTCGGACGCCCCGAAGGCCCGCTCTTAGGGCTTTCTAGAAAGGTTCATGAAAACTTGTAAGGTATTTACAAGTGCGTCTATTTTTGGCAACAAAGAGGTTTTTTGGAGTCGCCACCCAATAGAACATTGGGACAGGTCGTCTAGCCTTGGTGAGCCTAAGACAGCGCATAATATCCATTTTGGGGCAAGCCAAAGGGATCTTAGAGATATCATCCCAATAGAACACTGGAATAACCCTCTAACCCCGTGGAGCCTAGGATTGTAAATTTAAGTCTTTTGGTGGGACACAAGAGGTGTCTTGGAGATCCCATTCCAATGAAACATCAGAATGGTCCTCTCGCCTCGTTGAGCCCAAAGACCAGAGATGGTTCGGGACTTCACATTTATTCATACCTTGGTTATTTTATAATTAAGTTTTGAATTTAATTTTTCATCCCTTTTCTCATACATTTCGATGCAATAATTAGAGCGCAAGTTTGATCATTCAAGGAAAGCGATAAATAAAAGGGTAAATAAAATAAAGTACATGAAAATAAAATACAACAAAACTAGGGGCGGAATACAACCCCCATTGTAAATAAAATACAATGTCATGCATAAAACGGGGTATTTATTGAGAATGAGGACATTGGTCCTCTCATGTATAATTAAATGAAATAATTTTGATGGTGACAATGTATTTGGATGAAAAACTAGGACATTGGTCCCATTTTATTAGGAAAAACCAATTTATTTTATGGAAATACTTTAGTGTGATTTTTTTTAATTAAGCGTGCATAAAAACTATTTCATTTAACAATTATATAAAAAATAAATCAAAAATAAATGAAGGAAAATTATCATGTACAATAAAATGTTCAAACCCCGAATCTCCTCCTTCGTTGGCATGGATGCTCAAATAAGAAAAATACGGATTTGAGACCAAAAAAAAATAAAGACAAATAAAATTTATGTTAGTGACAAACCAAAAAAATTAATTAAACACATAAAACAATAAATCATAGATTATAATAAATAAAACATGCATTATATACGACAAGTCAATTAAATAACATTTTAAAATAAATTGATTAACATATTAAATAATAATAATAATAATAATAATAATAATAATAATAATAATAATAATAATAATAATAATAATAATGATGATGATGATGATGATGATGATGATGATGATGATGATGATGATGATGATAAAATGAGATAAGACAAAAATAATATTTAGAAATATTAGATCTATGTACAAAAACACATGAAATAAATAAAAACAAAATAAATGTAAAGATCAACATGGTTAACAATTAAATATAAGCAAAATAAAAAAAAAATAAAAGGTTAAGGGATCAAGTCTAGAATATTTACTCTCAGATTTGGATTCGATTGATGTTGAAAATGATTGATTTTCCTTGTTGCAATTCACAAAATAGAGATAAAAATGAAAATAATAAAAAACTGGAAATTTATTCCAAGAGAAAATTGATAAAAAATTGGAAGGAAAGAAATTAATTCTTGAAGACAAAGAATTGATTTCTTTGTTTCAAGAACAATTATTTTTGATAAAAAAAGATGAAAAATATGAAAACAAAATTAATCTTCAAGAACAAAAAATTATTTTCAAAATAATGCTTTTGATAAAAAGATCCAAGATTCAAGAACAAAAGAAAGATTTTTCTTGTCTCAATAAAAATTCTAGATCAAAAATTGAAATTCTTAATCTTAGAATTTTATTTGGAGAAAAGAAGTATCAAAAAAGATGGAGAGAATTCCTTTTTAAGAAAAAAAGAGCCGAAAAAGATGAAAAATGATCTCGCCTCTAAAATCCACCAATTTTCCCACTTAAAATGAGAAAAAAGGAAAAAGATTGATTTATGGAAGAATAATTAGATTTTTAATTAATTCCCTTGATTTTGGGTGTAAAAATGAAAGAAGAAATTCAAAATCCCGAAATTTGGGTGAAAAAAGGTAAAAAAATAGGAGAAAAATGAAATCTGGGTGAAAAATGGGTAATTTTGGCGGATCTGGGCGCAGATGGGCGACCGACGCCCGTCGGCCATGCGCAGATTGCGCGCGGCAGGCGCGAGAGACGGGCAAGGCGTCGCTTGCACTGAGCGCACGCAGGGCGCTGGCGCCCGCGCGCGCTGCTGCGCCTGACACTCGCCGAATTCTTTTTTTAAATTTTAAGTATGACTAAAAAATACCAAAATTTTCAAATATCATTTTTAAAACTAAATTTTAAAATATTTTTAATATTTTTTTTATTTTTCATTCTAAATTGCAAATTTTGCAAGGAAACCATCAATTTCAACGTTTTTCGCCTGTGAAGACAATTATCATCATTGGGTAACTTCGATCTAGGCTTACTCAGGACCCGGTGTCTACAGGGCAGAATACAACCCCAATAAAAGGAGGTTAAAGATATAAATGGGGATAGAATACAATCCCCAAAATTAAATAATATTGCCCCAAAATTAATTACAAGGGCCCAAAAAGAAATGAGCTTGAACTTTGAAACAATCAAATAAAACCAAAGACGAGGAAAACATACATAAATAGGGATACTCATTTTGGATCGGAACATTGGTTCCTTGATGCTTATTTTGAAAATGATCGAAGAGTTAATTGATTGCTAGTTTGAAAAATCGGGATGAGTGATCCCATTTTTGGAGAAAATTTAACTCTTCGTTTTATTGTGTCATTTTATATTCCTTGGCTAAAAAGAGGAACATTGGTCCCAACTTTATTAATAAAAATTCCAATTTAATTATAAGAATATTTTTGTGATTTTTTATCTCACCCGTGCGTAAGTAAAATAATTATTTTACAAGTAAGCATAACAAAAGAAGGGAAATAAGGAAGGTCTCACCAAGTTGACGTGATCCGCTACGCGTCGTGACCCATCCGGGGAGCCACGGGGACACTCACATAATGCAAGTCATAATAAAACTCAGATAGAAAAAATAATATTATGATATTAGTAATAATTCTAAAAATTAATCGAATGAAGATAAAATGAACATTGGGTACAATAATAATAATAATAATAATAATAATAATAATAATAATAATAATAATAATAATAATAATAACGATGACGACAACGGGAAATGATAATAATAATAATAATAATAATAATAATAATAATAATAATAATAATAATAATAATAATAATAATAATAATAATAATACAAAACAAGTATACATAAAATAATAACAAATAAATAATACAGTGTAATGATAAAAGTAATAATAATAATGATAATAATAATAATAATAATGGACAATAATAATAAAAAGTAATGAATATAACATAAATAACCATGATAATAATAGTAAATATAATAATAATAATAATAATAATAATAATAATAATAATAATAATAATAATAATAATAATAATAATAATAATAATAATAATAATAATGACTACAATGTGGAATGATAATGATAATAGTGATACAAAACAAGTATGCATGAAATAATAACGAATAAATAATATAGTGATGACAATAACAATAATAATAACAATAATAGTAGTAATAATAATAATAATAAGAGAGTCACAAAGAAATCAAATTAAGGCAAACGAATAATATATTAACAGTGATATTAACACATTAAAATGTTAAAAATAAATAATAGACATGGTAATAATAGCAAAAATAATAATATTTACAATAATAAATGATGAACAAAATAAGTGGAAATGGGTCCAAAAATGTTTACCCTCAGAATTTATAGATCGGAAATGGGATGTCTCAATCCGTTCCCCTTGTCAATTTTTGCTGTGATAGACAAAAATAAAATGTAAAAATTTGTGTTTTTTGAATAGATTAACTCAAGAAAATATTTTCTTGGCGGGATGAATGGGCAAAGAAAATTAATTTTCTTGCTCAAATCAAACCCAAGATGAAAAGTTATAGGGAAGAAAAAGATCAAAGCTTGAGAATAAAATTTAAGAATTTTTGAAGAATTTTGAAGAAGAAAGTTTTTCGCTGGAGAGAAAAAGCTAGAGAGAAAATTAAAATCCTTTTGCTTGAATAAAAATTGTCGTCCTTTGGAAATGAAGGGAAACACCCTTTTGATTTGTTTTCCTTGTCTCAAAATGGAAAATAGACAAAATACCTTTTAATTTTAGTTAATCGAAAATAGCACAAAATTGTGAAAATAACAGAGAAATCAGACTACAAAACTGGCAGAGAAAACGAAGCCAAAAAAACCAAAAAAATGGTGGCGCAAAGGGGGGAGGGCGAGCGAGGGGCTGCGCGCGCGCGACGCACTACTGCGGGCGCTGCTTCGACAGCGCGCGCACGGGCCAGCCAATTTTTTTTAATTTAAAATAAATTAAATTAAAATGAAAATAAAAATGATAAAAAGGAATAAAATAAAATAAAATAAATAAATAAAAAAGAGAGTAAAGATGCAAATTTTTGAATTAAAATTCTTAGAGGAATAAAGGGAATTTTCGACAAGGTGAGCATCATTTTTGACATCTTTACTAGGAAGTACCATTTTCATTATTGGGTAATCTTGAACTTGGACCACCTCGGGACCCGGTATCTACAGTCGCGTGTGTGACATGCACCCCGGGCAGGGGGGCCGCATGTCGGCTGTGCGACATGAAACCCTGCGCAAGTGCCGCATCTCACCTGCGCGACATGCGGCCTCGCGCAGGGGGCCACATGTCGCCTGCGCGACATGCGCCCCTGTGCAGGGGCTGCATGCTGCGCGCAGGCGTCGCGGCTCTCTGGTGCGTCTGTGATGCACTCGAACCTCGTCCGGTATCCGGGTCGCTCTCGGGAGTCTGCTTTTAGGATCCGAGACCGGATGAAGGCTCATTAAAACTCGTGAATGCTAATCGCTTCGCAATGGACAGGGATTCACCCCCATTCCATTGTTGGCAATCGATTTATGATAGCGTCTGCTGGGTATCATAAGGTAGGTATCACAGAGTTGCAATAAAACATTGGGGAATAAATTCTAACCTTATGAGGCCAAAATCAGAGAGAGTTCGGGACCTCACAGTTCGGCACCTCACTCTTATTTATACCTATGGTTAATGTTATATGAATGAGTTTTTAAAGTCAATTATTTTGTCTCTCGTCTGATACGATTCATGCAAATAAATTAAAGCGCATTACAAGTACATAAAAAGTAATAAATAAATCAATAAATAAAATATAATTACAAATATCAAAAAATAAACGCGAAATTCATAATAGTGATAGAATGAAAATACATACATAAATCGGGTTCATAATAGTGATAGAATGAAAATACATACATAAATCGAGACATTCTGTGACGCGCGCCGGACCAGCAAGGCCCTCATGGAACCCGCTTTTAGGATTCGAGTGATTGGTTCGCGTCTTTTTGATCTTGGGTTACACGAGACATTTTGGAATCCCCTACCTAATAGAACATTGGGAGGTTCATCTAATCCCATGAAACCTTTAGGCACCTTTGAGGTATTTTGGAGTCGCCACCCAATTTACAAGAAATTGGGAAAGGTCATCTAACCTCAGGGGTCTTAAACAAGAGAAAGTGTTCGGAACTTCTTATTCATGCCTTACGTTAAGTTTATAAATGAGTTTTTAACAAAACGAAATTCCATCTCTCATCTCATGCGATCATGCAATAAATTTAATGCGCATTTCAATCACATCGGAAAGCGATAAAAAAAGCATAAAATAAAGCAATAAATAAATTACAAGAAAAATCTGGAGCAGAAAAATTCCCCAAAATAAAGAAAGCATAAATAAAATAAAAGGATAAACTTGCCCCAAAAATTAATTACAAGGGCCCAAAATGAATAAATAAATAACTGCATCACAAGAAGAAGAATAAAAAACTACTTCATACATAAATCGGGATATTTATTGAATTTTAGGAGCATTGGTTCCTTTGATTAATCTTAAAAAAACTTGGAGAATTATTTTGGACATTGATTGAGAAAATCGGGATGAGTGATCCAATTTTATAAAAATTAATTTTCCATTTGAAAGTGATATTTTATTGGTTAAAAATAGGATATTGGTCCATTTTATTAGAAAAATCCCAATTTTAATTATTGTAGAAAAACATGAATTTTCATAATAAAAACGGATCCAAAATACATTTTACATGCAACATACAAAATAATAAAATAAAGAAAATACATCGATTAAAAAAATGCAAACCAAACATTGAAGGATTTTAGTGCTTGATTCTCCAACTCGCCCATGGGTAACAATCAAATAAAAAAGACAAGTATTATAAGAAAAGAAAAAGAAAATTAAGATTAGTAATTAAATAAAATACATAAAGTAAAATAAATAAAAAAATAAATTAAAATGAAATACATAAAATAAATAAAGGACCCAATTAAATTAAATAAAACTAACAAATATGTTAATTAGGCTGATCAAGTAAATAGAACAAATAAATAAAAAACTAAAATAAATAAGTGAGAATGAATAAAATAATGATGTGTGAACCAAGTAAGTTGGAATTAAAGGAGAAAATAATGCAAAATGGCCACTATTCACGTGAATGCATGTATGAGAAAAGAAAAGAAAACAAACAATTTTATTTAGTTGGCAAAATAGGATTATTGGGTTAAAGATGCAAAATTAACATGATTAAATTAATTATTTACATGTTAATCACAATGAACATAAATATTTACATGGCAAAAAAAAATCAATCAAAATAAAACATATTAATTAATTAAATGTTAAAAATAATACATGTTAAGAATAATAAGAAAACGAAGCAAAACAAATTAATTACATATTAAAAATAAGAAATCATGGCAAAATAAATTAATTATATGTTAAGAATAACAAGAAATCAAAACAAAAAAAATTAATTGATTATATGTTAGGAATAAAATCAATAAAACAATATTTACATGAACAAAATAATAAAAAAAATAGAATAAGATAACAAAAATAATTAGTTCAAAGCCCAAAAAATTTACCCTCAGATTTGGATTCGATGGAATAATGATAATCTTCTTGGAAAATTTCTCAAACAAATGATTTAGCAACGAAATTAATCCCTTTTGTTTATGGAGAAAACAAAGAAATTAATTTGGATGCTTAAAAGATTGAAAATTGATTTGAAAGTGAAAATTAATTCCTTTTGTTTATGGAGAAAACAAAGAAATTAATTTGGATGCTTAAAAGATTGAAAATTGATTTGAAAGTGAAAATTAATTCCTTTTGTTTATGGCAAAAACAAAGAAATTAATTTGGATACTTAAGAATTGAAACTTGAATTTCCAATCTCAATTAATTCTTGTTAATGAAAAAATAGATATCTGAAATTTTTTTGAAGAAAAATCAAAGAAGAAGAAAAGAACCAGCTCTCAAAAATCTGATGTGAAAAAATAATGGAGGCTTCTCCTTAGGTTTTTTCATCTCAAAATATTTATATGATGAAAAAATAAAACCTTAATTTTATTAGGAAAAGAAATTTTATTTTTAATTCAATTTCCTGCCTTTTTTAATGATAAAATCAGATTTTATTTATTAATTATCTAAAAAAATTATTTAGAATTTTATTTGGACTAAAAAACCTTAATTTGGGTGAAAAAACTCGTTTTAGGGCGAAAATCAGCAAAAACTGGGCGGAATCGGCGAGAATGGGCGTGCAGGGGGCGAGCTGGCGCGCGGAGCAGTCACGCGCAGCGCTTTGTGCAGGCGCTGACGCGCGCACGCCTGTGCGCTGCCGTACGTCGACATCCGATTTTCGATTTTTTTTTAAATATAACTAAAAAACACTAAAATTTTCAAACTTAATTTTTTAAAACTAATTTTTAAAATATTTTTATTATTTTTTTATTTTTTATTCTAAAATGCAAATTTGAAAAGTAAATCATCACTTTCAAACTCTTGGCCCATGAATAGGCAATTTATCATCATTGGGTAACTCCGATCTAGACTGTCTCAAGACCCGGTGTCTACACATTCATTTAGACGAAAACATTGGTTCCCAACTACTTATTTTACAAAAAAGGTATAGAGTTCTCAAATGAACTTTATGAAAAAGGATGAAGTGATCTCATTTTAATGAAAACGTGAACCTTTCGTTTTTGGGATGAAAACGAGGATATTGGTCCAGTTTTATTAACAAGTTTTCAATTTTAGTAGAAAACATTTTGTGCGGTGGTTCTTTTTAAGCGCGGTCGAAAATCCTTTATTATTACAGTTCTCAAGCGAATGAAAGAAAATAAAATAAAATAATAATTAATACATATCTCAGAATAATAAATAAATCCTAAACTATTCGCCCTGACCGTGCTTCGCCTAGCTTCATGGACAAGCCACATTCGCCTCGCGGTTGCGGTCATGACAGAAAATGATATTGATCAGTAATGGATTAAATTAAACAAAATGATAAATAAATAATCGGATGAAATATATTGAGAAAAAATAATTAATCTAAAGCAGTAAAATAAACTGACAGAATTAATGAATATAAAACACAAATGACATAATTATAATGATCATTGACAATAGAAATAATAATCATAGCAGTAATAATGATAATAAATAATAACAGTGAAAACAACATTCATTCACATAATAATAATAATAATAATAACAATGATGATAATAATAATAATAACAACAATAAATAATAATAACAATAATAATATAATATTAACATACGACAATAATAGTAATAATAATAATAATAATAATAATAATAAAAATTATAATATTAATAATAATAATAACAATAATAATAATAATAATAATAATAATAATAATAAATAAACAATCACGATGATGATGATGATGATAATAATAATAATAATAATAATAATAATAATAATAATAATAATAATGATAAAAACATAAAATAATCATAATGACAATGATGATGATAATAATAACAATAATATCAATCACACAACAATAATAATCATAACAATAACAATAACACAACAACAACAACAATAGTATAACAACAACAACAACGACGACGACAACAACAATAATAATAATACTAATAATAGTAATAATAATAATATAAACATAAAATAATAATACTAATACTAGATAAACAAAATAATAATAATAATAAAAAAAAAACAACAACAATAATAATAATAATAGTAATAATAATAATAATATAAACATAAAATAATAGTACTAATACTAGATAAATAAAATAATAATAATAATAATAATAAAACACAATAATACTTAATAACAAATAAATATTATTATTATTAATGATAATGATAATAATAATAATAATATAAAATAAATAAAAAAGGGACTCACTGGATTTCCTCGCCGAAGCCTCGCCGGAAGTCGCCGTTGACGACACCGCCATCGCCGAAAGGTAGATCGACACGCATGGGATCCTCCGCAGCCGGTCACTTGCCAGAAGGAGGCGCCACCTCGCCGAAAATGCCATCGGCAGTCCCACTTTCATCTCCTCCGATCTCCCTGCTGCCGGCGAGTGGGGGAGATCGGCTGCCACTGGGATGTTCGTCTGGGCCTTGCTGGTCTTCTGGCATGGTGCGTGCGGTGATCCGACGCCGTGGGTGGCCGGCGGCGCCCTCGTTTTCTTCTTCTCTTTTTTTCCTTTTTTCCTGCGTCGTCCCTAACGTTTTCCTTTTTCTGGGTCTGTTTCCTCTCTTCTTTATTCCCTCTCTTTCCTTCTCTTTAGGTTTCCTTTTTTTTTTCTCTCTATTTTGCGTGCTCCCTCTTTCTTATTTTTTCTTTCTTCTTTCTATTTTTTCCTCTTCTCATCTGCCAGCCCCCTCATCGTTTACTTGTTTACGTGTTAACCCTCATCGTTTGGCATCTAACTTGTGCGATGTCTAGCCTTTTATTTGCTGTTTAACCTTTGTCATTTTGGCATTTAACCTGTGCAATATCTAGCCTCAGTCGTTTCGGTATCTAACCTATTGGT
Source organism: Excoecaria cochinchinensis (assembly GCA_947683425.1). NCBI lineage: Eukaryota > Viridiplantae > Streptophyta > Magnoliopsida > Malpighiales > Euphorbiaceae > Excoecaria > Excoecaria cochinchinensis. The sequence continues at coordinate 6,911,886 of CANTUQ010000139.1, forward strand.
TTGGTTTATAACCTCTCTCATTACGGCATCTAACCTATGCGGTATCTAGCCTTAGCCGAGTCGGTATATAACCTGTTGGTGTGGTGTCTAACCTCCCTCATTGCAGCATCTAACTTGTGCGGTGTCTAGCCTTAGCCGGGTCGGTATATAACCTATTTGTAACGCCCCGTTATCCCCGTTGGAAGGATACTAGAGCGCCACGCAGGCAAACACGTATACGAATCCATATACACATGTATAAACAAAAACCAAATGAGATGTAAAGAAACCTTTAAACATAATATAACAAGTCCTTATACATATATCAAATCAATATGGTTTTACAAAAAGGGCTCGTAAGCAAATACATATACCAAAATAGTTGTTCCTTTACAAAAGATTCATTTTGCTATTAACAAGCCATGTACAAAATAACAGCGGAAGACTCAAAAATAACTTCATCCAAAAAGACTTCTAGTGGCCGACCTGCAGATATCTGACTCCAAATCGTACTCACCACCTGCACGGGAAAAGAGCCCGTGCTAAGCGATAACGCTTAGTGGGGAGGAACAAAACAAACGAACAATATACATATATAACATTTACAACATAAAATAATCTCATCGCAATCTAAGCGTGCAATAAAGCTATAATTCACAATCGAAGGCATCACAATTTCATATAAGCACATTTCCATATTCTCTACTTGACATGCATAAACATACATTACAAGCAATTAACTACTCAAATTATAATTAGGATTTACATACTTTTCACCATTCTAAGTATACAGATACAAGGTGCATATCATGAAGTTATGCAAGAATTCATGTGCATCATATACTTGTAATCGTGTCAATATGCATCTCAACATGTGCCACCCAATTTAACATATAGCCTGATTAGTCTGAAAAACCATTTAGAAGTGGATGCGGTCCATTGGATACTGATAGAACACAGTATCCCAAGCATATAGAGACATGAGTCTCAAACATATGATTTTCATATAGAGACCGAAGTCTCGCATTAATTTCCATGTAGACCCAAACGGGGTCGAAACAAGGATACAAACAGGACCCGCATGTAACATTTTATCATATAGCAGCTGCACACACACCCTGACCTAAGTAAGCGCTTACTTATCCACTACTATGACTATTCAGGCTTAAAACCACAACTCCAAAATTCATGTATCAATATGATATTAAGAAAATTAAATACGAATTTATAATCCATGAATACTTGTATATTGATCAAATTCAGAAACATATGAATATATAAATATCAAAAACAGGAGATAATAAGAACATATAATTCACACTGAAATAATCCATGTTCATATAAATTACAAATATTTAAATCATGTATAATAATTACTAATCATGAACACAAATCTCATAATTAATCAATTAATAAAATACAAATAAAATCTTTAAAACCCAAACGTTTGATATGTACAGAAAAACCCTTTAAACCAGAAGTTAAAACTTGGTTTTTAGAAAACAAGACAGCTGGAAGAAGGCTGGTCACGAGTTACCCAGGCAGTGGTAACTCGTGACGCTGATTTCTCGCGAGCGCCACAAAGAACGGGGCAGTCACGAGTCGTGACCATCCGTCACGCCTGGTGACGCCTGAGAGGAGAGGGGGAGGTCACGGGATCTTGTCTCGTGACACGCAGGGAAGAGGAGAGGTCACGAGGCGTGATGCTCCATCACGTCGCGTGACTTCCCAAGGAGGGAGGTCACGGCGTGATGCTCCATCACGTCTCGTGATCTTCCTCTCACTACTTGCTCCTCCTTCTCAAAATTTCCAGAACACGTAAAAACCCAGAAAACGTAAAAACAGAGTACATCAAAACTCCAAACCCCATTTGTCTAAAAACCATTTTTCATGCAAAAGTCATGCTAACACGTACCTTCAAGTCTTCAGAGCACATTTATAGCAATTATAATACAAATAACATATTTTTACTATTCAAACATAGGTAATACCAGAACGTCAACATATCAGGATTTCTCATTCAAACTCATGCATATTCATCTCATTTACTAACTCACGTTATTCTTTTCTAACTAAATCATGTATACACAGTACATTTCTCATGCATTTTTTTTATAAATGAACACACATAGTTAACGTTAACAACAAACAGCAACTAGGATTCGAAATTGAGAAAGGCAGACACTCCCAAACCTGATGATGAAGTCCAAAATGTCCACTGTACTCTTCAATCCACAATCTTTCCTTTTCCCTTCTCTTTCCTCTTATCTTCAGATGCTTGCAAATAGACAAAACCGCATTTCATGAACCGACAAATAGAACCCAATATCCAACCAAAGGGACAGTAATGAACATTACTTAAGATGGAGAAGATGAAGAACCATACAAAAACTGACAGTCACTTACCTCCTGAAATCTTCAATGCTCAAAACCCTAGCTCAAAAACAAATGGATAAACAACTCAAACAAAAGAAGAAAGAATAGAAATGAAGAGGAGAAGGAGTGGCTAACATGAGAGAGAGTGCAAGAGAGACCAATATCGGATTTCTGAACCCCTTCTTCTCTCTCCCACATGCACACACTCTCCTTTCCACTTGGCACACATGCACGGCTCACAAATCCACTAAATACTCTTTTACAATCTGCTCCTTCTATTACCAATAAGCCCTTGTCAAATTACTCTTTACTCACTAAACTAAAAATCTGCAAAATAATACTTTTAATTCCTTGCAATATAATCCTCATTCCTCTTGTAAAAATACCCAATTGCCCTAAATTATCCAATTAAAGTTGCTAATTCTAATTAGGCCACTTATGGGGTGTGACAACTCTCCCCTCCTTAAGAAAATTTCGTCCTCGAAATTTCCTCGCTTATCAAATACATCTCAAATACCAAAACCGAAACGAAACAAAACTTAACATATCAACACTTACCAGAAGGACTTGCGGCATCAGTCGCATCAGCTCCAATCAAAGCATATGCTCTATGCCGATTATGATCTTCTGTAGCACCAGGTCGTTGCACTATCTCTGATGGTGCTCTCGGAGCTCTACTTCCATCACGATTGCTTCGAGTGACATTGGATCTTCTACTCTCTTGTTGATTCTGGTCCTCTTGTCGATTAGGGCAAAATGCAAACCGATGTTCCATACTTCCGCACTTAAAGCATGCCCCGGTGATCTTGCGACATGTACCCCAGTGGTACCTATGACAATGCTCACACTCCGGTGCTCGGTTTCCCTTATTACCATGAGGGGCTACGCTCCCTACTTGTGAAGGCACTTGAACAATCTCCCTAGATCCTTGCTCGGTTGGAGTACCCTTGGACTTCTTAGTACTCGCAACTCCCCCATCCGGTGCTCTTCTCTTGCTAACCATTCTTTGCTTAATCACCTCTGATTCCTCTAACTTCATTGCCGCTGCCACAAGATGATAATACCCCACTGGTTGCAAGACTATCATTGCAGACAAAGGACCTCTATACACCTCACGCAGTCCCTCTAGAAAGTGCCTACATCTGAACTCATCCGTCAACAACTGCTCGGGCACATACTTACTCAACCGATTGAATTCCTTGTCATACTCACTCACGGTCATACCCCGCTGCTTCAAACTAATGAACTCTCTCCATTTAGCTTCTTGGTATGCCTTTGTCACATACTTTTGCTCAAACTCTTGCTTGAAGTATTCCCAAGTCAGTTCAGCTAGTCGTTGCGGATTCCTCATCACAAGTTCCCACCAATCATATGCTGATCCTTGAAGCAACGATATTGCACATGAAGCTCTCTGATCTGCGGGACATCTAATCTCTTGCAGAATCCTACCTACCCCCTTCAGCCAAAACTCAGCCACATCTGATTCATCCAAGGCAGTCCCATGAAAGTCTTCTGCTCCTCTCTTTCTTAAAAACTCAGTTGGAGCCTTAGGAGCAGTCAACCTATCAACCACTTGCAGTAACCCTTGTACTAACGCTGGATCAAAACCAACTCCTCTATTTGCACCCACAGCTGGTGCAGGTTCCCGCTCATGCCTATCCTGTCCCACTGGATCACCTCCTCTGACTGGATTCTCTCTTCGACCCACATTGACACTATCCATTGTGTCGTCCATATACTCACTTGGATCCGACTCCATACAAACACTACACAACACAAGACATCTGCATTAGGCCACGACACAAAACTGACTCTCATGCATATACTCGACTCTACACTAAAACAATCACAAGATAACCCAGAACCACCAAACCTGGGCTCTGATACCAAGCTGTAACGCTCCGTTATCCCCGTTGGAAGGATACCGGAGCGCCACGCGGGCAAACACGTATATGAATCCATATACACATGTATAAACAAAAACCAAATGAGATGTAAAGAAACCTTTAAACATAATATAACAAGTCCTTATACATATATCAAATCAATATGGTTTTACAAAAAGGGCTCGTAAGCAAATACATATACCAAAATAGTTGTTCCTTTACAAAAGATTCATTTTGCTATTAACAAGCCATGTACAAAATAACAGCGGAAGACTCAAAAATAACTTCATCCAAAAAGACTTCTAGTGGCCGACCTGCAGATATCTGACTCCAAATCGTACTCACCACCTGCACGGGAAAAGAGCCCGTGCAAAGCGATAACGCTTAGTGGGGAGGAACAAAACAAACGAACAATATACATATATAACATTTACAACATAAAATAATCTCATCGCAATCTAAACGTGCAATAAAGCTATAATTCACAATCAAAGGCATCATAATTTCATATAAGCACATTTCCATATTCTCTACTTGACATGCATAAACATACATTACAAGCAATTAACTACTCAAATTATAATTAGGATTTACATACTTTTCACCATTCTAAGTATACAGATACAAGGTGCATATCATGAAGTTATGCAAGAATTCATGTGCATCATATACTTGTAATCGTGTCAATATGCATCTCAACATGTGCCACCCAATTTAACATATAGCCTGATTAGTCTGAAAAACCATTTAGAAGTGGATGCGGTCCATTGGATACTGATAGAACACAGTATCCCAAGCATATAGAGACATGAGTCTCAAACATATGATTTTCATATAGAGACCGAAGTCTCGCATTAATTTCCATGTAGACCCAAACGGGGTCGAAACAAGGATCCAAACAGGACCCGCATGTAACATTTTATCATATAGCAGCTGCACACACACCCTGACCTAAGTAAGCGCTTACTTATCCACTACTATGACTATTCAGGCTTAAAACCACAACTCCAAAATTCATGTATCAATATGATATTAAGAAAATTAAATACGAATTTATAATCCATGAATACTTGTATATTGATCAAATTCAGAAACATATGAATATATAAATATCAAAAACAGGAGATAATAAGAACATATAATTCACACTGAAATAATCCATGTTCATATAAATTACAAATATTTAAATCATGTATAATAATTACTAATCATGAACACAAATCTCATAATTAATCAATTAATAAAATACAAATAAAATCTTTAAAACCCAAACGTTTGATATGTACAGAAAAACCCTTTAAACCAGAAGTTAAAACTTGGTTTTTAGAAAACAAGACAGCTGGAAGAAGGCTGGTCACGAGTTACCCAGGCAGTGGTAACTCGTGACGCTGATTTCTCGCGAGCGCCACAAAGAACGGGGTAGTCACGAGTCATGACCATCCGTCACGCCTCGTGACGCCTGAGAGGAGAGGGGGAGGTCACGAGATCTTGTCTCGTGACACGCAGGGAAGAGGAGAGGTCACGAGGCGTGATGCTCCATCACGTCGCGTGACTTCCCAAGGAGGGAGGTCACGGCGTGATGCTCCATCACGTCTCGTGATCTTCCTCTCACTACTTGCTCCTCCTTCTCAAAATTTCCAGAACACGTAAAAACCCAGAAAACGTAAAAACAGAGTACGTCAAAACTCCAAACCCCATTTGTCTAAAAACCATTTTTCATGCAAAAGTCATGCTAACACGTACCTTCAAGTCTTCAGAGCACATTTATAGTAATTATAATACAAATAACATATTTTTACTATTCAAACAGAGGTAATACCAGAACGTCAACATATCAGGATTTCTCATTCAAACTCATGCATATTCATCTCATTTACCAACTCACGTTATTCTTTTCTAACTAAATCATGTATACACAGTACATTTCTCATGCATTTTTTTTTATAAATGAACACACATAGTTAACGTTAACAACAAACAGCAACTAGGATCCGAAATTGAGAAAGGCAGACACTCCCAAACCTGATGATGAAGTCCAAAATGTCCACTGTACTCTTCAATCCACAATCTTTCCTTTTCCCTTCTCTTTCCTCTTATCTTCAGATGCTTGCAAATAGACAAAACCGCATTTCATGAACCGACAAATAGAACCCAATATCCAACCAAAGGGACAGTAATGAACATTACTTAAGATGGAGAAGATGAAGAACCATACAAAAACTGACAGTCACTTACCTCCTGAAATCTTCAATGCTCAAAACCCTAGCTCAAAAACAAATGGATGAACAACTCAAACAAAAGAAGAAAGAACAGAAATGAAGAGGAGAAGGAGTGGCTAACGTGAGAGAGAGTGCAAGAGAGACCAATATCTGATTTCTGAACCCCTTCTTCTCTCTCCCACATGCACACACTCTCCTTTCCACTTGGCACACATGCACGGCTCATAAATCCACTAAATACTCTTTTACAATCTGCTCCTTCTATTACCAATAAGCCCTTTTCAAATTACTCTTTACTCACTAAACTAAAAATCTGCAAAATAATACTTTTAATTCCTTGCAATATAATCCTCATTCCTCTTGTAAAAATACCCAATTGCCCTAAATTATCCAATTAAAGTTGCTAATTCCAATTAGGCCACTTATGGGGTGTGAAACTGTTGGTGTGGTGTCTAACCTCCCTCGTTGCGGCATCTAACCTATGCAGTGTCTAGCCTTAGCCGGGTCGGTATATAACCTGTTGGTGTGGTGTCTAACCTCCCTCGTTGAGGCATCTAACCTGTGCGGTGTTTAGCCTTAGCCGGGTCAGTATCTAACTTGGAGAATTGCCTCTTTAGAGGGCTCAGAGATTTGCCTCTTAAGAGGGCTCAAAAATTGCCTCTTAAGAGGACTTGGAAATTGCCTCTTAAGAGGACTTGGAAATTGCCTCTTTAGAGAACTTAGGGAATTGCCTCTTAAGAGGACTTGGAAATTGCCTCTTAAGAGGACTTAGGGAATTGTCTCTTAAGAGGGCTCGAGAATTTGCCTCCTCAGAGGACTTAGAATTTGTCTCATCAGAGGACTTGGAATTTGCCTCATCAGAGGACTTGGAATTTGCCCCCTGAGAGGCCTTGGAATTTGCCCCCTGAGAGGTCTTTGGTTAATTTCTCACTGCCTGTTGAGAGGGATTGGAGATTTGCTTCTTGAGAGGGCTTGGAGATTTGCCTCTTGAGAGGGTTTGGAACTTTGCCTTTTGAGAAGGCTTCAGAAACATCAGCTTGTCAACGTGTGAAGTCACGATTGAGACTGATGTACACCATCTAGTATGGTCAAGGCACAATGTATGCATGGAATGCATGTGAAAAGCTATGCATGTATGAAATGACATGCAAAGTTGTGCATGTGTGAAATTTAAGCATAGAATTATTCATATGAAATATTAAACATATTGAAAAGATTATACATGTGGGATGTTTAGAATGCGACATAAGACAACTGTAAGGAGCTCTGTATGTGAAGCGTGTACTTTGCATGGACTATGAGCATGAAATGCATGCAGAGAATTATGTATATGACATATATGCTGCTGGGATGGCTTGTATACATGTAAATGATTATGGAATGTGTGTAAAGAATCGTATTCTGTAAAATGTTTGCAAATGATCATGAATGAGAAATACATGCAAAGGATAAGGCATGAGAAATATATGCAAGGATATTTTGAATGCGAAATTTATGCAAATGATCATGCATATGAGTCGTTGACCGGCATAGATGTAAAGAATCATATGCAAAGATAGGCAGGAAGTCATTATGTACATGAAGACTATGTAAAGAATTGGTTGTGTGTGACGTGTGCATGGATAACTATGCGTATGAAACACATGCAGAAAAAATCATATATGTGCAAAAAATGTGCATGTGAGATGCATGCAAAGGATATGCCCACAAAATGCATGAAAATAAATGATTATAAAAAATGAGGTTTAGAGAGCCATGTGAGCGAAAGTATTTGTGAAAGATGCTCGCTAAAGATCTTATGCCAAAATACATACACCAAAAGTTATACATGTAATACTATTTATAAATGTTTGCCACAGTTATGTGTAAAAACATTTGTAGAAAGCATATATACAAAGAATATTGGTGGGTGTACAAGAGTAGCAATAAGAAGTACCCCAAGATTGTAAAATGAGTGCAACCTATTAGTTACCCCAAACTAGAGTTTTTATCTGCCCTTGAATGCACTGAATGAACCACATTCTCAACTGATTCAATCTCAGTAAAAGAATTCGGGAGTCATTCCCAATGAAGGGCAAGAAGATAAATATGTAGACATCAAGGTTTACTAAACCAACATGTAAATACAAGGCATACCATGCAATCTCTGTGTGTATGTGCAAAAGGCCAAAACAGAATTTTTCGTCATTTGAAAGCAAATTCAAGATGCAATGTTGGGGACGAGACTCAACTCGAATGCATAAATACACTCGTGGCTTCTCGCTTGAAGCTCAAGAAACACCATATGTGTGACGCGCGCCGAACCCCGGAATGCCCTGAACCGCCAGCTTTTAGGGCTTTCGGGAGGAGGTTCATTTAAAACTTGTAAGGAATTACAAGTGCATCCATTTTGGGCAACAAGGAGGTTTCTTGGAGTTGCCACCCAATAGAACATTGGGAAAGGTTGTCTAGCCTCAGTGAGCCTAAGACAGCGCTGTTATGTCCATTTTGGGCAAGCCGGAGGTGTCTTCGAGGCCCCACCCTAATAGAACATTAGGATGGCCCTCTCGCCTCACACTTGGGCAAGCCAGAGGTGTCTTGGAGGCCCCACCCTAATAGAACATTAGGACGGCCCTCTCGCCTCGTAGAGCCTAGGACTATGCAAGTTGAGCCTTTTTCGGGATACAAGAGGTGTCTTGGAGGCCCCACTCTAGTAGAACATTGAGATGGCCCTCTCGCCTTGTTGAGCCCAAAGAACAGAGAAGGTTCGGGACTTTCCATTTATTCATACCTTGGTTAAGTTTATAATTGAGTTTTGAATTTAGCATTTCATCCCATTTCTCATTCAATTTAGTGCAATTTAATTAAAGCGCAGGTTGTCCATCCAAGAAAAGCGATAAATGGAGCATAATTAAAATAAAGCATATAAAGATTAATTACCACAAAAATAGAGGCAAAATACAACCCCCATTGTAAATAAAATACAAATTATACATAAAACGGGCTATTTGTTAAAAATGAGGACATTGGTCCTCGCATGCATGCTTAAAAAAAAGGTGGTAAAGGTGATGGTTTATTTGGGTACGAAAAACTAGGACATTGGTCCCATTTTATTTAGAAAAAATTTCAAGTTAATTAATAGAAATCTTTTTGTGATTTTCTTTTTAGCGTGCCTAAAATGAATAATTTTATTACAACATTACATTTGACAAAATAAATAAAGCAACTAATGCAAATAATACAAGTAATAAAAAATAAATGATCAAATTAAATGAGCCTTCTGGATCTCCCCTTGTGCTCGCGAAAATGTCCAAGCGAAGAAAATAAGTTGTAAAATAAAAATAAAACACAAATGAAATAATGTTAGTAATCAAATCAATTAAACCAGTTAAACATTTAATGAATAATAAAATAAAAGAAAAGAAAAATAAGATGACATGAAGATGACAAATGAATTAAAATGTTAACAATTCAAAATAAATGAAACAAATGGATTATGAATGACGAAAGTATTAAATGATGTGATTAAAATAAATAAAACATGTTAATGAATTAATACATAAAAGTATGAACATGATAATAATAATAATAACGAAAATAAACTAATAAATGAATAAACAATATATAAATAACAATGATAAAAAATAATGATGAATAATAATAATAATAATAATAATAATAATAATAATAATAATAATAATAATAATAATAATAATTAAATGATAATAATAACCATAATCATATTAATAATGATAATAATAATATATAAACATATTAAATAAAACAAATATACAAACAATAAAATAAATGAATAAATGAAAGCAGCAAAAATTTACATGTTAATCAATTAAATATGAACAAAATAATAAAAAAAATAAAAGATCAAGTACGGAATGTTTACCCTCAGAGTTCGGATTTGATGAGGGAAAAAAGTTGATTGATTTCCTTGCCTTATTTTGCAAAATTAGAATTAAAGATTGAAAAAAATTGGAATTTTATTCCAAAAGAGAAAATTTGATTAAAAATGATGAAAGAAAATAAAAATTCTCAAGAACAAAGAATTATTCTCTTTGTCTAAAGAATGATTTTTATTGATTAAAAATGAAAATTTTCTCAAGAACAAACAATTACTATGTTTATTTCAAGAAAAAAAATTATTTATGAAAAATCTTAGTTTTTAGAAAATCAAATGAAAAAATCGGATTACAAGAACAAACAATTATTTTGTTTGCTCCAAAATCCAATTTTCATCAAAAAGGGATTTCAATAAAAAATCTTTGAACAAAGTTTAATTGAAAACAAAAAAACAAGTAAAAAAAAATTGAATTTTTTTATCAACAAAATTCCATCTAATGTTCTTAGAAGAAATTTTATTGGAAAAAGGAAGAAAAATAATTGAACTCTTCAATTTTTATTTTCTTTTTGTGGGGAAAACCTAAAAAACTTAGAGAGAATTTTTTAAAGAAGAAGAAGAAGAGAAAAAAAAAGAGAAAAAACCCTAAAAAAACAATCCCCCCCTTTCTCTTTCCATCATTTTCTATTTATATTAAGGAGAAATAGAAAAATAAAATTCATTAAGGGAAAAACTAATTAATTAATTTAAATATCATTTATCTAAATTTTAAAAATGGAAGAAATATTGAAAACCTCCTAAAAAAGGGATAGAAAATCCAATTTTATGCAAAAAATCCAGAAAAACAGCAAACTTGGCGAAAATCGGCGAAAATGGGTGACCGACGCCCATCGGCATGCGCGACGGGCGTTGGTCGAGCACGCTGGGTGCGCACGCTCGCCCAGCGTGTGGGATGGGCTGCGCGTCACTCGCGCGCGAGCATCGCGCGCTGGCTCTCCGAGCGGGGCTCCGCGCGCAGCGCCAACGCAATGCCGCAGTCGACATTCGCGATTTTTTTTAGTTTTTATATTTAACTAAAAATACTATAATTTCTAAACTCCATTTTCAAATCTAATTTTCAAAATATTTTTTATTTTTTCACTCTAAAATGCAAATTTGACAAGGAAATCATTACTTTTAACCTTTTTGCCTGTGAGCAGGCATCTTATCATCATTGCGTAACTCCGATTTGGGTTATCTTAGGACCCGGTGTCTACAGTTGCGGTGTCTACAATATGCCTCTTCCTACATACCAAACCTTATTAGAAGGTTGTCTCCGTTAATTAGATAAGACTGAACCAAGAATCAAGAGATCTTACTTCGGTTGTAACGTTAGGCTTCGGCAGATGGTTACCAAGAAAGGATCAAGTTTCTAGAGAAAAAAATGGCCGCAATATTCACTCGACGGATGAAAGGACCATTCTCAGCCACAATTGCATATTGTCCCAGTATTCTTGAATTTGGACTTGGTAGCACTTTAACTCATCACGCTCAGTAAAAGATAACCACTGAAACTCATAAAGGGGTACTTTCTCTCTTCTTCTTTTTTTTTTTTGCAAGATTGTCTCTAATTACACAAAAAGTTTATCAACGAATTACACAAAAAGTTTATCAACGATTAAACCCCTTTCCTAAATTATAAACCCATCCTTATCAGGGCAATTTTTAATAGCCCAAAATTGTCAATGATTGAAACTCTCTTCCCGAAGTGTAAACCCATCCTTATCAGGGCAATTTTTGATAGCCCAAAGAATCATCAATGATTTAAACTCTTTTCCCGAAGTGTAAACCCATCCTTATCAGGGCGATTTTTGATAGCCCAAAGAATCATCAATGATTTAAACTCTTTTCCCGAAGTGTAAACCCATCCTTATCAAGGCGATTTTTGATAGCCCAAAGAATCATCAATGATTGAAACTTTTTTCCCGAAGTGTAAACCCATCCTTATCAGGACAATTTTTGATAGCCCAAAGAAATGTCATAATGTACATCGATCCTTGCTAGAGCGGCCATTCTTTTAAGGGAAAGCCAAAACCATTTTAGGTGAAGGGTAGTTTTAACATGTGTAGCAATAAAATCGGTACGCATTTAGCATACCAAAATAAAGGCTCAACGGGCTAGCAAGCGATTGCAAAATAAGGGTAGAAAATAGTCGTTTAGAGAGCTATACAAAAAAATGGTTGACTAAATGATTTTCTAGATTCAACCTTATCCAGGGATCGCTTTGACGGGTAATCAGAAAGGTTCTAGTGCTCTTAGTGAATTTTCATCTAATCCCCTAATTGCAGCTATTATTTTTTCAGTTTATTTCCAAAATAGGCAAAAAGTGCTCTGAACTTAGTAATTATATGGTATAGTCAAAATTCTCTTTGGGGGCAAGTCAACCCAAGTCCTCTCAAGAGGCGATTCTTATCCCTCTGCATACATTTCTCATGCTTGAACATTTGCATGCATAGTTTTCATATGCATTCCATGCATACATGGTGCTCTGAAGAGGCATAAAAAGAAAAAGAATCCCTCAAGTCCTCTGAAGAGGCATAAAAAGAAAAATTTCTAAGTCCTTCTAAGAGACGAGGCAAAATCTAAAAGTCTTTTGAGGAGGCACAATCTCAAAGTCATCTGAGTGAGCAAAATTTCTAAGTCCTCTGAGGAGGCGAAATCTGAAAGTCTTTTGAGTTCCTATTCCTGCACGCCATGCCGGGGGAAGCAGGTAAGTTTTTTTTAACATAAGTTTTACGCTCACACACATCACACAAAGTGTACAAAATTCGATTTCGAATGTATATATACATTTTACACACATGCTCACATACACACACAATATTTTGTATATATTGCCATGTACGTGACTCAGGGGAAAGGTCCAAATAGAACCCATGCTTAAAAGTGACACAAATGATGGGTTCAGCTCAACGTTGTCAGACACTACCCAGAAAAGCAAGCCTATACACGCTGTGCCGGGGGCCAATTAGTGATCATCAAAACCTCCCAATGAGTATCAAAGCCTCTCGATCAAAACCTCTCAATGAGCATCAAAGCCTCTCGATCAAAACCTCCCAGTGAGCATCAAAGTCTCCCAGTGAGCGTCAACTGACAATGACCCCGATAAGCAGGTACTGCCACAGGTATGTATCTCTTTTATAATTTACCTTACAAATTTGCATTTTCCTTTTTTGCAGAGAAAAAAAAATAGTTCAAGATAAATATCAGCGATAGAGCAGATCGCAACCGGGACTGCAGTTAGAGAACACTGCATCTCACAAATCGAAGCTGTGGTCAAAGCATACCGCACTTCAGCAGATTGAGACTGTAGCCAAAGCATGCTGCATCTCACAAATCGAAGCTGTGGTCAAAGCATACCGCACTTCACCATATCAAGACTGTAGCCAAAGCATGCTGCATCTCACAAATCGAAGCTGCAGTTGAAGAAACACTGCCCTTCACCAGATCGAAGCTGCAGTTGAAGAAATACTGCCCTTCTCACAAATCGAAGCTGCAGTTGAAGAAACACTGCCCTTCACCAGATCGAAGCTGCAGTTGAAGAAACACTGCCCTTCTCACAAATCGAAGCTGCAGTTGAAGAAACACTGCCCTTCACCAGATCGAAGCTGCAGTTGAAGAAACACTGCCCTTCACCAGATCGAAGCTGCAGTTGAAGAAACACTGCCCTTCTCACAAATCGAAGCTGCAGTTGAAGAAACACTGCCCTTCACCAGATCGAAGCTGCAGTTGAAGAAACACCGCCCTTCACCAGATCGAAGCTGCAGTTGAAGAAACACTGCCCTTCACCAGATCGAAGCTGCAGTTGAAGAAACACTGCCCTTCACCAAACCGAGGTTGTAGCCAAAGCATGCTGCATCTCACAGATCGAAGCTGCAGTTGAAGAAACACTGCTCTTCACCAAACCGAGGTTGTAGCCAAAGCATGCTGCATCTCACAGATCGAAGCTGCAGTTGAAGAAACACTGCTCTTCACCAAACCGAGGTTGTAGCCAAAGCATGCTGCATCTGACAGATCGAAGCTGCAGTTGAAGAAACACTGCTCTTCACCAAACCATCCCAAGGTGTGTAATTCTCTCTCTTCTTTCTTTGAATTTTGGCTCACCTAGGTGTCTATACACTAGCTTCTCCAAAATTGGGGGCAACTGTAGACACCGGGTCCCGAGTCGGGTTTAATGTCAAAAAGTGATTTTGGGTCCTTAGTAATTCCCTCCGAAAAAATAATATATATATATCTAATATAAATTAGGTAGGTAAAATTAGAAATTAATTATTAATGTTGGGTTAATTTAATATTGTAAGTTTAATTAGATAATTAAAGTGCATGTAAAATTAAAGTTTGAGGTGTATAATTAATTAGATAATATATATATATATATGCATGAAATATTAAAGATTAATTAGTTAATATGTGAATTGTTTAATTAATTAGATAATTTATATGATATATTAAATAGATTAATTATATTAAGATGCAAAATATGTAATGTAATTAATATGTAATGTTTAATTAATATGTAATGTTTAAATTAATTAATGTGTGTTATTTAATTAAGTTAAAGTAATTAAAATATTAAAAATGGAGGAAATTACCATTATGACCCAAGAACCAAACCTAATTTTAGGGTATAAGAAGAAAAGAATGAAGAGGGAAGAGGGGGCTCTCTCTTTCGGCAACTAGGAAATTAGAAAGAAAAAAAAAATTGAGAGCAAGAGAGGAGAGAGCTCTCTCGGCTGGGAAAAAAGACACAGAGCAAGAAGAAGCCAAAAGGCAAATAGAAAGAGAAAGGAAATAAAAGAGAGAGCAGAGAAACCAAAGAACAAAAGACAAATCCAAAAAGCCAAACAAAAGAGAAATCAAAGAGGGTATAAGAAGAAATAAGAACAGAGAGGAGCAAACCACGGGAACCGAAACCAGGCGCCGGAAAAAGGAAGGGAAAAAGAAGAAGAGGAGGCGGAGCCTCTGCCGACCAGCTGCAGCACCGGCCAGCCACACGCGTCCCGCCAGAAGAATCGCCGGACCTGGATGCACCCGCCGGTGGCCACCGGTGATCGCCACTCGCCGGCAGCTGTGAGATCGGAGAGGGACCCCCGAAACGCTTCACCGCGATTTTCGGCCATCTGGTGACTCTTCCTGGCGCGTGACCGCCGGCGGATGGTTGCTGATGTCCCGATCTTCCTTCCGGCATAGGTGGTGTCGACCACCTCTCCTCCGGCGAGCCTCCGGCGAGGTAAATCCCCTTTTCCTATTAAATATTATTATTATTATTATTATTATTTAATATTCTATTTTTTATTATTTTATTTAATATTTATTATTCTGTTATTTACATTATTATTTATATTTATTATTATTATTATTTATTTAATATTCTGTTTTATTATTTATTTAATTTTTTGTGTTATAGTAATATTGTTATTTTTAATATATTTATCATTTATTGTGATTATTATTATTTAATTTTATGTTTTATTATGTTTATTATAATTAATATTTACTATTATCATTATATTTATTTAGAATTTATCTATTATTATTGATTATTATTAATATTGAGATTATATTATTGTTATTGTTGTGAGAATATTGTTATATTGTTGATATTATGATAATATTATTATTTGCTTATTATTATTGTCATATTAATATTATATCATTTATTATCCTCAATGTTATTATTTTATGTTTAATGCATTTCATAATTATTATTATTGTTAATATATTATTATAACTCGATTCATATCTATTATTATTTTATAATATTGTTGTTTATATTATTATTATTTTTATTGGCTTTTATCACCATAATTGTCATTTACATGCATTAATCTCATTTTCACCACATCAAATTAAATATCAATTACTTATTCATTCATTCATTTACTTATCATTAATTTAATTTAATCAATTATTAACTTTAATTATTTTCTTCAATTTATTCTATTTAATTACTTATCTACTTATATATTTGTTTATTTATTTATCCATTACTAACTGATATCGATTTTGCGTTATGATATGTAACCACGAGTGGCACATAGCTGGGGTACGGTCGAGGTAGGTAAATTAAGATTTATTTATCATTTATTATTTGAGAAATATGCAATTACTATTTTATTGTATTTTGTATATTGGTGGTCTGTAATAATAAAATAATTTTCGACCGCTCTTAAAAAGAACCATCACACAAATGTTTTCTACTAAAAAGAATGTTTACTAGATAAAACTGGACCAATGTCCTATTTTATCCAATAAAATCATCATAAACAAAAATCTCCAATTTTAACAATGATGCATGCGAGGTCCAAAGTCCTCAAAATAAGCAATAACCCGTTTTATGCATGTATAGCACATTTATAAATGGGAGTTGTATTCTGCTCCTAGTATTATTGTAATTTATCGCTTTCAATATTTATTTTGCTCATTTTACGGCTTTCCGAATGAGAATAAATGCGCCTTTAATCAACTGCATAGTGTGGAGAGAGAGCGAATTAATGACATTAAAATTTGATCATAAACTAATTGAGGTAGAAATAGATGAGAAATCCCGGACCCAGCTCTGGTCTTTGGGCTCGAGAGGTTAGAGGTTATCCTCCAAAATACTTCTTGGGTCATGAGGCTTTAGCGCTAATCCTAGGCTCTTTAGGGTGAGAAGTTCACCTTCCATGATCCCTCTAGCTGGCCCAAAATGGATACCAAGCGCAGTCTTAGGCTCTCCGAGGCGAGAGTAACTTTCCCAATGTTCTATTGGGTGGCGACTCCATGATACCTCCTTGTTGCCCAACATAGACGCACTTGCGATTTATTGCAAGCTGTCAACGGACCCGCAAATGCCCCAATTGCCCACGTGCGGGCGGTCCGAAAGGGCGGCGCTCGGGATCCGGCGCGCGCTACAGTGGCGACTCCACTGGGGATGTTCATGGTTCGAGATTTCGATTTGAAAATATCTCGCTTAACATTTATGATTAAAATTTAATTCATAAATTTGCTTTTTATCAAATTTGCATTCGCATATCATTAGAGCCTTAGAATATGCTAGTTTGGTCCCTCTTTTAACCCCGGTGCGTTCCTAAGTACGATCCCATTTTCACTCAATTTGGGGAAGTGTTAAGGATAATCACCAGCCCAAGCCTCGTACCTAAATGGTATATCAAATGGTGACCCGATCGGTCGTTACGCTCGTGATGAGCTAGACCCGTCGGCAGGGATCATGCTTGGGTAGCCCTAAAATTTCATCACCCATGACCAAAGCCCATGTAAAGGCAATAGATACTTTCCCTAAGTGGTATGAACCATAATTCATTGCTTGTTACATGGATCAATATGTATTGGACAAATCCAGATAATTTGACTGATCACTTAATCAAAGGCTTTCATGCCCCGATAGGTCCGTGTCAATTTATTCGGACTGTTTAAATACATAATGATCATAACCCATGCGCTTGTGCATTATTTAAGAGAGGTTATACTGCCGGTTTTCACCGTGCACTATATGTGCCTATTGGGTTTCCTGTTAACCCATGGGCTAATCCCGCCTAGGAAAGAGACCTCACGACCTCGTGTGTGGAGGCAATAAGGTTGGAAGGATTTACTGCTTGCATGTGGTTATTATTGATGTATTGTATGTTCATGTCATTCATACACAACTTTTTTATCATTTCCCATATATATACATCTTTTCCTGTGCATAAAATTATTACGTGTACATATCATCCGGTGTATAGTTTTTCATATGTTTCAATGTATCATTGTAATCTCTTTCAGATGCTATTTATTATTTGTTGCACAACATGACCATGCATTGCGCATTATTCATGCATCATTCTAACCCTTTGTTTTTCAGCCACTGTAGATCAGTGCTTGGGTGGTTTAGAGACTCCGGTAGTCGTTCGAAGAGCGGTCAGAGTTTACATTGATTGGCAAAGAGTTAATATCCTCACTAGAGTGTCAAAAGGTATTAGGAATGGCTGACCCTTCACAACTAAATGAAGAGGCTCGTGCCCCGATTACCCAAGAGATGGATAGAAGGTTTGAAGAGCTGGAAGAAAGATTACTGGTTGTCATTAAAGAAAGAATGGATGCCATGGCATTGGTTCTCCAATCTCAGCTTATGGCAGCATCTCTTAACCAAGTGAAGCCAGCCACTACTGAGGAGGCTCATACAGCGACTGCTGCAGTATCTTCCATTCCTTCTGGGACCAAAAGTGAGAGGTCACTGGATTCACCAGATGAGCAAGGACGAGATAGAAGGCCTACTTTAGAACATGACATTATGCCTGAAGAGGATGAGGACCCTGTAGTCACTTATATTCTAAAAGGTGAAACCTCAGGAAGTCTCGACAACAGTAAGGTAAATGTCAATGCTACAGAAATTTCAGCCACTGGAGTACCCCGATCCCACCTCACTGTCTTGGGTAAGCCATTGTCTTGGCACTTCACCCGTCTTGTTAAGAAAGGAAAGTTGCAACCCTTGCCAGCTCGGCCTGCCCCAAGTCAGGGAAAGCCTAGGCGCGGAACAGACCGGTATTGTGCATATCCCCAATACACTGGGCATAGAACAGACTACTGTCGTCACCTGAAAGATCGCATCCAAGAACTGGTGTCAGACCCAAAAAAAGGAAAGACGATAGGAACACCAACGACGGAAGTGAGGCAAAGGCATTTTTCTAAATTGGGCAGATCTTTGTCTTGGATTCTTGAGAGGTTGATGAAGGAGGGGGTATTGTACCCTCTGGCTCCTAGACCTGCTTTGACGCAAGGGAAACCTAGTCGCAAGGAAGATGAATATTATGCCTACCACCAGCACACCGGGCATACTACAGATTATTGCAAATCCTTAAGACATGCTATCCAAGATCTGATTGATTCCAGCAAGATCTCTGACCCAGAGAAGCGGGAGGGAAGGAATAAGATGGATTAAGCGCCTAGGTGGAAAGGCAAAAAGGGTTTTCAAGGATGAGGATAGACCATCAGCTGCGGTAGCTGTGTTGGCAGGAGCAGAAGTTGATTAGCTGTTTAGAATGTTCTTTTTACTTTTGAACTATTCAGTAATGACATTTTGATTTCACTAATATGATGGATGTTTTGGCTTACTTGTGTTATATCTCTTATGATTTCATCATGCATTATAGCACACCCAGGCATACTACCACCATGACATGCAAATAAAAAAAAATGCATTCACCATGTGTCATAGCATGTACATATCCGTATGCTCACATTACACATGCACATTAACATTGTGCCCTGGAACATACATATACTACTGCATGTCATAATGTGCACACATCAGCATACTTCATTAGACTAGACATCAAACACAGAAAATACCTTGCATTTTTCACATTGTACACCATATCATGAACATGTACTATCATACATGAATTATGCCATGTACATATAATTTCTTCATCATGCATGTTAGTCATTGTATATACCAATGCATGTCTTGTATGCTCATACCATGTAAATACGCATACTTTGTGAACGCTATTTGTTTCGTGCAGACACTTTGTCACTGTACACAACCATTCTTATGATTGTGTCCCATCTCATGCGCATTATTTGTATATATTTTGCACTTCTATATACGTGAGTTTTGCCACTCCTCGCGACCCATTGTTGCATATTACCATGCTAGGTCGTCATCTTGCATACATATCTCTATCATGTCTAAATCATGCCATGTTCACATGTACCATATATCATGAACATTCATCCCCATACTGTGCCATAGGTTGTACTCATGCTTTCATCGTATGCATGTGCATTGCAAATTTATGCATGCACATCATTTATCATGCAGTGTTTACACACTCATATTTTTTCGCAGGTGTTTTACACACACACCTTTGCACATATTTCATGTACGCATTTTTTATACAAATGTTTTACACATGTTTCACACATACAGATCCTTATGCGCATTGCTAATGTACATGATGCTATTGCATATGCCGTTCCATATACATGATTTGCAATGTTTGTGCATATTTTATAAAAAAAAAAAGAAAAAAATTCTTTGTGCCTACACAATTTTTGTGCATATACATTTTTGATAGATTAAAGATATTTTTGTTTTAAGCTATATCCTAAAACGTTGACATGTTTGCACCTTATTGAGGTACCTCTGATTCACGGTTCGACTCTGCCTAAGTAGTTCTCAACTATGAATGGATTTGATCTTAACTCTAGAAACCTGAGTTTCATTCCACTTTGAATTAAGTAAGGAGTATATATGTTTGGTCTTTAAGAGCTAGATCACGTGAAGATATTTGATCATACCATGTCATTTCTAAGTTCAGAGCACTTTTAGCCTGTTTTAAAAATAAACTGAAAAAACTAGTTGCAACTAGGGGATTGGATAAGAACTCACTAAGAGCACTAGAACCTTTTCGATTACCCGTCAAAGCGACTCGTCGATAAGGCTGAATCTAGAAAATGATTTAGGCGCTATTTCTTTGTATAGCTCTCTAAATGACTAATTCCTACCCTTATTTTACAATTGCTTGATAGCCCCTTGAGCCTTTATTTTGGTATGCTAAACGCGTGCCAGTTTTGTTGTTACACACATTAAAACTACCTTTCGCCTAAAATAATTTTGGCTTCCCCTTAGAAGAATGGCCGCTCTAGTAAAGATGGATGCACATTGCGATATTCTCTTGAGCTATCAAAAATTGTCCCAGCAAAAGTGGGTTTACACTTCTGAAAGAGATTTTTAATCATTGATGATCTCTGAGACTTGACCATCGGCAATCCTTTGGGCCATCAAGAATTCACCCTGATAAGAATGGGTCTGCACTTCGAAAAAGAGAATCTCAATCAGTGATAATTCTTTGGGTTACCAGAAATCACCCTGATAAGGATGGGTTTATCCCTTGAGGAAAAAATTTCAATCATCGATAATTTTTGGACTACACTTCTGGAAAGGGATTTGATTCATCGATAAACTTTTTGTGTAGTTAGAGACATGAGCTTGCGAAAAGAAAAGGAAAAAAAAGAAGAAAAAATAAAATGAAAAAAAAGAAAAAAAAAAGAAAAAAAAAAGATCGAAAAAGAATCGAAATTGAAGAAAAAAAATCGAAAGAAAAAAAAAAACAAAGAAAAACGAAAAAAAGAGAAGAAAAATGGTAGGGCCCAAGATAATACCCCTTGATGAGTTTCAATAGCTATTTCTTTAGCTTAATTTTTATGCTGAGCTTGATGAGATCAAGTTTTACCAAATTCCAATTCAAGAGTATCTAGATAGTATACAATTGGGGTTGAAAATGGTTCCTTCATCCGAATGAACGCTGCGGCCATTTTTCTCTAGTGACCTGATCCTCCTTTGATAACCACCTACCTGAGCCTAACGTTATAACCAAAGTAAGACCTATTGATTCTTGGTTTGGCCTTATCTAACTAGCGGAAGTAGTACGGCCAGTCGAAGTAGAGCTCAACTCTTTAAGGACAATCGTGGAAGCCCAGATTCTGGAAGCCAACTGATGTGCGATAACGGTTGCAGCAGTTAAACACGTCAGATGAGGATAGATCGTGGGATTACTATCACAATCAGATCTATCAAAAAACACTCTATTTGATCATTCGAGAAGGAAGTTAGAAAGCACATATTGAAAGGGGGAGATTTAATCTTTAAGCAAAAGAGTCCTAATGTTCAAGACAAATGAGGCAAATTCAGACCAGTGTAGGAAGGCCCATTAGTTCTTAAGAAGTTATTATACAAGGGAGCACTGTTTTTGACAAACAGTAATGGAAGCAAAGATGAAAAACCAGTCAGCACCGAAAGACTAAAAAGATTCCATGGCTAAAAACTAAAAATCAAAAGAAGAGAATAAAAGCCCCAAGGGTTGAAAACCGAAAAAAGGAGGCCTTGCTAAAATTGGGCGCCTCGTTAGGATGAAAACCAAAAAAAGGCGTCCTGGACAAAAATTAGAGGCTTGAGAGAAAATGTCCAATCAAGAAAACCCGAGAGGGCTGATTGAAAACAGGAGTTTTGATGCTTTTAAAATCCATTATGAGATTAGATGTAGTTTTGAATTTGAATCTATGTTAGATAATGATCATGTATAGAGAAATCATACTGAAATGTACACAATTTTGCAAGAAAGATATGAAACAAAGGCAATTAGACTCGTGTTCATTATCCTCTAGTTCTTTTATAAAAAGAAAATCATCATTCATTATTGAATGCATCTATTCTAAATAACTATACTCTGCTCTTGCCGGCCAAGTGCTTAAGCCGATGGGTCCTATTATCAACCGCTGGACTTGGCACCCGTATCTTGTTTGCACTAGTAGAAGCAAAGGGGCAACCTCCGATTAGTTGTATAATAGCCTTCATAGGCAGCTGAGTCCAGAGGCTATCGTACTTGGAGGTGAAAGTCGAAGATAAGAGGCCCACTTTGAAAGGATAGAGGATGCCTCACAACATCTTAAATCCCTCCGAACTGTCGAACATAGCAGGCGGTAATGTAGAAGGTAGCCTCATGAATCCCACAAAATAGGGCATATCCTAAAAAACCATCTAGAGTCACAGTACGAGGGAGGAACCAGGGGACATGAAGCTGATAACCTATTTGCTACCTCACTCAATCTAGCAGCACCTTCGTTGAGAGATGCAAAAGAATAAAACAGCTACCGGGGAAGGAAACACCTCAACGGATAACTACCGGTTGCCTTAGGGGGTCACCCTAATAGTAGCTTCAGCTTTTTCTTATAGCCCCTCCTGAAGGACAAAAAAAAGAGAGAAAAAAGGCCGTTAGAGTTGAAAACCGTGACTTGCTCTCTAAGCAAAAGTTAGGCCAAAGGGCAGGGTGAAAACCTGAAAACAGGTATTCTGCCCTATAAAAAAAATTAAATAAATAAAAGTCGCTAGATTGGGTTGGGTCCAAATGAAGGGCTCACGCAAAAAACCTGGTCAAGTACAGCAACATTAGTATTCACCCATGCGGGACAACTAGCTCAAGATAGAATCTATGCCGGCAAATTATCCAAGACCTCTTAAGAGGCAATTCTCTAAGACCTCTTAAGAGGCAAATTCCGTGTTCTCTGAGAAGGATATTTCCTACACTTTTTATAGTCTTATCAGCGACTCGGTGCAATCATCTGAGGAGGACATTTCCTGCACTTTTTGTACTCTTATCAGCGACTCGGTACAGTCCTCTGAGGAGGACATTTCTTGCACTTTTTGTAGTCATGTAAGGGAATCGGTGCAGTCCTCTGAGGTGGATATTTTCTGCACTTTTTGTAGTCTTTTCAGCGACTCGGTGCAATCGCTTTGTAGCCTGTATAACGGCTCGGTGATATTCAACCCCTGCACTTTGTAGTCTTATCAGTGACTCGGTGCAGTCCTCTGAGGAGGACATTTCTCGCATTTTGTAGTCTTGTTAACGACACGGCGCAACACAATCTGAAAATGGCACCCCTAAACTTTGTAGTCTTGTCAGCGACTCGGTGCAGTCCTCTGAGGAGGATATTTCCCGCATTTTGTAGTCTTGTTAGCGACTCAGCGCATCGCCATTTAAGGATGGTACCCGCACTTTGCAGTCTTGTCAGAGACTCGGTCCAGCTCAAGAGAGCACTTTCTGCATTTTGTAAGTCTAGAGCAGACTTGACGCATCACCATCTAAGGATGCCATTCGCACTTTGTAGTCTTGTCAGCGACTCGGTGCAATCATTTGTAACCTATTTAACGGCTCGGTGATATTCAGGAATGTCCGCAATTCATAGTCTAATCAGTGACTTGGTGCAATCCGGAAGGGTAACATTCACAGCTCAAGTCACAACACTATTCTCTAGGGAGCGGCTGGAAAGAGGCAGCCTCGGGTACGCGCTTCTTTCCCTTTCCTTATTTTTGGCTCACCTACGCACCTATGCACTAGTCTCCCCAAAATTGGGGGCAACTGTAGAAATCGAATCCCGAGTCAGTCTAGATCACGATTACCCAATGATGAAATTAATTGTGCCTGTTTATAGGCAAAAATGAATGTTGTAAGTGATCATTTACTTATCAAATTGATTTATTATAAATAAATAAAAATTTATTTGAAAAAATTATTATAAGAAAAAAAAGTGAGTTTTGAAATTATATTGTTTTAGCAAAAATTTTTTAAAAAATAAAATTTGCGAGTGTATGCCAGTGGGCGCGCGCGTGGGCGTCCCTTGCCTTCCTGCGTGCGACGCGCAGCACAGCCTCCACCATGCGCCTCGCGCAGCGCATGCGAGCGACACATAGGGCGCTACTCGCACGCACCTTGCACGCTGCGATGCCATTCGGGCACGCCGACGGGCGTCGCTCACCCCTGCCGCGCGCTCGTCGCCCCTTTAGCAGCCCCAAATGCGTTTTTTTCCCAAATTTGTGTTTTTTTCTTGATTTTTTTTATAGAATTTAATTTTAAAACCTTTTTTCTTCTAATCCCTTCAAATTCTTTAGTTTTTTTGGTTTAATGGGAATTAAATTAATTTAATTTCTTCATTAAAAATTGATTTATTTTAAGGTATAAAATGATTTTTGGAAGAGAATTTGGGGGGGTGATTTTTCTTAAGAAAAATTGGTTTTCTCTCTTCTTCTTCTTTTTTTTTCTTCTTCTTCTTCAAGAACACATTCCCCAAGTATTTTTAATTGTTTTAAGTTAATTCTTGAGACAAAGAAAACAATTCTTTGTTCTTGTGAATTTTTTTACTTCGTTTTTTTTCAATTTTTTACTTGAGACAAATAAATTAATTATTTTTCTTGGGATAAAATTTTGTTATATATTTTATTTTTCTAAATGAAGACAAGAAAATTGATCACCTACCTTCATTCATCACATCAAAATTTGAGGGTAAATATTTTAGGCTCAATTTTTAATTTAATTTTTGTTATAATTTTTTGCTTATAATTAATTAGCAACCATGTAAATTTTTTATCTATTATTTTATTTTGTTTATGTTCATGTGATTTAGCCATAGATTTAATATTTTAGGACATTTTATTTTATTCTTGTATATTTATTTGAATGTTAATCTTTTGTTTTTATTTTTATAATTATTATTATTAGCATCACTTTTGTTCATATACTATTATTATTATTATTTAACATGCTTTAACATGTTTTGTTTTTTTTATTTCTTTTATTTTTATTGCTTGATTGTCCATTTTGCTTATTGTTTATTGTTCATCTTTTTTATTGATATTGTTTATTATTATTATTGTTAATATCATGATTAATTTTGTTTTATTATTATTATTATTGTGATTATTATCATCATTAGTATTATTATTATCATTATTATATATTATTACTACTATCATTATTATTATTATTTTTATTTTTGTTAGTATTATTTATTATTGTTATCATTATTAATATTATTTATGTTTTTATGCATGTTGAATTATTCATATGTTAAGTTACTTATTTTTATTATGTCATTTAATTGATTTGTAAAAAATGATACATGTTATTTTATTTATTCTTCCATTTTTACATATTATATGATTAAATTCATTTTTTATTACTAACATCATTTTTATTTGTGTTTTTATTTCAATACTTATTTTCATGTGTGAGTTTTTTCAATGGCAAGTGGGAGCCCATGGAGGTTTGAAGATCACATTTCGGTGAAGGCACCGTTTTGGTGGAATTTATCTTTTTAGCATTTTTAGTATTTTTAGTGTTATTATTATTTTGCTTTCATTTGTTTTTATTATGTGATTTGTAATAAGTCTATTTATTTTTTATGCATGTTAATCAAAATATCACATAAAAAGTTTTATATTAATAAATTTGATTTTTTCTAATAAAATGGGACCAATGTTCTAATTTCAATGAATAAAAATTTGCTTCAAAAAGAAGAGTTAATTTTCTTAAAATGGGATCATTCATCCCGATTTTTCCCAAGTATACCAAAAATAACTCTTCGATTTTCTAAAGTGGACATGAAGAAACCAAAGTTCCTATTTTAAATAATATCCCGATTTATGAATGTTTATTCATTTGATTTATTTATTTATTTATTTTTGCTTGATTTTATTTTGGGGGATTGTACTTTTGTCCCAAATTTTAACACCTTTTTTTTTTATTTTGGGGGATTGTATTTTGTCCCACTTTTTTTCTTTCTTTAGATTGCTTTCTTTATTGCTTTCTCTCGTGCTTGATTGGCACTTTATTTTTTTATATACGACCGTGTGAGAAGAGAGATAAAAATTTAAAATTAAAAACCCATTTATAATTAACTAAGGCATTAATAAGAGTAAAGTTCCGAATCTTAAAGAAGTATCTTTCTTGGGTCATATTATTTCTGTTGAGGGAATTCGAGTTGATCCGGCCAAGATTAAGGCAATTGTGAATTAAAAGGCGCCTAGGAACGTACCGAAAGTGAGAAGTTTCCTAGGTTTGGTTGGGTATTACTGAAGGTTTGTGAAGGGGTTTTTGGTCATCGCCGCTCCAATGACTAGACATTTGAGGAAAGGAGTCAAGTTTGAATGGTCTAACAAGTACCAATCATGTTTTGAGCAGTTAAAGAGATTGTTGATCGAAGCTCCTGTACTTACTCAACCCACTTCGGGTTAAGAGTTTGTGATGTACAGTGATGCTTCAAGAGTGGGATTGGGTTGTGTTCTGCTCCAAGAGGGTAAGGTTATGGCTTATGCATCTCGTTAGTTAAAGCCTCATGAGAAGAATTATCCGATGCATGATTTAGAGTTAGCTGGTGTGATCTTTGCTCATAAGATTTGGAGACATTATCTGTATGGGGAGACATATAGGATTTTCATGGATCCCAAATGTTTGAAGTATCTCCTCATGCAAAAAGAGTTAAATATGAGGCAATGCCATTTGTTGGAACTATTTAAGGACAACGACTGTATTTTGGAATAGCATCCAGGTAAAGCTAATGTTGTTGCGAATGCTTTGAGTCGGAAGTCAGTTTTGGCCCTCTTATTGCATTGTTATAAGTGGAGATTGGATTCGGAAGGGACTTTGGTTGCCCAATTGAAAGCTAAGCCGTATTTGAGGCAGTTGATTGTTGATGCCTAGAAAGACGATGAGATGCTGAAGAATGTATTCTAGGAGGTTTCAAATGGTAAGTAATCTGAGTTTTCTATTTTGGATGGGGTGCTTATGTATAGGAATCATTTATGTGTGCCCAAGAATGATGAGTGAAAGAAGAAACTTCTTTGTGAAGCACACACTGCGGTTTTTACTATGCATCCTGGTAGTGAGAAAATGTATCGAGATGTGAAGCAGTTTTATTGGTGGTCTGGGATGAAGAGAGACATTATGGAGTTTGTGGCTAGATGTTTGACTTATTTGCAGGTAAAGGCCAAGCATCAATTTCTTGCGGGACCGCTCAACCCTTTACCCATTCCTCAGTGGAAGTGGGATGACATCACGATGGACTTTATATCCAGTTTGCCTTTGACTCGGAGGAAGCATGATTCAATTTGGGTTATTATAGATCGACTCACCAAGTCAGCGCATTTTCTACTGGTCAAAGTTGATTATTCGATGGATAAGCTAGCCAATATCTATGTGAGTGAAGTGGTCAGATTGCATTGTATCCCGTTATCGATAGTGTCAGATCGGGATCCGAGGTTTACATTGAAGTTTTGGAAAGAACTAAATGTGACACCCCGATTTCCCCCTAGTAGTTTGAGCCATGTTTGCCATGTATATGTGTGCTTATGTAAGTATTTTGGCATGTGTTAAGGGTATTTTGGGTAAAATGCATGTTTTGCGGGCTTTATTATAGCGTGGGTGCATGTATTATATTAGGATGTGAGTATTTGGGTTTTGGTAGTGTGTGCATATTCAAATGGAAGTAGTGTGTGAATAATGAGGGTTACTCTTGTGTGTTGTATCATGTGTGTTTATTGGGTGTGAGTGGTCAAGTTCCACTAACCATAGAGTGACATGTGGCTAGGAATTTAAGGATGGAGGTATAAATAGAAGAGAGAGAAAAAGGGGACAGCCATTCTTGTTGCTTTTCCTATTTCCTCCTCTTCTCTTTACTTCTTCATCCTCTTTTCTCTTCATATGTGTGCCCTAGCTTGGATCCAGGTGTTTTGTGGTGGGAATTGATCATTTCCTTAGCTTTGATTGGTAAGTTGTTAGTGGATTTCTTCTTCTTCTTCCTTTTCATCCCTTCTTCTTGATTTTGTTAAAATGTGTTTTAATATAGGGTTTTGTGTTTGTGTGATTGATGAGGATTTTGGGATCAAAAAGATCTTGAATGAGTTTGGAAGCAAGAAAGATATCTAAGTAAGCTATTGGAGCAAAGGAGTTAAGGTTAGGGATTTTTGTTATTTTGATGTATATTTGGATTTGGGGTTTTGATTTAATTTTCTGCAAATTCATAGAGTTAAAGTTGGTTAGATATGTTCAAGTGGTATGAGTCTTGAGTAATATGAGTTAAGATGCTTTGAATGTGAATTATTGAACCAAAGTATGTTTTGATTGAGAATTTGAAATTATTTTGGCTGCCAGTAAATTTAGAGATTTTGAATTTGTTAATTGCATGATTTAATTGTATTAATTGGTGTGAAGATTGGTTTTTATGTTATTTATGATGAATCAGATGTTTAATATGAGTTGTGATGAGTTTGGGTTTGAAGGGCAGTTATAGCGCGTGGCCACCGGAAAAGCAATCTCGATGCTTTGAGTTTCCTTTCGGTGATTTCAGTGCCTACGGTGGAGCTCCGGCGAGGTTTCGACGACGGTGAAGGGACCAAAAATAGCAGAAAAAATTGTAAGTGGCTACCAAACTTACTTTTCCAAGTGATTTTTACATGAATTAAATTCATTAAGGTGTGATTTTATAGTTACAGTGTGTGTTGTTATGTTTTACTGAATTGATTGATAAATTAGCTATGTTATTTGAGTAATTGGTTACATTAAATTGAATTTAGTAAATTATTGGTGTTTAACTGATAAAATTTATGAAATTTATGTTTAAGTATGTAAGAGTTTAAGAGAACAGTAATGTGAAATTTAACATTTTGGTGGGAGAAATGAATAATTAAAATGCTATTTAAAAGATCTGTTCACCAATTCAGCAGTATATGTTTTATAATTGCATTTATTATTTATTTTCTACATTGCATTAACTTATTTTGCTTCAATTTATCCAGATTCATGCTTTATTGTTAAATGTTCATTTGCTGCCTCTCTAATTATAGACTTGCTAGAGTGGCTAACCAAATGATCAAGCTTGTTATTGTCCCTACTGTAAATTGTGCATCTTCTATTTCATTTGTAGAAGATACTGAAAAAGTCTCAAATGGAGTTAAAATTTCGTAATAGATTAAAATTTTACATGGGTCTCATTCACACTTTGTATATGGCCGTAATGCTAACTGTTACTTTTGCAGCCATTATTTTTCTCCAATTGTCAGGCGGAGGCTGCTGATGGTGATAGTATTTATTCAGGGATCCATTCAGTAGTAAAGTTTATTTTTCAACGTTTATGCTTCCAAAATGAGTCTTGGATTCGGTGTTTAGGGAGACTAATATGGACAAGGTTCTCTGAGTTGATTGTTGCTAACTTCCTCTCCAAGGTATGTTAGAGTCTCCAAGCTTTCATGTTATGCTTTCTGGACGCTCGATATAGCTTTTAGACCTGACACTGGTTTATTAATATTAGTTGTTGAACTATAATGATGTATGGATACAATTTTGAAGGTTTTCATCGATTTGCATATTTATTTAACTAATTGGAAATTGATGAAACCAGCTCTTAAGTTTCTTCATATTTGTCTATGCTGGGAATGACAAACAAATAAAATTCCTGCTATTCCTATTCTTATTTAATGTACTAGATATCTAATGTTGCTTTCTTGTTCCTTGTTTATTTTACGTGTTTCAAATTATACAACTCCCTGTTGTAGCTGTGGTATGATTTTTGGCATGCAACTAGCAATATCCTAAAATTTTTGTTGTTTATTATTTCTAACAATTCAAAACATATGTTACCAATATGTGAGGCAGGTGTTTGTGATGATTTCCTTCAAAAAAGCAATTCTATTTGTCAATGCATTTGTGAATGCTATAAATGGTCAGGTAATATTATCAAATTTGTATGCTGAAGTGCTTTAGTTTGTAGGTTATGTTGATATTTGTTGTTTGCATAAATCATAGGACAAGTTAATGACAATTCCATCAGACCCTTCAAGTGCCGCTTCTTCAGGAAATTGGCTTTTTAAAAATAGAGAACATGGAAAGGCCAGTGTAGCTGTGAGTCCGGCATGCATTCCTTTAGCACTTGCATTTGACATCAATTATTTTCTTAATATTGATTAGTATTTATTGATTTCTGATCACACATTATTTTCTTAAGATTTAATAGTATTTATGTGATATTTCGAATTCGACTTTTATAGAAAAATAAAATTTATGTTAGAATAGCATTTTTGAATTAAATTAGTTGAAATTTATTAACTTCTAAGTATCAATAGAGAGATAAGTTGCTGTTAATAACGGTATCATTGATCACAGTAATACTGAAATAAATTATGAAATAGTTATTAATAGGAATATTAAGTATGTAGATAAGTAAGTGTATTGTGAGACAGTATTGGTAATTTAAAAGTATTATAGCTGATTGAATTTAAATAGGAAAAAATGTAAATGTATTTTGATTACAGCTTTAATCATGGTGCTATAAAAGAGACGATTAAATAAAAAATAGAAACGTAAGCATAAAGCGCAAAAGATTAGTATTTATAGAATAGAGTAAGGGGCATAATCAAGAAACGATAACTATTCTAGCAAATAAGTCAATAACTAATAATGTACCCAAATATGATTGAATATTAAATAGTGGACTGTACGTAAAAGTATTAATGTTGAGGATAACAGTGCAGTGAAAACTAATGCTAATAACTGAAATGAAAATGTTAAGGTATAATTACTAAATGATTTAAAAGATATAAGGATAAGCAACTGAAATAAAGGATTGAATAAGACAATATTGTAAGACATAAATTAAGTAAATTTAAAGATTGCAATGTTCATATAGTCTAAGTAAATAGAAAGGTTTGTGTACTCATGCATATTATATTAGCCATGAAAAATTTAGGATATGTATCCACCACTGGGCATTTTAAATGCTCAGCGCGTAGTGTTTTTGCTACGCACAGGTTACGAAAATAGGAAGTTTTTAAGTGGCCGGAATATCGATGGCAGTCGAGTTGTGGATCAAATACAGATGTGTAAGCATAGGTATGACATGTATACGATTTTCAGTGGACTAATTTATTATTGTTATTATTTTGCTTATGAGTATTATTGATGTTTGAATGCAAAAAATTTTTACTGAACTGTCTCTTGTAGCATCCGATTATCCAGTTGCTGTACCGGTATTCATATCAGTATATGTAAGGTATAAGAGTGTTACACGTGCCACCAGGAAATCCACTTCCTTCCCTCCAAAAATCATGATATATACAACATAAATACAATGAAATCCAAACCAAATGATTTAAATACAATATATTAATGGCATTGTCGCCTTGGTCATATAAATGAGAAACGCATAGCTAAACTCCATTCATATGGACTTTTGCAATCATTTGATTTTGAATCATTTGATAATTGCAAATCTTGTTTGTTAGGCAAGATGACAAAGGATCCTTTTACTGGACATAGTGAAAGCGCCACTGACTTATTAGGCCTTGTACATTCTGATGTTTATGGCCCATTAAGCATAAATGCCAAGGGAGGATTTCAGTACTTCATTACATTTACTAATGATTTCAGTAGATATAGCTAAGTCTATCTAATGAAATATAAACATGAAGCATTTGAAATGTTCAGAACCTTTCAAAATGAAGTACAAAATCAACTTGGTAAAACTATTAAAGCACTTCGATCCGATCGAGGTGGTGAAGATTTGAGCCAAGAGTTTGATAATCATCTAAGAGATTGTGGAATTGTTTCACAATTAACTCCGCCAGGAACACCACAATAGAATGGTGTATCTGAAAGGAGGAATCGAACATTATTAAATATAGTTCGATCAATGATGAGTCAAACAGATCTTCCCTTATCCTTTTAGGGTTATGCATTAGAAACAGCCGCATTCACTTTGAATCGAGTTCCATCTAAAGCGGTTGAAAAGACACCATATGAGATATGGACTGGGAGAACTCCTAGTTTATCTTTTCTAAAGATTTGGGGCTGTGAGACTTATGTCAAACGACGGGTCTCAGATAAATTAGCACCAAAATCTGATAAATGTCTTTTTGTGGGATATCCTAAGGAAACTAAAGGATATTACTTTTATAACCCTTCTGAGAACAAAGTGTTTGTTGCTCGAAATGGTGTCTTTCTAGAAAAGGAATTTATTTTTAAAAGAACAAGTGGGAGTGAAGTACAACTTGAAGAAATTCGAGAACCACAGGAAAACATAGAACCATCGGTTGAAACTCAACAAGTTTCACAAACTGTTGTGGAACCTGTACCTATTACACAAGTACCACGCAGATCTGATAGGATACGACATGAACCCAAGAGACATGGATTTCTCATGACAGATAGTTATGAAGTAATGCTCATGGATCAAGATGAGCATACTACGTATCAAGATGTCATGTCAGGTCCAGAATCTAAGAAATGGCCATAAACCATGAAATCTGAGATGCAATCCATGTATGATAATCAAGTTTAGAACTTGATTGATCCACCTGAAGGAATTAAAACTATTGGGTGCAAATGGGTTTTCAAAAATAAAACCGACATGGATGGCAAAGTAAATACCTTTAAAGCAAGGCTTGTTGCAAAAGGATTCAAACAAACTCATGGTATTGATTACGATGAAACCTTTTCACCAGTCGCAATGCTTAAATTAATAAGAATTCTTATTGCCATTGCTGCATATTATGACTATGAGATATGGCTAATGAATGTAAAAACTGCATTTCTTAATAGAAACTTACTTGAGGATGTGTACACGACACAACCTGAGGGTTTTGTCCATCCTGAAAATTCTAAAAAGGTATATAAGTTGCGAAGATCCATTCATGGATTGAAGCAAGCTTCTCAGAGCTGGAATCTTTGTTTTTATGAAACAGTCAAAGAGTTTGGGTTCATTAAAAATGAGGATGAACCTTGTGTATACAAGAAGATTAGTGGGAGCGTTGTGATGTTTCTTGTATTATATGTCGATGACATATTACTCATTGGAAATGACATCCCTATCATGCAAAAGACAAAAGAATGGTTAGAGAAATCTTTTTCAATGAAAGATTTGGGTGAAGCTGCTTATATCCTTGGGATTAAGATCTATAGGGATAGATCTAAAAGGATAATTTGTCTGAGTCCATGCACTTATATAAATAAGGTGCTTAATAGATTCAATATACAAAATTCCAAAAGAGGGTTTTTGCCAATGTCTCATGGCATTACTCTTGGAAAGACTCAGTGTCCAATGACATCTGATGAGTGAGATCGCATGAGTATGATTCCTTATGCTTTGGCTATAGGATCAATCATGTATGCGATGTTATGCACATGACCAGATGTTTCGTATGCTCTAAGCATGACGAGCAGATAGCAATCAGATCACCGTAAATGTCACTGGACAGCTATTAAGAATATCCTTAAGTACTTGAGATGAACTAAGGATGCATTCTTAATATATGGAGGATTAGAAGATGAGCTAGTAATAAATGGTTATACAGATACAAGCTTCCAATCTGACAAATATGACTTTAGATCGTAGTCACGATATGTGTTTGTATTAAATGGAGGTGTTGTAAGCTGAAAAAGTTCTAAACAAAGCATTGTCATTGATTCTACAATAAAAGTTGAGTATATAGCAGCATCAGATGCAGCTAAAGAAGTAGTATGGATCAAGAAATTCATTGATGATTTAGGAGTAGTACCTAGTATCAGCAACCCTGTGGATCTTTATTGTGATAACAATGGTGCTATTGCACAGGCTAAGGAGCTCAGATCTCATTAGAGATCAAAACATATACTCAGGCGTTTTCATCTCATTAGCGAAATAATTGAGAGGGGAGACATCAAGATTTGTAGAGTACCTACTGATGATAACATTACTAATCCTCTTACCAAGGCTCTCCCACAAGCCAAACATGATGGACATACTAGGTCAATGGGTATTAGATATATGTATGATTGGGCCCAATGCAAGTGGGAGATTGTTAGTTGTTATACCCTAGGCCAAACATTTGGACCTTGATGTAATCATTACATTTTCATTTATATATAATGGTTTTCTTCACATTAATATTATTGGCATGTTACATTATTATAATGTTTATGAATAATAATGTTATTCATGTTGTCCCTAGTCATTTATCACTAAAGGGCATAAAGATAAATTAAGAGTAGTATAGATTTGCATTGAGTAGCATAGATTTGCATTGGAGATTAAGATGTTGTCCCTCACTCTCTTTCTCTTGGCCAAGATGAGGATGCAAATTCAAATATGGAGACTCTTTGGTCATGTTGTGGGAGCCTCAAGGTAAGCAAGGTTCTATTTCTTACTGAAATTTGTTGTCAATTGTCATGGTAGATGGTGTCTTAAAAATGGAATCTAATTGCTACATTTTATTTAATACAAATAAAAATTAATGAAATCTTAGTACTTTTTAATAGTGATGACTTCATCAATAGATATTACTGATGATAAACTAGTTAACTTTCAGTAATTTAAGCCAGCTTATACAACTCCACCACCCTTGTTTGAAATTGGAAGGCTTCCCATGAACCTTAGGTAGTTTTATATAATTGATGCTATCCCGTGCACAAATGTAATTTTTTTTTTACTTGAACTTACCAATGTGCTTTTTTGTTGGTTATATCAGGGGAAGTTGGGAGACTTCCAGAAGGAACCTGCATCACCTTATGGCTAAAGCTCATATAATGGGAATAAATACTTCCCCTAGGTGGTATGAACCTTAATATCATACTTGCTATATGGATTATTATGTACTGAATAGACCAATATAAATTGGATGTCGCTTAATCAAAGGCTCTTATTCCCCAGTATGCCCGTCTTGATCTACTTGAACTGTTTAAATACACAATTATCAAAAGCCATGTGTGTGCATTTTAAATTAAGAGATGTTATCCTGCTAGTTTTTCATCGTGCACCATATGCATCCAATGGGTTCCTCGATGACACATAGGCTAAGCCCACCTAGGATATAGACAACGTGACCTCGTGTGAGGAAGTGATATGGTTGGAAGGATCTACTTGCTTGCATGTGGTTGTACGTGACGCGCGTCGAACCTAGCAAAGGCCCTCACTGAACCCGCTTTTAGGGCTCGAGGAATTGGTTCTCGTCTTTTTGATTTTGGGTGCCATGAGACATCTTGGAATCCCTACCCAATATAACATTGGGGAGTTCATCTAGCCTCATGATACCTTTGAGGTATTTTGGAGTTGGCACCCAATTTGCAAGAAATTGGGAAAGGTCATCTAACCTCTATTGGTCTAAACCAGAAATGGTGTTCGGAACTTCACTTTTATTTATGTCTTGGTTAATTATAAATGAGTTTTTAGTTTCATAAAATTCTATCTCTCATCTCACGCAATTAATGCATATAATTTAAAAGCGCATTGCAAGCATTCGAAAGCAGTAAATAAAAGCTATAAAGAAAGTAGTAAAGAAAGTGATAAGTAAACCAATAAAGGAAAGTCACAATAAATCTCAGACAGAAAAATAATATTAAAATATTAGTAATATCTTAAAAAATTAATCAAGTAAAAAACAAAATAAACATAAAACATATTAATTTAATATACAATTGATTTACATGCAAGATTGATTAAAAATAAGTCACGTTGACATAATAATAACAATAAAGATAATAGTAACAATCATAATAATAATAATAATAACAATAATAATAATAATAATAATAACAAAATAATAATAATAATAATAATAATAATAATAATAATAATAATAATAATAATAATAATAATAATAATAATAATAATAATTATAACAGTAATGACAAAAATGATAATAGTAATAATAATGGTTATGATGATGAGAATAATAGCAATAATGATAAATAATAATAACAATACAACAAGATGAACATAAGATGAATAGCCAATGATAATAACACACAGTAACCATAATGCTAACAACAATAATAATGATAGTAGTAACATTGATCATAAGAATAAGAATAAGAATAAGAATAATAAGAATAAGGGAGAAATGGGCTGACGACCACAGCCAATATAAAGCTAAAAAAAAACCACAAAAGCCAAATTAAAACCGCAAGGAAATAAACTAAAAGTCTAACAAAAAAAAAACTAACAGTATCGAACAACACAAAAAATATTAGACAATAAACATGACAATGTTAGCAGGAACAACAATATAAATATCAATAAATAAGTGAAATAAAATGAGAACGGGTCCAATGTGTTTACCCTCAGAATTTTATAGATTGGCGAAAGGCGGTGTTTTGATCCGTTCCCCTTGTCGAATTTACGATGATAAAACACCCAAAAAATATAAAAATCTATGTGTTGAGATAAATTAGCTCAAGAAAATAGTTTTGATGGAAATATTTTTGGTGGGTGATTGAGTAAAGGAAATTAATTTTTCCAAGCTCAGATCATCCGAGAACTCGATGTTATTGAAGAAAAAAAGAAGAAAAATAAAGCTTTTCAGTTCCTAAGATTTTCTTTTCTGTAAAACCCCGGCTGCTCTGCTTGGTTGAGAGAAAAGAAGAACTTTTTGTTTCAAAGTGCAGCTCCCCAGAAAAATGAAAGCAAGTCCCATTTTATTTCCTGTCACATCCCAAAATGGAAAATGGACAAAAAACCTTTTAATTCTCTTTGTTCAAAAATAACATAAACACATGAAAAAAGTGAAAAAAATCAATCAAAATTTTGACTAAACAGGGAAAAGCACACGAAAGACGCGGCATGGAGGCCGCAAGGGGGAAGCCCGCACATGCGGCCATCCCACATGTGGCCGCATGTGGGAAGCCCCCACATGCAGCCATTGACGGCCACTGAAACCTCAATTTCACATTTTAATTCTTTCACTTTTTTTTTATTTTGTTTTGAACTTCTTTTTTTTTAATTAATTAAATCTTTAATTAATTACTCTTAATTCCCTTTTTAAATATAAATATATTTTAATTTTTTTAATCAAAATTTTGATTTATTTAAAAAGTAATATTTCCTAATTTTTTTTAATTTAATTTAATTTAATTTATATATATTTATTTGTCTATTTTTATTTAAAATAATGAGGGTCTCGACAAGGAAAACATTATTGTCAACACCTTTGCCTGTGAGCCGGTATCATTTTCATCATCGGGTAATTCTGATCTTGGATCGCCTCGGGACCCGGTGTCTACAATTGCCCCCAATTTTGGGGAACTTAGAAACTGGGTGTCTGGGTGAGCCAAAATTCAGAAAAGATGGAAAAAGACACGTACCTGAGGTGGTCGCTTTCCAGACTGGACAATATTATTTGCGTGTTATCCTTTCTGAGGGGGTGCCCCCTGAGAGGTCTTTGGCTGGCCGGTTTCCCCTTTAGAGGTCTTCGGTTGATTGCCCCCTGAGATCTTCACTCCCCCTGAGAGGTCTTCAATTGGTTACCACCTGAGAGGTCTTCGGATGGTTGATCGCCCCCTGAGAGGTCTTCAGCTAGTTGGCTGCCCCCTGAGAGGTCTTCGGCTAGTTGCTCCCTGAGAGGTCTTCGGTTGGTTACCCCTTGAGAGGTCTTTGGTTGGTCACCCCCCGAGAGGTATTTAGATGGTTGCTCCCTAAGAGGTCTTCGGTTCACCGCCCCCTGAGAGGTCTTCTGATGGTTGCCCCCTGAGAGGTCTTCGGTTGATTGCCCCCTGAGAGATCTTTGGATGGTTGCTCCCTGAGAGGTCTTCGGTTGATCGCCCCTTGATAAGGCTTCGGTTCACCGCCCCCTGAGAGGTCTTCAGATGGTTGCCCCCTGAGAGGTCTTCGGTTGATTGCCCCCTGAGAGTTGTTTAGATGGTTGGATTGGGGTTTTGATCGTCATTATCACTCGCCTTTTGTCGGTGTCCGCATCGAATCTCTCTTGCTGCAAAACTAGAAAGCTAAATATGCAGGAAAATTGGTGAGCATGCGCGTGAAATGTATGTGTCATGCAGGAATGTAGGATAAGAATTCATTTGAGTGGATTTGGTGGCGACTGCCGGTTTGGTCGCAATTTGCAGTAGGATTAGTGTCTGGAATTGTTTCTGAATTTCATGCCTTGGGGATCATGTGGTTCTCATCTAAAACCTATAGTCATTCTTTTAAGGTAGTGCGTCCCTTGTGGATTTTCACATTAGCTTTTCTCAGCGGGAAATACGTCCTTTTCAGATTTTCACATAACCCTGTGCCTTATTTTTTGCTTGGATGGACCCAACCCAATCCAGCAGCTTTTATTCATTTCATTTTTTGTAGGACAGATTGCCTGTTCCCAGGTTTTCACCCTACCTTTTTGCCTAACTTTGGCTTAGTGCGCCAATCACGGTTTTCATCCCTAATGACCCCTTTTTTAAAAAAAAATTGTAAAGAAGGCTGGA
This sequence comes from Excoecaria cochinchinensis, assembly GCA_947683425.1. Lineage (NCBI taxonomy): Eukaryota > Viridiplantae > Streptophyta > Magnoliopsida > Malpighiales > Euphorbiaceae > Excoecaria > Excoecaria cochinchinensis. The sequence goes on from CANTUQ010000139.1 coordinate 6,950,752, forward strand.
GCTGTCGTCAAAGATCTTTCAGGTATAATCGGCATTTACTTATGTCTCAGATTATGGTTGTATAAGCTTGATTCTTATCACAAAGGTACTGTATAATTGGCCTCATAGTTAATAGCAGGATGAGTTGACAGAAGTGCTGGAGTGGACAGAGCATCGAAGGGTAGATAGTACTAATGCGCTGATTCTATGCCGGAACCACACAACTTTGAGTATGCAAGATGAACTGCTCTGGTCACATCAATATATCATTACATAAATGCATATATTTTAACTTGATTTTATAACACATGATCACTATTTGGCATTAACATGAATGATATGAGACCTCATCCAATTTCGGAATAGATCCTGAAAGTATCAAACTCCTGTTATCAATAAACCCTCTCGGGTTTTCATGATTGAATATTTTCTCTCCTTTTTATTATTATTATGTTTTTTATTATTTTTTTTCTAGCCTTTGCCATGAACCCTCCTTCAGTCCATCAGTGTTTATTGAATTTTCTTTTATCTTCATTAGCCGGGCAAGCTACTCCTTCTGACAGTGTTCCTTTTTTGGCCCCAAAATTCCTTGACCCTTGTGCGAACTGGTTGTGATGATGGGTTCCTTATTTGGGGCTCGAATGTGAAATCTCATTCTTTGCTTTTATAGGCTTTGGTGGTGCAATTTCTGAAGTGATGTTCAATGGTTGAAATTGGGTTACAAACTAGGCTTTAGTGGTTGAATTTGGGTTAAAGGTTAGGCTAAGATGGTTCAGGGCAAAGTTGCGGTAATTTTTTTTTTTTGGTTCTTTTTGTTGTTTTTTTGTTTGCTTTTTTTCTTTTATTTTTTTTTGCTTTTTTGTTTTTTTTGTTGTTTTTTTTTACTGAGAGGTAAAGAGCTGTCCTTCTAAGTTTTGCTATAAGGGTCCCAGATGGTTAAAGGTCAATCTTAATTGGTTTTGGGGTACACATTTCAAATGGTTAGGAGAAAAGGGGTTATATGGCTTGGTTTTAATAAGTTATATATTTCTCGTAAAGGTCCTAGGTTTTATTCGTCCAACTTTTGATGTAGCTCTCGGAGTTTAATTTTATTTGGCAGTACCATATGCAACCCAGATGTTGTGGATGCAAGGGAATGGCTTTCAAAATTCTGTTTGTCGTCGTGTTGGCACATGGAAGTAGCATGGTCTCAAGAATGTCCTTATCATTTTTCAGCATATCATCCTAGGTCCAGGCAAAGGATCCCTTTTCTTCTCTTTTTTGACATTATCTCTCAGAATTTTCCTCTCTTTAGGAGTTATATCAGATGCTATCAAGATTTTGTTTGGATTCCCCAAAGTTTCGAGACTGCATGGAGTTATATTAATTAGGTTAATGTCAAAAATGAATGAATGCATTGTGATCATAGGAAATGAAATTATTAGAAATACCACACAAATAAGTAAAATTGTTCATTATATTAAAATAACCAAACTGTCATAAGGAGTTCTTGAAATAAAAAGTAACAAAGTATCTAAAAACATAATATTGTCTTCTTCTGCACTCTCCTGGTGAGTGACAGCAATGTAATCATCTTCCCAAAACCGATCAAACACCTGACGGGGGAACTATATTGTAGGTTACCTTCTTCTTCTCTCTCTTCTTAGGGTTGTTGATCTCTTTGGAGTCAATGAGATCCTGGATCTTGCCCCTTAGAATTTGATAATGATCTGTTACATGCCCAGTGTGTTGATGGTAAGCACAGTATTGATCACTTTTATGCCCCGGCTGTCCCTGACTCATGGCAGGCCTGAGCAGCAATGATTGCAGCTTTCCCTCCTTCATTAGTCTCTCCAACACCCAGGATAGAGGCCATCCCAAATTAGAAAAGTACTGCTGGCCTTGTCCCACACCAGTGGCTAAAACCTTGGCTTTCTTACCATTTTTACCATTACTGCTTCCTACCCCGCCTGATCTGTACCCCGACTGGTTCCCAAAGCTCCTCCCAGCAAACCTATTTTTGCTTGCTTTCTTTGCTAGGTAAGTCACCTCAGCCTCTACAGCAATGTCTTCGAGCGACTCCAAATCTTTAAGCCCTTTAAAGCTGAGCAAGTCCCTCAAGTAAGGGCAGGAGTTCCTGATGAATAGCCTGATCTGGTCAGCAGTGTCAGGTTTTCGCTTCATCTCCATGACCCTATTTCTCCACCTAGTGAGGTATTCGTGGAATGAATCGTCACTCTTTTGCTGTAAAAGCTCGAGGTCTTTCAGGGTGACTTCCATTCTAGTGCTGCAGTCGTACTGCTTAATGAATTCATAAGTCAAAAATGTCCCAGTCCTCCTTGGATCTCCTATCTAACCCGTGATACTAGTCCACTGCCGGACCTACCAAACTGAGCCATAAATATTCCACATTTTGCTTCTTAGTCAGCCCTGTGCCCTTCATCACTAGGGTGTACTTCTTGATGTGTGCAGATGGGTCTGAAGTACCATCGAACTTTGGTAGCTCAGGCATCTTAAACCTTAGGGGCAATAGCTCTTCATCCCCCAGATCTCTATTCTCGGGGTTGATTCCCCTACCAGTTGATAATAGGCGAGTGATCACCTCAATTTGCTGCCTCATTCCTCTCATGGCCTCATCTTCTACCCTGGGTGCTCCACCCCTCACAGCTTGATGGGCTGCTATTTTCACAACCTCCTCTTCCATCACGAAATCCTCGTCAAGGTTTGGGACTCTCACCCTTCTTGGCTTGACGGGCACGACAGCAACTTTAGGCTCGTTGATAGGTTGGTGAGCAGTATTACCCATAATGGGGGCCTCTTCACCCACAGGCAGCTCAACTTGCCCACAAGGTGGGATTACTGGTGGTTGTTAAGAGACAGGTGCTTGTGCAGCGGGTGGAGAAGTGATCCTTTTGGCTATTGTGCCCATCATTTCTAACATCCTCCGCTCAAAATCCTCTAGCCTCCTGGTGAGGTCTTGAGTGGTTAGAGCTCCGGCATCTTTCTCCATCGAAGATGATTCACTAGTTGTTGAGAGCGACTCAGAATCCCAAACAAGCACGAATTCTAGCAATCCAAAGGGCGAGTTTGTCCTCACTAGTTAACCGTCAGAACCTTTAGTCCACTTGCATAAATCTATGGTGGTTGAAACATCCAGATTGTTAGAATGACGCATGGATGACATGTATAATGCATGATCATGATCGTGAGTTATGCAGCATTTCGCAACCACATATGAGCAAGTAGATCCTTTCAACCTTTTAACTCCCGCACGCGCGGTCAAAAAGTCTCTTCCTAGGCGGGCTTAGTCCATGGGTCAACAGGGTACCCTATGAATGCGCATAGTGCACGGTGAAAAATCGGCAGTATAACACTTTTGATTTAAAGCACATGCATATGGGTTTTGGCCATTACGCATTCTGACGCTTTAATTAAATTAAGGTGAACCTATCGGCGCATAAAAGCCTTTGATAAAGGACAACTTAATTTGCTTGATTTTATTTAATACGTAACGGCCCACATCACAAGCATCGTATTAAGGCGCATGTCACCTAATGAAAGTTTCTATTTGTCCTTACATGAGCTATGGTCAAGGTGATGATACTTTAGGTCTACCCAAGCATGGTCCTTGCCAATGGGTCTAGCTCATCAAGAGCGTAGCGATCGATCGGGTCTCTATTTGATATACCATTAATTGTACGAGGCTTGGGCCGGTGATTATCCTTAACACTTCCCTACAATGAGTGAAAGTAGGGTCATGTTTCGGGAATACACCAGGATAAGATAGGGGACCAACTAAAATAGTCCTAAGGCCCTAAAATGATGCAATCTAATTTTCGAAAAGAGATAGAATTTTAAGTTTTAAAAACTCAATTATATATTTTAACCAAAACACTTTCAGAGCAAAGTCACGAAGTCCCCAGCGGAGTCCCCACCGTGACGCGAGGGATTAGTTTGCGTCTTTTTTATCTTGGGTGCCATAAGACATCTTGGAATCCCAACCCAATAGAACACTGGGGAGTTTATCTAGCCTCATGACACCTTTAGGCACCTTTGAGGTATTTTGGAGTCACCACCCAATTTGCAAGAAATTTGGAAAGGTCATCTAACCTCTATTGGTCTAAACTAGAGATGGTGTTCAGAACTTCACTTTTATTTATGTCTTGGTTAATTATAAATGAGTTTTTAATTTCATAAAATTCTATATCTCATCTCACGTGATTAATGCATTTAATTTAAAAGCGCATTGCAAGCATTCGAAAGCAATAAATAAAAGCTATAAAGAAAGTAGGAAAGAAATCAATCAGTAAACCAATAAAGGAAAGCAGTAACACGCCAAGCACACAATTACAAGAGAAATTGGGGCGGAATACAAACCTAATAAAAGAAGATTAAAAATGTAAATTGGGACAGAATACAATCCCAAATAGAAATTTAATAATGTTGCCCCAAAATTAATTACAGGGGCCCGAAAGAAAATACATGAATATAAATTTAAAACAAATAAATAAAGTCAAACATATATAAATCGAGGCATTTGTTTGGTTTAGGAACATTAGTTCCTTCACGATTATTTTGAAAAGGGATCGAAGAGTTATTGATTGCTAGTTTGAAAAATCGGGATGAGTGATCCCATTTTTATAGAAAGTCTAACTGTTCGTTTTATTGTGACATTTTACGTTCTTTGGCTAAAATGAGGGACATTGGTCCCAATTTTATTAGTAAAATTCAGATTTAATTGTAAAAATATTTTTGTTATTTTTTACCTCACGCGTGCATAAATAAGATATTTATTTACAAACAAACACAACATAGAGAGAAGGAAAAGGAAAGGTCTCACCAAACGACGCGATTTCCTACACATGCGACGCCTCCGTGTGGTCACGAGAACGCTCACATAATACAAGTCACAATAAATCTCAGACAGAAAAATAATATTAAAATATTATTAATATGTTAAAAATTAATTAAGTAAAAACAAAATAAACATAGAACATATTAATTTAATATACATTTGATTTACATGCAAGATAGATAAAAATAATTCACGTTAACATAATTATAACAATAAAGATAATAGCAATAATAAAAATAATAATGATAATAACAATAATAATAATGATGATAATAATAACAATAATAATAATAACAGTAATGACAAAAATGATAATAGTAATAATAATGGTTATGATGATGAGAATAATAGCAATAATGATAAATAATAATAACAATACACCAAGATGAACATAAGATGAATAACCAATGATAATAACACACAGTAACCATAATGCTAACAACAATAATAATGATAATAGTAACATTGATAATAATAATAATAACAATAATAATAATAATAATAATAATAATAATAATAATAATGATGATGATGATGATGATGATGATGATGATGATGATGATATAAAACAAATAGACATGAAGTAATAATAAAAGAATGGTATAATAATAATAATAATAATAATAATAAGGGAGAAAGGCGCTGACAACCACAGCCAATATAAAGCTAAAAAAAAACCACAAAAGACAAATTAAAACCACAAGGGAATCAACTAAAAGACTATCAAACAAAAAACTAACAGTATCGAACAACACTAAAAATATTAGTCAATAAACATGACAATGTTAGCAGGAACAACAATATTAATAGCAATAAATAAGTGAAATAAAATGAGAACGGGTCCAAAGTGTTTACCCTCAGAATTCTATAGATTGGAGAAAGGCGATGTTTTGATCTTTTCCCCTTGTCGAATTTACGGTGATAAAACACCCAAAAAATATAAAAATCTCTGTTTTGAAATAAATTAGCTCAAGAATATAGTTTTGATGAAAATATTTTTGGTGGGTGATAAAGCAAAGGAAATTAATTTTTCCAAGCTCAGATCATCCGAGAACTCGATGCTGTTGAAGGAAAAAAGAAGAAGAATAAAGCTTTTCAGTTCCTAAGATTTTTTTTTGTAAAACCCCGGCTGCTTTGCTTGGTTGAGAGAAGAGAAGAAATTTTTTTTTTCAAAGTGTAGCTCCCTAGGAAAATGAAAGCAAGTCACATTTTATTTCCTGCCACGTCCCAAAATGGAAACTGGACAAAAAACCTTTTAATTCTCTTTGTTAAAAAATAACATAAACACATGAAAAAGGTGAAAAAAATCAGTTAGAATTTTGACTAAACAGGGAAAAGCACACGAAAGACGCGGCATGGAGGCCGCATGTGGGAAGCCCCCACATGTGGCCATCCATCATGTGGCCGCATGTGGGAAGCTCCCACATGCGGCCTCATGTGGAAATTCCACATGTGGCCGCATGTGGGAAGCCCCCACATGCGGCAACTAAAGGCTACTGAAACCTAAATTTTAGATTTTAATTCTTTCACGTTTTTTTGTTTTGTTTTGCTCTTCTTCTTTTTTTTTAATTAATTAAATCTTTAATTAATTACTCTTAATTCCCTTTTTAAATATAAATATATTTTTTTTAATCAAAATTTTGATATATATAAAAAGTAATACTTCCTATTTTTTTAATTTAATTTAATTTAATTTACATATATTTATCTCTCTATTTTTATTTAAAATAATGAGGGTCTTGACAAGGAAAACATCATTTTCGACACCTTTGCCTGTGAGCCGGTATCATTTTCATCATCGGGTAATTCTGATCTTGGACCGCCTCGGGACTCGGTGTCTACATTGTGGATACTGCATAAAAGCACGACCATGCATTATATGTCATCCATGCATCATCCTAACAAGCTATGTTTTGAGGCCATAATAGATCCATCTAGGTGGTCCAAAGGTCCTGGTGGACAACTAGTCAGAAATCCATTTTTTAAACTGCTAGAAAGAGTAGCATACTCAGGCTCAGAGTCACTCTCAGAAAGCTGCGAAGCTACCTCTTCCCAATTCTGAATAGAAAGTGATATTGCAAACCCACCAAGAGAAACCGGTGCAACTCACACCATGATTGCAAAGGAAATAGATAGAAGACTAGAAGAATTCAAAAATCGGATGATGGCAATGATGGGGAATCTAATAGCAACAATGGCACCACCTGCCGAGCTAAACCAAATTACCTTTCCTGGAGGACAAAATAAGCAGGAGGCAGCTAGGGAAGATCCTCCTAAGGAGGTATGTACATCACCAATTGATCTTAGAGTATTGCATCTTCGGGCCAAAGAAAAGGTGGAGCCCACAGGCTGAAAAATGATTATGTGGAAGATGAGTATGAAAAACCCGTAATGGAGAAAGGAAAGGCCCCTCAAATAGAAGAGGTTAGATGGAGGAAGATAGAGGAGAAATTTGAGGCGATGTCTAGTATGCTGACCATGGGTAAAGGGATGAACCCTGAAGATAAGGAGCTAGAGGGAGAGGATCCGATCCCTCAGAATTTTAAAATGCTTGATGTCCCGAAGTTCGATAGCACTACAGACCTAACTGGACACGTTAAGTAGTACTTGCTGGTAATGAAGGGTGCGTCCTTAATGATAAGGCAAAAGATAGAGTATTGTTGCTTAAGCTTGATAGCTCCCGCGGTGGACTGGTATCATAGGCTGGATAGAAGAACGAAAGAAGACTGGTATCTGCTGATAGAAGAGTTCCCCAGGCAGTACGACTACAGCACGAGGATAGAGATAACTCTGAAAGATCTAGAGTTGTTGCAACAGCAACTATGGGAGTCATTCCATGAATACTTGACCCGATGGAGCAATCGTGTGATGGAGATAAAGAGGATGTCAGACACTCCGAATTAGATAAGGCTTTTCATCAGAAATGCCAGCCCATATCTAAAGGATGGGTTAAAGATCAAGGGATTGAAGGACTGGGAGTCTCTGAAAGATATAGCTATAGAAGCTAAGAGTGAATACTTGGCAAGGAGGACAAGTAGCGAGGCCTATGCCAAAAGTTGTAATAGTAACTAGGGAGCTAGCAGACCAGCAAGCTCTAGCAGTGGTTCTAGGAAAGGTAACACAGCCAAGGAAAGGTAACACAGCCAAGGTCTCAGTCATGGGAGTCGGTCAGAGGTACTTTTGAAATTTAGGGAGGTCTCTCTCATGGGTGTTAAAAAGGCTAGTGAAGGAAGCGAATACCTTCCAAAGCCAAGGATGACCGGGTGTAGACACCGGGTCCCGAGACAGCCTAGATTAGGATTAGCCAATGATGAAATTAAGTGTGCCTATTTATAGACAAAAATGAAAGTTGCAAGTAAGGATTTCCTTGTCGGTTTGATTTACTAGAAATAAATCAAAATATATTTTAAAAAAATTTTTAAAAATTATTTTGAGACAAAAGGGTATGTTTTGAAATTATTGTGTTTTAGCAAATTTTTTTAAAAAAATTGCGAGTGTCGGGGTACGGCAGCGCGCTGGGCGCGCGCAAGCGGGGTGCCCTCGCCCGCGCGCTGGCGCCGCGAGCGAGCAAGACCGTGGGCATCGCGCGCGCCCGTGTGTCCCTGACAACCCCTTTGGGCGTTTTTGGTCTGTTTTTAAGTGTTTTTCTTCATTTTTTTTTTGTAGAATTTAATTTTTAAAGCTTTTTATCTTACAACCTTTCAAATTATTTAGTTTTTTGGGTTTAATGTGAGTTAAATTAATTTAATTTCTTCATTAAATTTGGTTTATTTTGAGATATAAAATGGGTTTTTTTAGAGAGGATTTAGGGAGGATTTTTCTTAAGAAAATTATATTTTCTCTCTTCTTCTTCTTCTTCTTCTTTTTTCTTCTTCTTCAAGAACAAATTTTCCAAATATTTTGAATTTTTCCTAAGTTAATTTTTGAGACAAATAAATTAATTATTTGTTCTTGTGAATTTTCTTACGTCTTTTTTACATTGTTTTTCTTAAGACAAATAAATTAATTATTTATTTTTGGGATAAAATTTTGTTATATATTTTATTTTTATAAATCAAGACAAGAAAATTGATCATCTACCTTTATTCATCAAATCAAATTTTGAGGGTAAGCATTCTAGGCTCAATTTTTTAATTATTTTTTTTTATTTTTTATAATTAATTAGTCATCATGTAAATCATGTAAATTTTCTTTTGTTGTTTTTGTTGTTTATGTGATTTAATTTTTTAGATTATTTTATTTTATTCTTGTATGATTATTTGGCTGTTCATCTTTTGTTGCTATTGTTTTTATTATTATTATTATCATCATTTCTGTTCATATATTATTATTATTAGTATTATTTAACATGTTTTGTTTATTCTATTTCTTGTTATTCTTGCATATTTATTTGATTGTTCATCTTCTTTGTTGTTATTTTTATTTTTATTTTTATTATTATTGTTAATAGCATTATTATTTTTGTTTTATTATTATTATTATTATTATTATTATTATTATTATTATTATCATCATCATCATCATCATCATCATCATCATCATCATCATCATTCGTATTATTATTATCATTATTATATATTATTACTATTATTATTACTCTTATTATTATTTTTATTTTTGTTAGAATTATTTATTACTATTATTATTATTATTATTATTATTATTATTATTATATTATTATTATTATTATTATTATTATTATTATTATTATTATTATTTTATTCTTATTTATTGTTATCATTATTTGTTATTGTTATCATTTTTATTATTATTATTATTTATGTTTTCATGCATGTTGAATTTTATTGTTATTATTCATGCTTTTTATGCATGTTGAATTGTTAATATGATAAGTTACATATTTTTATTGTGTCATTTAATTGATTTGTCATGCATGATGTATTTTACTTATTTTAATTCATTTTCATATGTTAAATGTTTAATTTGTTGCATGATACATTTTATTTATTTTAATTCATTTTCATATATTACATGTTTAATTTGTTTTTTGTTACTAACATCACTTTCATTTGTGTTTTTATTTCAATACTCATATTTCATGTGTGAGTTTTTTCCAATGCTAAGTGGGAGCCCATAGAGATTTGAATACACCATTTTAGTGGAATTTTTTTTTTAGCATTTTATTATTTTTCATTATTATTTTATTTGATGTAATTTGTAATAAATTAATTTATTTTTATGCACGTTAATTAAAAGTCATATAAAAAGTTTTATATTAATAAATTTGGATTTTATTAATAAAATGGGACCAATGTCCTAATTTCAACCCATAAAAACTCAATTTTAAAAAGAAGAGTTAATTTTCTCAAAATGGGATCACTCATCCCGATTTTTCCCAAACACCAAAAATAACTCCTTGATTTTCTAAAGTAAGCATTAAGGAACCAATGTTCCTACCTTAAATAATATCCTGATTTATGAATGTTCATTTATTTGAGTTTATTATTTATTTATATTTTGCTTGATTTTATTTGGGAGATTGTTTTTTTTACCCCAACTCTTAAGTACCTTTTTTTTTTATTTTGGGGAATTGGATTTTGTCCCACTTCTTTAGTTCGCTCTATTATTTTACCGTTTTCTTTACTATTTTATTTCGTGCTTGATTCACGCTTTATTTTATTCTAATGCATGCCTGTGTAAGAAAAGAGCTAGAGTTTTAAAATTAAAAATCCATTTATAATTAACCAAGGCATTAATAAGAGTGAAGTTTCGAACACAATCTCTGGTTTAGACAAATAGAGGTTAGATGACCCCTTTCCCAACTTCTTATAAATTGGGTGGCAACTCTAAAATACTTCAAAGGTGCCTAAAGTTGTCATGAGGTTAGATAATCCTTTTCAATGTTCTATTGGGAAGGAGGTGTCTAAGATGTCTCATGGCACCCAAGATCAAAAGACGCAGACCCTCTCGGGCCTTAAAAGCGGGCACCTGGGAAGCGGCCGAGTCCGGCGCGCGTCACAGTGGCAACTCCACTGGGGACTTTGAAACTTTGCTCTGAAACCGTCTTGGTTAATAATATAATTTGGTTTTTTAAATTAAAATTTTATCTCTTTTTCAAAAAATTGCATTGTATCCATACTAGAGCCTTAGAATTATGATAGTTTGGTCCTTTTCTTAACCCCGATGCATTCTCGAAATACGACTCTACGTTCACTCAATGTGGGGAAGTGTTAGGGATAATCACCAGTCCAAGCCTCGTACTTATGGTATATCAAATAAAGACCCAATCGATCGTTATGCTCATGAAGAGCTAGACCTATTGGCAGGGACCATGCTTGGTTAGCCCTAAAGTATCATCACCCTTGACCAAAGCTCATGTAAGGGCAATAGATACTTCCCCTAGGTGATATGCTCCTTAATACAATGCTTGCTATGTGGGCCATTATATATTGAACAAAATCAACCAAATCAAATGGTATTTTATCAAAGGCTTTCATGCCTCGGTGAGCCCATCTTAATATGGTTGAAATGTTTGAATAAATGAAGGTCAAAACCCATACGTATGTACAATAGGCAAGAGATATTACGCCGCCAATTTTTGACTGTGCACCGTGCGCGTTCATCGGGTTCCCTGTTGACCCATGGACCAAGCCCACCTAGGAAAGAGAATACACTATCTCATATGTGGGAGTGATAAGGTTGGAAGGATCTATCTGCTTGTATGCGATTGTCCATGCTATATCAACACGATCATGCATTGTATATATAATTCATGCATCATCCTAACAGTTCAAATCTTTACAGACATCATAAATTCGCCTAAGTCGACTAGGGGTTCTGACGGTTGGCTGCTGAGGATAGATCTGACCCTTAGATTGACAGAATTAGTGTCTAACTGGAATTTTGAGCCACTCTCAACAGCCAAGGAATCATCCATAGAATTACCAATGGCATAGGAGACTGGAGCTTTGATAACTCAAGAACTTGCTAGGAGACTAGAGGATCTTGAGCGAAGAATGTTAGAAATGATGGGCGCTATGGCCAATAAGATTGCTCATCCTCCTGCTCCACAACCACCGGTTGCTCCATATCCACCGGTTGCTCCATAACCCCTAATGGTCCATGTTGGGGACAAGTTGAATCGCCTGCTGGGGGAAAAGCCCCTGTTATAATTAATGCTACTCGCCAACCTGTCAATGAGCATAGGGCCGCAGTGCCTGTTGAGCAAAGAAGGGTAATAATCCCCAATCCCAATGATGATTTTGTGATGGAGGAGGAAGATGAAGAGGCATAGCACCTCAATTTGTGCGGGCCAGAGCACCCAGGGCAGAGGATGAGGCGATGAGAGGGATGAGGGAAAAGATTGAAGCAATCACCCGCATGCTATCAGTCGAAAAGGGGATTAACCCCGAAGACAAAGATTTGGGGGATAAAGAGCTGTTGCCCGAAAGGTTCAAAATGCCTAAGCTGCCAAAGTTTGATGGTACTTTGGATCCATCTGCACATATTAAACAGCATACCCCGGTGATAAAAGCCACAGGGTTGACTAAAAAACAGAAGGTGGAATATTTTTGCCTTAGTCTGGTGGTTTCGGCTGTGGACTGGTACCATGGGTTAGATAGGAGGTCCAAGGAAGATTGGGACCTTTTGACCGAGGAGTTCATGAAGCAGTATGACTGCAACACCAGAATGGAGGTCACCTTAAAGGACCTCGAGCTTTTACAACAAAAGAATGATGAGTCATTCCATGATTACCTTACAAGATGGAGAAATAGGGTCATGAAAATGAGGAGAAAGCCTGACACTGCTGACCAAATCAGGCTATTTATTAGGAACTCTTACCCTTACTTGAGGGACTTGCTCAGCTTTAAGGGGCTCAGAAACTGGGAGTCGCTTAAGGACATTGCTGTAAAGGCTAAGGGGCAAGCCAAAATAACTTTGTTGGGAAAGGTTATGGCAACCAATCAAGGTAAAAACCAGGCGGTGCAGGAAGTAGTAATAATAGAAGTGGTAAGGCGGCCGAGGTTTCAGCCACCGAGGTTGGACAGGGTCAAAGGTATTACTCTAATTTGGGCCACTCTCTGTCTTGGGCATTGGAGAAATTGACAAAGGAAGGCAAGCTGAGACCATTGCCACCCAGGCCAGCCATGAATCAAGGATAGAGATTATCAATACTGCGCTTACCATCAGCACACTGGGCATTTAACAGATTACTATCGAACCTTGAGGAATAAAATTCAAGATCTTATTAATTACAAGGAGATCACTGACCCTGAGAAGTGAGACAATAAGAAGAGGGCAAGCTATAATGCAATCTCCCCCACCATGAATGTGATCGGAGGAGAAGAATATGTTTTTAGTTGCTTTTTATTCCAAGAATACTTTTTATGACAATATTTACAGTATTGGTTATTTTAATAAGATGAACAATCTTGCGTATTTGTATAGTGTCTTTAATGATCTCATTTCTCATGATCACGATACATTCATTTTTTTGATATTAATTCAATTAACACGAATACATTTAATCTCGAAACTTTGGAAAACCCAAATAAAATCTTGATAGCATCTGATATAACTCCTGAAGAGAGAAAAATTATGAGAGCTGAAATTAAAAATAGGGAAAAGTGATAAAGAAAAACTAGTTGCAATTAGGGGATTAGATGAAAACTCACTAAGATCACTATAACCTTTCTGATTACCCGTCAAAGCGATTCCTGGATAAGACGGAACCTAGAAAATGATTTAAGCAGTCTTTTTTTGTATAGCTCTCTAAATGACTATTTTCTACTTTTATTTCGCAATCGCTTGCTAGCCCGTTGAGCCTTTATGGAGGTATGCTAAATGCGTGTCATTTTTTTTATTACACATGTTAAAACTATCCCCTCACCTGAAATGATTTTTGCCCTCCCCTTAGAAGAATGGCCGCTCTAAAAGGGATGGATGTACGTTTTAACAATTCTTTGGGTTATCAAATATTGCCCTAGTAAGGATGAGTTTACACTTTGGGAAGAGGGTTTAGTCATGCACGAAAGACATGAGCTCGCGAGAAAAGGGAAAAAAAGAAAAAGATAGGAGAAAAGTGAAAAAGAGAAAGATGAAAAAAAAAGAGAAAAAAAGAAAGAAAAAGTAGAGCTCAAGATAGTAATCTCTTGATGAGTTTCTGTGGCAATCACTTTAACTTAAATGTTATTCCGAGCTTGATGACCTAAAAGTATTATAAAATCCAAATTCAAGAACACCTTTATATTAAGCAATTGAGCTGAGGATGGTCCTCCCATCAGTCGCATAAATGTTACGGCCATTTTTTCTCTAGCAACCTGAGCCTTCTTTCATACCCATCTACCTAAGCCTAACGTTAAAATCGAAGTAAGACTATTTGATTCTTGGTTCAGTGTTATCTAATTAGCGGAGATGACCTTCTAATAAGGTTCGGTACGTAGGAAGAGGCATATGGTATTTCTTGAGCTTCAAGCAGGGAGCCACAAGTGCATTTATGCATTTGAGTTGAGCCTCATCCCCAACGTTTCATTTAGAATTTTCTTCAAAAAAAAAATAAATTAAGGGCAGAGAGAAAATTTTCAACCATTAAAACCTGAGAGAGTTGGTTGATAACAGGAATTTGATGACTTCAAGATTTATCCCAAGATTAGATGAGGTCTTTCATTCTTTGAGTTAACGCCAAATAATGATCATGTGTTATGAAATCAAATTGAAACATATGCATTTATGCAATATTGATGTGTTAAGAGCAGTTAATTTTGCATGCTCAAAGTTGTCTAGTTCTGACATGAAGGTAGCAATTGTTACTATCTGCCCTCTAGTTTTCTTGCTACTCGGGCCCTTCAATTGATACATTCTTCTGTCAACTGTGAGACCAATTCTACAGCACCTTTCATGATAAGATTCAAGCTCATACAACCGTGATCTAAGACGTAAGTACATACGGACCTGAGGCATTTACCAGTTTCAAAATATCACAGCTTAACATCACCCTAGCCATTTACAGCTTGGAGAACAGAAATTGTAGGAGAAATACACCCTATAGCCTCCAATGGACATAGGTTCATCATGGTCGCCATCGATTACTTCACCAAGTGGCTAGAGGCTGAATCTTTCAAGAAGATCGATGCTCAAGACAATGGCTAAGTTCATTGAATATAATTTGTAATGTACATATGGTCTACCACACCACATTATGTCTGATAACGGGGTGCAATTTATGGCTGAAACTAAGAAGTTACTCTAAAAGTATGGCATCGAGCATTATAAGTCTTTTCCATATCACTCGCAGGCTAATGGGGCAGCTAAAGCAGCTAATAAAAATGTCAAGAAGATCTTGTCCAAAATGGTTTATAACTATAAGAATTGGGCAGAGAAGTTGTCTTTTACACTTTGGGCCTATAAAACCACCCTCAGAACTTCCACAGAAGCTACGCCTTTTTCTTTAGTATACAGGATAGAAGTGGTACTTCCAGTTAAAATGGAGCTCAAGACAAGCCCGGATTCCAGAAGCTGATTGGGCGCAGCAACAATTGCAACAGTTGAATATGTTATATGAGAATAGGTTGCGGGCTTATTATCACACCAAAATCTACCAAAAAAGACTCGCTCGGTCATTTGGAAAGGTCCATTTGTTCTTAAGAAGTTATTGGCTACGGGAGCAGCGATTCTAATAGACAGCGACAAAAATGAGTTCAAAGAACCAGTCAACGTCAATAGATTCAAAAGGTTCCATGGCTAAAGACTAAAAATCAAAAGAAGAGAATAGAAGCCCCGCAGGTCAAAAATCGAAAAAAGGTGGCATTGCTAAAAATGAACGCCTCGTCAAGGTGAAAATCGAAAAAAGGCATCTTGGTTAAAAATTAGAGGCTTGAGGAAAAATGTCAAATCAAGAAAACCCGAGAGGGCTATTTAGAAATAGGAGTTTGATGCTTTCAAGATCTATTTTGAGTTTAAGTGCGATTTTGTATTTTGAATCTGTGTTAAATGATGATCATGTACGATGAAATCATACTGAAATGTACACAATTTTGCAGAAAGATATAAAACAAATAATTTAACTTAGGTGTTCATTATCATCTTGTAACACCCCGTATCTATAAGTAGGGGAGCTCACCCGCATAGGTGAGTGAGTGCCCACACAGATAAGAGTGTCACAAAATAAAACCGACATGTATATCAAAAGCATGCATAAAATAACATTAAAACAGAGCAATTAAAAACTTTATAACTCAAATAATGGCCAACAGAAATTCTCAATCTCATTCATTTAAATAACAACATATTCCTTACAAAAGGGGTACAATAACATCCTTACATAATTACAAAAATTACAAAATTGAAAGTATTACAAAGTCATATACATAACAAAAGGTTACATCAGAGTAACAAACTACAAGTACAAACTACAAAAATTCTCTCTCTACTGTGTTGGCTCTGATGGCTACGGATCGGACTCCCAAAAACTCTGACAGCTTTCACACTAGCACGAATAAAACACCCGTGCTAAGCGATAACTCTTAGTGGGGAAAACAAAAGGATGAATGACCACCCACAGTGGCCATCAAAGCAAAGTACATACATATGGCACATACAAAAATATACACATCCATATAAGAATGTACTTAACAAGTGTTACTTAACATAATCACATTTATATAACATCATAATACAAATTCACATTCAAAAGAGAATCAGAGACATGCTTGCAAACTCAGAGTAGCGGATTACGAGTGAACACATTAGTACCCGTGGGTACGAACAAAAGAAACTTCTTTCATTTTCATTTGAAAACATTTTCACATTGGGGATCTTGAACAAGATCATAACACATTAGATCATGAGGACCCAAATGGTGACCTGATTAGGTCCAGAACACAAAGGGGCTGCAGCTAACAGAACTATATAGGCGCACCTTTCTATCCACTAACATGACTCTTACAGGCTAGGCATCACAATAAGCATATATTGAAGATATTGAATTATATGATATTCCATACATAGGGGCATTTGCAATACATAAGTGAGCAACCATGCAAAATTACATACAAACAAATAACATAGAAGAATAGGGGATAGTCGTGCTCGTGATAGAAGCGAATTCGTCTAATTCCGTGCTCTCGATAGCCTTTATGCTCGCACGAGAAAGGGCTAGCAGGCCTCTAATGTGCTCGCGACAGAGGGTAAGAAGGCAACTGTAATGCTCGCACGTGTAGGTACGCTTGCGACAGCAATCAGCCCGACAGCTACTCGGCAACCGAGCTCTCTATAAAGCTCATGACCGACATCGTGCCCGCGATAGAGACAGTCTTTGCTAGGAGTTTGGATTATCGGGCTCTATCACGCTCATGATAGAGTCGAGTTTCTAGCTCCTTCATCAAATTTGCAGAAATTCTTCCAAAGCCAAACCATCCCCAATTTGTAATTCACCCAACAAACTTAAACACCATCATCAATAGGCATTCAAAATAGGTTATACAATAGAAAACCCAAAATTTATGCTAATTAACATGAACTAAAACATCAAAATAAGCAATTTAAACTAAAGATCTTCAAACCCAGAAATTTTACCAAAAACCATATAATATCGTACCTGTAGACACCGGTCCCGAGTAGCCTTGATCAGGATTACCCGATGATGAAATTTAGCTATGCTGGCTTATAGGAAAAAAGATTGGAGCTCGGAAGTGATTTTCCTTGTCATTTGTTTTTCTCGAAAATGACTAAAAAGTGTATTTTAAAAATATTTTAAATTGTTTTGGAGAAGAAAAAGTGTGTTTTAGGTTGATGGTGTTTCATAAAATAAAAAAAAAATAATTTCGCAAAGGTGGCATGAGCGGAGCGCTTCCCCGGGCGCTGGGCAGCACCCAGCGCGTGCGCAAGCGAGCTCTCGACGAGTGCTCACCTGCGCGAGCGACGCCTCGCTTCGTGCGCGCACTGCGCGCGTTTCTCGCGCGCAGTTGCCCATGTCGCCCCATTTTCAGCCCCCACTCATGTTTTAATGATTTTGGATGGTTTTTGGGTGGTTTTTTAGTGTTAAAAGTGTAGAAAAAATTCAGAAAAGGGGGAGGACGAATTAGAAAGATTTGGGAGAGAAAAAACTGAATTTTTGAGCTTTTTGGTTGAGAGAAAAACTCAATCTTACACACTGGCTTCCAAGGGTGATTTTTCAAGTTTCCAAGTTATTTTTCAAGCATTTTTCAAAACACAAGGAATTCAACACTTCTACCTTCAATTCTTCAAGATTAAATTTGAGGGTAATTATTCATGGCTTAACTCCTTAATTCTCTTGTTGATTTTAATTTCTTTAGTTTCCAATTAACTTTTAAACAAGTAAATTCTCTTAGTCCCTATATTCTTCTTATTTTTTTATCTTCAATTGTTCATATAACAAGTAAACCCTTTTAAATCCTATTATATTTTCATGTCAAATTGTTTTTTACATATATTAATATTTTAATTTTTACTCATAGTTGTTATTATAATTATTTATTTGATATGTTGAGCATGGTTAATATTTTTTTTATTCTTATGCATGTTAAATTGCATCATAATTATTTTATGCATGTTATTGTATCTTATGCATGTTATATTTTCATTATACATATTATCTTTTATGTCGTATTATTTCTTTGGGTTAATTTCTAACATGAATTTCATTTTTATTTTTGGTTGCAAATTGTTATTTTATTCTTATTTGAGCATCCATGCACGTGAAGGAGGAGATGCGGGGTTCGGTATCTTCTTTATACATTTTAATTCCCATTTTGTTTATATTTTTAATTTCCTTGTATATATTTATTAAGTAAAATGGTTTTTTTATGCACGCCCAAATAAAAATCACAAAAATATTTCTACTAAATTAAACTTGGATTTTTCATAATAAATGGGACCAATGTCCTAGTTTTCATCCCAAATAAGTCACCACATCCAAAATGTTTTCTTTAAATACACATGCGGGGATCAAAGTCCTCATAGTTAATAAATTCCCCGATTTTATGTATGTTTGCACTTATTTAAATGGGAGTTGTATTCCGCTCCTAGTATTATTGTAATTTACTTTTAATATTTTACTGCTTTCAATATGAATATTTGTGCCTTTTAATTAAAATTGCATCGTGTGGAGAGAGAGCAAACTAATAAACTCAAAACCAAATTGTAAAATTAATCAAGGTAGAAATAGATGAGAAGTCCCGAACCCATCTCTGGTCTTTGGGCTCAAAGAGCCTAGAGTTTTACCCTCCAAGACACCTCTTATGTCACGAGACTTAGACATCAAATCCTAGGCTCCAAGGGAGAGAGGTTCATCCTCCAAGACCCTTTGGCTTGCCCAAAATGGATAAAAACGTTGTCTTTGGGTTCAAAGAAGCGAGAGGTCTATCCGATCATTCATTGGAGTAAGACCTCCAAGACCCTTCTTATGCTCTAAGACTTAACAAATCCTAGGCTCCAAGGGAGAGAGGTTCTTCCTCCAAGACCCCTTTGGCTTGCCCAAAATGGATAAAAGCGCTGTCTTAGGCTCTCCGAGGCAAGAGAAACTTTTCCAATGTTTTATTGGGTGGCGACTCCATAAAACCTCCTTGTTTCCCAAAATAGACACACTTGTAATTCGTTGCAAGTTGTCAACGGACCCCAAATGCCCGATACCGCTCGGGCGGGCGGTCAGAGGGGCGGCCGCGAGTTCCAGCGCGCGTCACAGTGGCAACTCCATTGGGGACAAATGGTTCGAGACTTCAACTTGAAAATACGTTGATTATCCTTTACAATTAAGTTTTAGTTTATGAATTTCGCTTTATCTCAAAATTGCATATCATCTCATTAGAGCCATGGATTAAGTTAGTTTGGTCCCTTCTTAACCCCTGTGCGTTCCTAAAACATGACCCTATTTTCACTCAATCTAGGGAAGTGTTAAGGATAATTACCAGCCCAAGCCTTGTACCATCCAGGTATATCAAATGGTGACCCAATCGGTCGTTATGCTCATGATGAGCTAGACCAGTCAGCAGGGATCATGCTTGGGTAACCCAAAAATATCATCACCCTTTGACTAAAGCTCATGTAATGGCAATCGATACTTCCACTAGGTGAAATGTACCGTAATACTATGCTTGCTATATGGGCTATCATATATTAGACGAATTCAATTTAATTAAATAGTCTTCATTAAAGGCTTTCATGCTCTGGTGGGCCCATCTTAGTTAAGTTGAATTGTTTAAATACATAATGGCCAAACACCCATACGTATGTACATTAGATAAGAGCTGTTATACTGCCGATTTTCCACCGTGCACCATACATGTCCATTGGGTTCCCCGTTAACCCATGGATCAAGCCCACCTAGGAAAGAGACTGCACTACCACGTGTGTGGGAGATATAAGGTTGGAAGGATCTATCTGCTTGCATGTGTTTGTCTATGTTGCATCAGCACGAGCATGCATTGCATTTTAATCATGCATCATCTTAACAATTTTTGCATTTCAGCCATCATAGATTCTCCTGGGTGCTCTAGTGGTCCCGACGGACGGTTAAGAAGGACTCTGCTTTTGGGGTTAATAGAGTTAGTATTGGATCAGAGTTCAGATTCAATCTTAGAAGACAGTGTGGGGTTTTCTTCCGAATCATCAATAGAAGTAAGCATGGCTAATCCATCAAATGAGTCTGATGCAACCCGGGCAATAATTGCTGAAGAGGTAGGAAAGAGAATGGAGGAGTTTGAAGCCTGAATGATTGCAATGATGGGCAATCTTGCCACCACCATAGCTGGGAAATAAGCTGCTGCTGCCCCTATCCGGATGCAAGCTGAACAAGAGGCTGTTAGAGAAGAGCTCCCTGCTGCAGTTAACCAACCAGTGGTTGATCCACCTATTGTTGAGCAAAGAGTACCTGCACCTATTGAGCGCAGAGAGGGCCCCAAGTCTGAAGCTGAGTTCCGAGGAGATGAGCAAGAGGAGCATACACTAACTAAAAAAAAGTCGCCGAAATTGGAGGAGGCAATGTGGAGGAAAATGGAAGAGAGGTTTGAGGCCATGGCAAGAATGATGATAGTAGGGAAAGGAATGAACCCAGAAGACCGAGAGCTGGATGGGGATGACCTGATTCCCCAGAATTTCAAGATGCCTGATATCCCAAAATTTAATGGCACATCTGACCCTACCGCACACATCAAGCAATATTCGCTGGTCATGAAGGGCACGACCTTAATAAGAAAGCAGAAGATTGAGTATTTTTGCTTGAGTCTCACAGGAGCTGCTATTGATTGGTATCATGGGCTTGACAGGAGGTCCAAGGAGGATTGGGACTTGCTGACCGAAGAGTTTCTTAAGCAATACGATTGCAGTACCCGAATGGAGGTCACTTTTAAAGATCTCGAGTTGCTACAATAGAAGGCTGGAGAGTCCTTCCACGAGTACCTTACTCGATGGACGAATCGGGTTATGGAGATGAAACGCAAATTGGACACTTCTGATCAGATCCGATTATTCATTCGAAATGCCAGCCTATACTTGAGAGATGGACTAAAAATGAAGGGACTGAAAGACTGGGAATCCCTGAAGGACATTGCCATAGAAGCAAAAGGTGAATATTTAGCCAAGAGGGCAAACAGTGAGTCCTATGCCAGGAATGGATACAGTAATCAAGGGACAGCAAAGTCAGCAAGTTCAAGCAGTGGTAATAGAGGTGGAAAGACAGCCGAGGTGTCTGCAATAGGCATGAATCATAGATATTTCTCAAACTTGGGTAGTCCTTTATCATGGGTGCTATAGCCCCTGCCGTCTAGTCCAGCTAGGACCTAAGGGCAACCAGGGCACAAGAAAAATGAATACTGTGCATTTCACCAACACACCGAGCATTTGACAGATGATTGTATAACGCTAAGACATCGGGTCCAAGATCTAATTGACAACAAGCAGATCACCGATCCTAAGAAGAGAGAAGGCAAGAAGAAGTCCAGCTATAATGCAGTGCCACCTCCAGTCTTTATGATTGGATCAAGCCTACCAGAATGGTATGTGATGCAAGATTTATATGGAAATGAGTACGTTGCTATCACTTGCCCTGAAGCAAGTGAAGAAGGGATTCCTATGGCGGCGATAGACTGTTGGTCCACTAGTGAGAGTGGAGAAGATGAAGGTGAAGAGAAAGATGGACAGTTCACGGATCCATGGGATTCAGAAGAAGAGGAGAGAGTTGAGGCAGTAACGAGAAGTGGGAGAGTAGTTCCCGAAGTTGAGAAGCAACAGGACCTAGTGCAAATGCCCGCAGAGAAGGAGCCGGAAGATAATTGAATAGTGAAGCAGTTGAAAAAGACCACGGCTTAGATATCTATTTTGGACCTCTTGAGACAGTCTCCCTCTCACAGACAGAAGTTAGTTGAAGCATTGAGTGGATCCACCGTAGCAACTACAATATCTCCATCTGAGCTGTTAGACCTAGTAAAAGGGGAATCTGGGGAGAAGCTGGTATTTTCTGATGCAGACCTACCAACAGAGGGTCGCAACCACAACTGACCTTTGTACATCAAGGTACAGATCAATGGGAAACACACCGCTTGCGTCATGGTTGATGATGGGTCATCAATAAATATTTTCCCTTTGGGGGCGCTTCAGGCCTTTGGGATGGATGAGAGTATGTTAAGCATGTCTGACCTGACCATCACAGCCTACGACAACTCCAGGAGGCGAGCATCGAGAATTTTCAAAGCTTTGGTAAAGACAGGGCCCATTAAGATAGAAATGGATTTTGTGGTTTTGCCGATCCCAGTAAACTTTTCAGCTCTACTTGGTAGACCGTGGTTCCACAGGTTAGGGGGAGTACCATCCACCTTACACCAGATAATTAAGATACCCCATGAAGGAGAAGTAGTGACCATTAAAGCAGCAAGAGAGAACCAAGTGTCTGCCTTGGAGATCTCTAATCAGCCATTCAGTGGCTTTCATGTATCGATGATCGGAGAAGAGCAAAACTTAAAAGGTAGCCCTCATGTGGTGAACATGCTAAAGAAGATGCACTTCCTCCCAAGGGCTGGTTTGGGAAAAGAGTCACAAGGGCTGCAGGATGCTATCACTACACATGGTCAGAAAGACCGAAAGGGGTTGGGCTACAAAGGAGAGTATGGTAAGAAGAAAGTGTCAGAGAAGATCCCCCATATTTTGGAGAGCTTTGTGCCATCATCATCGGTTTGTGCTTACACCGGAGAAGAAGAGCCGCAGTGGATAGATGGGAAGATCACTCCGGGTTTTGAAATTTTCAACGATGTCTTTGATTGGGAGATCGAAGTTGTTAAAGCTGTAGAGAACTTTTGGGACGAGGAGATTATGACCCAATGCAGCATCTGGGACAGGGATGAACCCGAAGAGATTGTAATTGATAAGCTGTTAGCCACCAAACTCAAAGAGAAGGAGAAGATGATAGAACTAGAGCTAGAGATTGAAGATCTCAAGATTTCACCAAGTCAAGAAGCCAAAGCACAGTCGGCTGCAACATCGGCATCGACTGAAGTTGATAGTCATTTAGATTCTCTTTTTATTTCAGAACTCTTTGAGGACAATGTTAATGTTTCTGATTATGTTAATGAGATGAACAACTTTGCTTACTTGTGTAATGTTTCTGATGATTTTATTTCGTATGATCATAAGCATGATGCATTCATTTTTGATATTAATTCAACTAGCACAACAACATTTAATCTCGGAACTTTGGAAAATCCAAAGGAAATTTTGATAGCATTAGACACAACTCCTGAAGAGAGAATAAAATTTGAGAGAATACGAAAAAATTATGAAAAAGTCTTTGCCTAGACCTATGAGGATATGCCGGGAATAGATCGAGATGTTTCCGAACATGCCATCCCAACTTACTCAGAGTTTAAACCAGTCAAGCAAAAGCTTCGAAGAATTAGGCCAGAATGGGCGCAGAAAGTAAAGGAGGAGATCCATAAGCAGATTGAGGCCAAATTCTTAATAGAGGTTCAATACCCGACCTGGCTCGCTAACGTGGTTCCTGTAACGAAGAAAGATGGTAAGGTTTGAGTATGCGTTGACTATCGAGACCTGCAAAGCTTGCCCTAAGGATAATTTCCCGCTACCCCATATTGATGTGCTAGTTGATAGTGCTGCTGCTTGTATGATGTACAACTTTGTGGATGGATACGCAGGTTACAATCAAATCCTTAACAAGATAGTGGATCGGATCAAGACAGCTTTCATCACCGAGTGGGGGACATACACCTATCGAGTTATGCCTTTTGGGTTGAAAAATGTAGGAGCAACTTATCAGAGGAGGGCGACTAAAGTTCTCAATGACCTAATTCACAAAGAAGTGGAAGTATATGTCGACGACATAATGGTTAAGTCTGCTACTAGAGAAGGTCACTTTAAGGCTTTAGAAAAGTTCTTTCAAAGAAGCGAGAGGTCTATCCGATCATTCTTTGGAGTAAGACCTCCAAGACCCTTCTTATGCTCTAAGACTTAACAAATCCTAGGCTCCAAGGGAGAGAGGTTCTTCCTCCAAGACCCCTTTTGCTTGCCCAAAATGGATAAAAGCGCTGTCTTAGGCTCTCCGAGGCGAGAGAAACTTTCCCAATGTTTTATTGGGTGGCGACTCCATAAAACCTCCTTGTTGCCCAAAATAGATGCACTTGTAATTCGTTACAAGTTGTCAACGGACCCCAAATGCCCGATCGCCCTCGGGCGGGCGGTCAGAGGGGCGGCCATGGGTTTCGGCGCGCGTCATAATACGTAATCTCAAATCTAGTACCAAAATTTGCAATTTCACTTCAAACAACATCACACACTTCAATTAAGCACATATATATACATTTACACTAGCCTAATGGTAGTGGGATTCTAAGAATTAAAGGACTTATCCCCAGGTCCTTGGTTCGAATCCCACGGAAGGCAAAAATACACAAGGGGAGTGTAAAGTTCTGTGAGTGATAGTTCTGGGGCGTCCAGGATGGAGGCTCCCGAGGGAGGGTATAAAAGTCGGGCTGTTACAATACTAACTGTAACACCCCCATCGCCGTCCCCGTTGGAAGGACGCCGACGGACGCGCTACACGACGCTCACATATACAGATATACACATGCACAATGCGGAAGCATACTTTCATACATAACATGCAAACAAAAATACGGATTAATTAAAATCTTACCTTGACTTACCTTGCGGTACAGACTGAACATGCAATAACTCACGCACACGCAGGCACTAAGCAAAAGCATACACAAAGGCATACAGATGACCATTCAACGGAAGCATAATCGAAATAATAAAACAAAGGAATAACTAAACATAAGGACATACTAACTATTACATTCCCAAAAGAAAACTCAAAAACGAAACATAATAATTACATATACATACTACCGAATACAAAAGCTGAAATACAGAAGCTGACAAAAATACAGAACTTCTAACTCCTACGTGGCCGACCTTGCAGAAGCGCGACTCGAACAGAACCAAACCTGCCACCTGCACGGAAAGGAAATTCGTGCTAAGCGATAAACGCTTAGTGGGGAGAACACATAAGAATATGGACGGCCATTCACAATGGTCGTCAAGGCAAAACACATTCAAATGGCAAATGCGGATATTCATAACATATAAATAATCAGACTTGCGTATTAAAGGCATTCATTTTAATACTCACAATCGAACCATAACTTCTTGTTCAGGATAGACTAAAACAGACATAATACAATACACATTACAAGCATCCTCATGCTGAACCACATACTATATCTCATGCATAAACCTACATGGGTAGCAAATATCAACATCTTACTGTGTAGAGTCACAAGAGCTTTACTCATTCAATTGACATAACTAAATACCCATGCATGAACTGACAACCAAACCATCATGTTAAGAATGCTATGCATTTAACATACTTAGACATGCCAAACACATACACTAGTCAAATATCTAAAGGATAACATTTAGAGCATCACAATACCGCTGCGCAACTCTAATATATATTAAGCATCATGCAGAAACATTCTGATAACGGAGACTGAAGGCATAACCACTTAGTATTACATTCATATTATCATCATGCAGAGAGTACAGTAATCATCACATACTTACCATCACAGCTGCTTTGGTTCACAAGCTAATATATTAACAAAACATGTTCAAGTCACATACATAAATTCTCTAGTCGCATCATAATCAAAGCATTCAGAAACTTATAACAAATCACATGACGAGTACGGATAATCATGTTAGATATAAAGTCATGCTTATTTAAAACAGACATACATCCTGAAACCCATAGTCACATTTATATACACAAACTGATTCCTGAAATCTTTATCATGCTCAAACGGATATCACATTCTGATAGTCATTTCAAAGTAACACAAAGCAGTAAAGCACCTGCTGACTCACAATAGTGGATAACGAGTGTACTGAACTGATTAGTACCTTACGGGTACAAGTCGGCCAAAGGGTACCTTACGGGTACGAATCGAAAACAATTTATTTTATCACAAAAGCATTTTATTGATGGGGGATCTTAACCCGATCCAAATACATTAAAAAGGATCACGAGGATCCGTACTGAGGGGGGGTTCGCGAGGAACCATACGGGGGACCTGATCAGGGTCCAAACGTTCAAAGGGCGCTGCAGCTACTGAAAGACTCTATTAGGCATGCCTAACTATCCACTAGACTGACTCTCGCAGGTCATGCATCAAACAATACACATTTCGAATCGCACAACGCATAAATATATATATACAAATATATATACATCATGCATAAATCAGAGTACAATAGACATATAAATATGTTCATAAGGTTTGGCATATCTCATACATTCCCATTGCAAAACATAAGACAGTCAATATACTTAACATTTAAACACTGTTCTAAAACATGCCAAGAATCAGGTAAAGAAGCACTACCGTGCCAATGATTATCAAAACATAATCCTAAACATGCGTTTAGGTGAGGATACTAAGTATAAATCATGCATAGTCCAAATTACATTTAAACATAACACTTTGAATTCCCAGGCTAAAGCATAATCATGCATTCAGACATTAACCATATTATTCAAATAAATATAGCATAGCATAATATCAATCATACCTCATTCAAGTCATATTCTGAAACATGCAATAGGTCAATCAATCGTATTTTATCCCTACTTAATTTACTAAAGCATATCAGGAACACATGTGGAAACATATTGTGCTAATGACCAAAGACGCATCATCTAAATCGGGGAAAGTTACTACATAATCTTAAGCATGGCAATTATTCTTAAAGAAGAAGCAGACTAAAGATATGCATAACATAATTCACATTAAGACAGAACATGTTTGAGAACTAACAGTCAGAAAGTTAACCTTTATAAATCCTTCGCATTCAAA
This sequence comes from Excoecaria cochinchinensis, assembly GCA_947683425.1. NCBI lineage: Eukaryota > Viridiplantae > Streptophyta > Magnoliopsida > Malpighiales > Euphorbiaceae > Excoecaria > Excoecaria cochinchinensis. Next base: position 6,977,908 of record CANTUQ010000139.1, read on the forward strand.
ATATGACGTGCAATACATATCACAATAATAAACATAATACAGTCCAAACCATACTGTTAAAATCCCACAGTCATTTAACAGGATCACTGTAATCCACAACTTATTCCAAAATACCACATATAACCTGTCATAGATAACATATTATTAATACCAAATAAATTGGAATAATCAGTCATATCAGCAAGATAACATAGCACACAGTAAGGAGAAATACCATAAAAAGCGTTTGGAAATCATTTTATAAAAACTGGACACTTGGGAAGGAAAAACAGAAGCAAAACAGAAGATCTGGGAGACCTCACGTCACGTGAGGGTTGCTCACGTCGCGTGAGCATAGCTCACGCCTCGTGAGCAATCTGCTCACGTAGTGAGCATTGCTCACGTAACGTGAGCATTGCTCACGTAGCGTGAGCAATTTGCTCACGTCGTGAGCATTGCTCACGTAGCGTGAGCAATTTGCTCACGTCGTGTGAGCGATTTCTCTTGCCCTCTTCTTCTTTCCCGAAATCGCAACCCTGCATATTCTCATCGTTTTCCAGAAATTCAAAGAACTCGATAAAAACTATTTTCAGTCTAATTCAAACACCTCCAAAACTCATCTTACCTTTCAATTGATGTCCCAAACAGCATAAACAAGATAATTGCAACTTAATTCAACAATCAAAACCATGCATAAACATAGTTAATCCAATTAAGAACATAAACCCTAAAAACAATTACAGTAAGTTCCAAATACAATTACAGTAAGTTCCAAATGTATCAACCTGTTCTTTGATTCAAAGTCATGCATACAAACACAGTACCCAAAACACGACTTGCATAAACTCATCTCAATCATTCAATTACTGGAAATCAAACACCAAAAACCATTCATAATCCAAGAAGAAAATGGGGCAGAGACAAAAACCCAAAACCAAAATAAAGAACACAGAGCTCCCAAACCTCCAAATCACGTTCCAAAAATCAGGCTTCCAGCTTCACTCCTCAATCCTTGCCTTGCCTTTACTTTGCTTCTTCTTACAATCCCAAGCTTGCACAAACAAAATCAACAGTTACACTTCAAAACCCTAACTCAACGAAAACCAGGAGAAAGAGAAGAAGAAGAAGAAGAACAGAACGTAAATCCAACTTACCTCTTCAAACAAAGCACAATCTCCACCAAGCCAAACACAACTCCAAGCCAAACGTGAAAGAAAGGAAAAGCAAAGAAGGGAGAAGAGAAGAAGAAGAGAGGAGCGTGAGAGAGGGACGAACGGGAAATGCAATCTGTGTTTTCCTCTCTCACTCTCTTACTTTTCTTCTTTTCTTCTTTCAATGCCTACCTACCAATTCACTTGGCAACATCCAATTGGATCTCAAACTCCACTTAACATTTCAAACCATGGCACAATACTTGAGTCATACCCAAACATTGCCTTAATAAATATCTTGTCTTAATGCTCTATAATCCTTAGACAAATTACACTTCACTCACTTACACAATTCTTTCCTTACAACTTAGTTATCTTATCAATTAGGTCCTTAACACTCCAAATTTCTCAAACACAAATTTACTGAAATACCCTTCCGGTCCCGACTTAGCATGCATAATCCGACCAGGGCTATTTTGGGGTGTGACAACTCTTCCCTCCTAAAAGAATTTCGTCCTCGAAATTCACAGTGAAACACTTACATCCAAATAACCCAAGCAAACAAAACTTACTTAAACAAAAGCTTGCAATGCAACTTACCAGAAGAACCTGCGGTCTCCTTCGAATCCTTGCTAGATGCTACAAACTCTGTAGGCACTTGAGAAGATCTGAGCAAATCCTCCACATCCTTTCTAGCTTGCCCAGCTAGACTCTCACTCATCTTCTTAGGACAATCGGCAATCCGGTGTTCCATACTGCCACACCTGAAACAAGCACCTGAGAGCTTCCGACATGGGCCACGATGTCGCTTCTGGCAGTGCTGACATAAAAGTGATATCCACTTCCTACACTTAATCCCATGTTGCTTCTAACATTGTTGATACACTGAAGGTTCTCGAACCCTCTTTCCTGTTGGCACTTCACTAACCGATCCTTTTCTCTTCTGAGGAACATGCCGCACAACTTCTTGAGAGGCACGAGGAGCAGTCAATCTATCCAAAATCCGAATCAACCCTTGTACAAGAGCCCTATCCTCAGAAACCCGACCAGAATCTTCAACTGAAAGATGCTCTGAAACATCCTGATCAGCACTAACTCGATTCACACTTTCTGTTGTCTCGCCCACATTCTCACTAGGATCAGACTCCATCTAGACATGACACAAAACAAGATGCATCTGCATTAGGCCACGACACAAAACCGACTCTCATGTAAAGACTCAACACAAAATAAACAACACACCCAGAACCATCAAACCAGGCTCTGATACCACTAACTGTAACACCCCCATCGCCGTCCCCGTTGGAAGGACGCCGACGGACGTGCTACACGACGCTCACATATACAGATATACACATGCACAATGCGAAAGCATACTTTCATACATAACATGCAAACAGAAATACGAATTAATTAAAATCTTACCTTGACTTACCTTGCGGTACAGACTGAACATGCAATAACTCATGCACATGCAGGCACTAAGCAAAAGCATACACAAAGGCATACAGATGACCATTCAACGGAAGCATAATCGAAATAATAAAACAAAGGAATAACTAAACATAAGGACATACTAACTATTACATTCCCAAAAGAAAACTCAAAAACGAAACATAATAATTACATATACATACTACCGAATACAAAAGCTGAAATACAGAAGCTGACAAAAATACAGAACTTCTAACTCCTACGTGGCCGACCTTGCAGAAGCGCGACTCGAACAGAACCAAACCTGCCACCTGCACGGAAAGGAAATCCGTGCTAAGCGATAAACGCTTAGTGGGGAGAACACACAAGAATATGGACGGCCATTCACAATGGTCGTCAAGGCAAAACACATTCAAATGGCAAATGCGGATATTCATAACATATAAATAATCAGACTTGCATATTAAAGGCATTCATTTTAATACTCACAATCGAACCATAACTTCTTGTTCAGGATAGACTAAAACAGACATAATACAATACACATTACAAGCATCCTCATGCTGAACCACATACTATATCTCATGCATAAACCTACATGGGTAGCAAATATCAACATCTTACTGTGTAGAGTCACAAGAGCTTTACTCATGCAATTGACATAACTAAATACCCATGCATGAACTGACAACAAAACCATCATGTTAAGAATGCTAGCCATTTAACATACTTAGACATGCCAAACACATACACTAGTCAAATATCTAAAGGATAACATTTAGAGCATCACAATATTGCTGCGCAACTCTAATATATATTAAGCATCATGCAGAAACATTCTGATAACGGAGACTGAAGGCATAACCACTTAGTATTACATTCATATTATCATCATGCAGAGAGTACAGTAATCATCACATACTTACCATCACAGCTGCTTTGGTTCACAAGCTAATATATTAACAAAACATGTTCAAGTCACATACATAAATTCTCTAGTCGCATCATAATCAAAGCATTCAGAAACTTATAACAAATCACATGACGAGTACGGATAATCATGTTAGATATAAAGTCATGCTTATTTAAAACAGACATACATCCTGAAACCCATAGTCACATTTATATACACAAACTGATTCCTGAAATCTTTATCATGCTCAAACGGATATCACATTCTGATAGTCATTTCAAAGTAACACAAAGCAGTAAAGCACCTGCTGACTCACAATAGTGGATAACGAGTGTACTGAACTGATTAGTACCTTACGGGTACAAGTCGGCCAAAGGGTACCTTACGGGTATGAATCGAAAACCATTTATTTTATCACAAAAGCATTTTACTGATGGGGGATCTTAACCCAATCCAAATACATTAAAAAGGATCACGAGGATCCGTACTGAGGTGGGGTTCGCGAGGAACCATACGGGGGACCTGATCAGGGTCCAAACGTTCAAAGGGCGCTGCAGCTACTGAAAGACTCTATTAGGCATGCCTAACTATCCACTAGACTGACTCTCGCAGGTCATGCATCAAACAATACACATTTCGAATCGCACAACGCATAAATATATATATACAAATATATATACATCATGCATAAATCAGAGTACAATAGACATATAAATATGTTCATAAGGTTTGGCATATCTCATACATTCCCATTGCAAAACATAAGACAGTCAATATACTTAACATTTAAACACTGTTCTAAAACATGCCAAGAATCAGTTAAAGAAGCACTACCGTGCCAATGATTATCAAAACATAATCCTAAACATGCGTTTAGGTGAGGATACTAAGTATAAATCATGCATAGTCCAAATTACATTTAAACATAACACTTTGAATTCCCAGGCTAAAGCATAATCATGCATTCAGACATTAACCATATTATTCAAATAAATATAGCATAGCATAATATCAATCATACCTCATTCAAGTCATATTCTGAAACATGCAATAGGTCAATCAATCGTATTTTATCCCTACTTAATTTACTAAAGCATATCAGGAACACATGTGGAAACATATTGTGCTAATGACCAAAGACGCATCATCTAAATCGGGGAAAGTTACTACATAATCTTAAGCATGGCAATTATTCTTAAAGAAGAAGCAGACTAAAGATATGCATAACATAATTCACATTAAGACAGAACATGTTTGAGAACTAACAGTCAGAAAGTTAACCTTTATAAATCCTTCGCATTCAAAATATGACGTGCAATACATATCACAATAATAAACATATTACAGTCCAAACCATACTGTTAAAATCCCACAGTCATTTAACAGGATCACTGTAATCCACAACTTATTCCAAAATACCACATATAACCTGTCATAGATAACATATTATTAATACCAAATAAATTGGAATAATCAGTCATATCAGCAAGATAACATAGCACACAGTAAGGAGAAATACCATAAAAAGCGTTTGGAAATCATTTTATAAAAACTGGACACTTGGGAAGGAAAAACAGAAGCAAAACAGAAGATCTGGGAGACCTCACGTCACGTGAGGGTTGCTCACGTCGCATGAGCATAGCTCACGCCTCGTGAGCAATCTGCTCACGTCGTGAGCATTGCTCACGTAGCGTGAGCAATTTGCTCATGTCGTGAGCGTTGCTCACGTCGCGTGAGCGATTTCTCTTGCCCTCTTCTTCTTTCCCAAAATCGCAACCCTGCATATTCTCATCATTTTCCAGAAATTCAAAGAACTCGATAAAAACTATTTTCAATCTAATTCAAACACCTCCAGAACTCATCTTACCTTTCAATTGATGTCCCAAACAGCATAAACAAGATAATTGCAACTTAATTCAACAATCAAAACCATGCATAAACATAGTTAATCCAATTAAGAACATAAACCCTAAAAACAATTACAGTAAGTTCCAAATACAATTACAGTAAGTTCCAAATGTATCAACCTGTTCTTTGATTCAAAGTCATGCATACAAACACAGTACCCAAAACACGACTTGCATAAACTCATCTCAATCATTCAATTACTGGAAATCAAACACCAAAAACCATTCATAATCCAAGAAGAAAATGGGGCAGAGACAAAAACCCAAAACCAAAATAAAGAACACAGAGCTCCCAAACCTCCAAATCACGTTCAAAAAATTAGGCTTCCAGCTTCACTCCTCAATCCTTGCCTTGCCTTCACTCCTAATGATGCATTCTAATATGTACATGCTATGACACGTATATGCTCCAACACACGATGTTTATTTACATATGCAATGTGAACATACTAAGATACATGTCAATATGTACATGCTATAACACATGATGTGTAACACCCCTTACCCGTACTTAGGCGATCCCATCCAATAAGGAGTGAGATGCCGTATGAGTAGAGGTGCCACCACACAGATACAGAAAATACATACATTCATACATAACATACATACCGAAATACAGAGTAATTTAAAACTTTACAAAGCCATTCATGAAATAAGCTGATCATGAATTAATATAACTGAAATCATTACATTACTGTTTGATCAACCCAGAAGATACGAAAGATAATTACATAACCAAAATTATACATATACATATGCGGAAGCTATTACAAAACTGACATCAGAGAGTTCTATACAAAAAGAATCATCAAAATACATAATTAGGCCCTACACTAAAGACCCAGCTGTGTTGACTCCGATGGCTTCGACTCTTCCAAGCAAACTTCTTCCGCACCTACATGGGTAAACACACCGTGCTAAGCGATAAACGCTTAGTGGGGAAACACACATATATCATAAGGACAACCATTCACAACGGTCGTCAAGGAAAACACATACAGATAGCATAATCAGAAATACGCATTAAACAGGAGAATAATCATATGATCATGTACACATATAGAATTATACCTTCGATAAAGTACCACTGCCTTCAAAACATCTCGTTAATTAACATATTCGGATAATACAATATCATACTTAGCAAAGCAATTCAAAAGACAATGTGCCTGCTGACTCAAAGTAGTGGATAACGAGTGAACAAACAGTACTTTACGGGTACGAGCCGATCACAAATAGTACCTTACGGGTACAAATCGAGAAATCAATTTTTACTTCTAATTTCCATAAAACATTTTCGAAGGGGATCTTAAACAAGATCCGAACACAAAGGGGTTCGCGAGGAACCAAACGGGGACCTGATTGGGGTCCAAACTAAACGAAGGGTTGCAGCTAAGAGACTCTATTAGGCATGCCTAACTATCCACTAGACTGACTCTCGTAGGCTAAAAAATCGCAGTTAACATCCACATTTTAATTATAACGAATGAAGAATTCATATACTTAAATAGATCAATACATGCACAATTATGGCTCAAATTAAGCGATATTGAATGCTAAAATCAATAGTATAACATTTCCAAAACATGTGAAGAAAACATAATTCTTTTGCTAAAACAGGGTGGGTCACGGTCACAACCAAACTGGTTGTTACCGTGACTGGTAGGTCACGGTCACAACCAAATAGGTTGTCACCGTGACATACCAAAGCTTCTCGGCAGAATGCTGATAAGGGGTACCTCACGGTCACAACCAAAATGGTTGTCACCGTGATATGTCCCCAACCCAAAACAGAACCGAAGTATTGGGTACCTCACGGTCACAACCAAAATGGTTGTCACCGTGACGTACCCAAAACTCAGAACAGAAGCAAAATCTGGGCAGCTTACGGTCACAACCAAATTGGTTGTCACCATGACCTATGCCCAGATTCCACACTGTCGAGCCAAAACCCAGATTTCCAAGCCAAAATCCCTCAATTTTCATTTAAAACCACATACCCACACTCTAATAACAACATTAAGCTAACAAACATCATTAAATCATGCCATAAACGAATCCTACTCAAGAATTCAAAGAACAATATCCATTTACATAATCTAATGCATCACTATTCACATCACATATCCATTAATCTCATAAATGATTTTAAAATTCACAATCAAGGTTAAATAGACAAAGAGAACCAAAACCCATAACATAAGAACTAATAAAAGCATTAAGAACATCAAAATTTTCAGAATTTCATTCAAATAACACATGCTATCAAAACATGACACAAATTCCCAAACCTCAAAATAGAAGCTCTATCACTTGGTTCCACTAGATCCAGCAACTTCCTTGCCTTTAGGATCTCTTGGAGGCTCAGCTAAGCAACAAATCACAACAAAAATACACAACTCAAAACCCTAACTTAAAACCCAAAACAAGAAAATGCAAGGGAAGAAGAAGAACTTGATTAAAAGCAAAACCAAAAGCATGAAGCTTACCAATCAAACACAAGGAGTAATTAATCCCCACCACACCAACTTGAATCCAAGCAAAACACTTAGAGAAGAGTAAAGAGGAAGAAGAAGAAGGAAGGAGAAGGGAGAACGGGAAATGGGTTTAGAAAATCTGAATTTTCCCCTTTTCTCTTTCTCTTTCCTTTCTTCCCCCCCCCCCCCCCCCTTTACACTTGTCAACATCTTAGTGGAGGGCATTAATCACTCACACACTAGATGCACATGTCACACACACACAATGAAACACTCTAATAATGCACCCTACACATGTATGAGCAAGACACACAATGCTCTCTCATCTAACACACACACTATGCTATGCTCACATGCATATAATCCCAACTCCACTTATGCACACCTTATTTCTATATGCACACCCACACTGGAATAAACCCATAAAACATGCAATATTCTTAAAATGCACTTATGATATGCCAAGCATATACAAATACATACTCATATATATGGCTCATTCTACTAGGGGGCAAACGGGGTGTGACAACTCTCCCCTACTAATACGAATTTCATCCTCGAAATTCTCACCTGAACTGAACAACTGCTGGTACTGAGCTCTCATCGACTCCTCTGGTTCCCATGTCGCCTCCTCGACACCATGGTGATTCCATAAAACCTTAACAAAAGGAATCTGCTTGCTTCTTAACTGCCTCACTTCCCGAGCTAGGATAGCTTTTGGTTCCTCATCGTAGGAGAAATCTGACTGCACTTGAACCTCTTGTACTGACAAAACATGAGAAGGATCCGACCTATACCGATGAAGCATAGAAACGTGGAACATATCATGCAACTTGGACAACTCTATCGGTAAAGCCAGTCTATAGGCTACCGGACCAACTCTTACCAACACCTCATACGGACCAATAAAACGAGGACTAAGCTTTCCTTTCTTTCCAAACCTAAGCACTTTTCTCCAAGGAGAAACTTTCAAGAAAACCTTGTCTCCGACTTCAAACTGCACATCCTTTCTCTTCAAGTTGGCATAAGATCTCTGTCAATCCTTGGCCACCTTCAAATTTCGCTGCACAACTCTGATCTTCTCTTCTGTATCCCTTACTAATTCTGGCCCAATCACTGACCTCTCGGATAACTTTGTCCAACAAAATGGAGTCCTACACTGATGTCCATACAAAGCCTCATAAGGTGCCATACCAATACTGGACTGATAGCTATTGTTGTAAGCAAATTCCATAAGCGATACATACTTGTCCCAACTACCCGGAAAGTCCAAAACACAAGCTCTTAACATGTCCTCTAAGATATGAATCACTCGCTCGGACTGATCGTCTATTTGAGGATGAAATGCCGTACTGAAGTTCAACTTGGTACCCAAAGCTCGTTGCAACTCTTTTCAAAACTTAGATGTGAACCTTGGGTCCCGGTCTGGAACTATAGACAAAGGCACCCCATGCAACCGAACTATCTCATTCACATAGATACTGGCCAATCTATCCATCTGGTAATCCATCCTAACCGGTAAGAAGTGAGCGGACTTTGTGAGTCGATCCACAATAACCCAAATAGAATCATGCATTTTCTGAGTCAAGGGCAACCCGGAAACAAAATCCATAGCAATGTCATCCCACTTCCACTCCGGAACGGAGAAAGGCGTGAGCAATCCCGAAGGAACTTGGTACTCAGCCTTTACCTACTGACATGACAAGCACTTGGATACAAAGTCTACTATGTCCCTCTTCATACTAGACCACCAATAAAACTACTTCATATCCCGATACATCTTATTACTCTCCGGATGCATGGTGAAAACCGTGCTATACGCCTCTCTCAGAAGCTGATTCCTCAAATCCTCATCATCTGGAACACACAAACGGTTCCCTTATAAAAGTACTCCATCAAGAACTGAGAACTCTGACTGCTTGCCCAAACTAACCTCTTGCACAAACCGCTGGAGCCTCTCATCAATCTTCTAAGCATCAACTATCCGCTGTCTCAAGGTAGGATTGGCTCTCAACTGAGCTATCAAAGCCCCGTCCGAACCAAACCTCCATCTAAACTGTCTCAAAAATAAGGCAGAAACTGACTTCCGACTCAAAGCATCTGCGACTACATTGGCCTTACCCGGATGGTAATCCACAATGCAATCGTAGTCCTTAAACAACTCAAGCCATTGATGCTGTCTCATATTCAGTTCCTTCTGAGTCAGGAAATACTTCAAACTCTTGTTGTCCGTGAAGATCCTGCACTTCTCCCCGTAGAGATAATGGCGCCAAATCTTCAAAGCAAAGGCAACCGCTGCTAACTCAAGATCATGTGTCGGATAGTTCCTCTCATATGTCGGATAGTTCCTCTCATGGGGCTTTAACTGTCGAGAAGCATAAGCCACAACCTTACCCTCCTGCATCAGAACACATCCCAGACCTACTCCTAAAGCATCACTATACATAACAAACTCCTTACCCGAAATGGGTTGAGTAAGTATAGGAGCTTCAACTAACAACTGCTTCAACCTCTCAAAGCAAGCCTGACACTTAACCGACCACTCGAACTTAACTCCTTTCCTTAACAACCTAGTCATCGGAGCGGCAATCACAGAGAAACTCTTAACAAACTGACGGTAGTACCCCGCTAAACCAAGAAAACTCCGCACTTCTTAAACATTCCTCGGCGCTTTCCAATCGACTATCGCCTCAATCTTAGCTGGATCTACTTGAATACCCTTGGCTGAAACTATATGGCCCAAGAACGACACTTCCCGAAGCCAAAAATCACACTTACTCAACTTGGCAAACAACCGATGTTCCCTCAACACTTGCAAAACCAATCGGAGATGCTCCTCATGCTCGGTCTCATCCTTGGAATACACTAGGATATCATCTATAAATACTACTACAAATCGGTCCAAGTATGGCCTAAACACTCTGTTCATCAAATCCATGAATGCCACTGGAGCATTAGTCAAACCAAACGGCATAACAAGGAACTCATAGTGGCCATACCGAGTCTGAAATGCAGTCTTAACCACATCCTCATCCTTAACCCGAAGCTGATAGTACCCAGACCGAAGATCTATCTTAGAAAACACACCTGCACCTCGAAACTGATCAAATAAATCTTCAACTCTAGGCAACGGATACTTGTTCTTCACTGTGATCTTATTAATCTGCTTGTAATCAATACACATCCTTAAAGACCCATCCTTCTTCTTGACAAACAAAACCGGAGCTCCCCATGGAGATATGCAGGGTCGAATAAACCCCTTATCCAATAGCTTTTGCAGTTGAGTTTTTAATTCTCTCAACTCTACAGGAGCCATTTGATAAGGTACCTTCGATACAGGTGTGGTACCCGGCATGATCTCTATGGCTAGCTCAACTTCCCTCTCTGGAGGCAAACCCGGCAAATCACTTGGAAAAACATCACTAAACTCCCGCACAACAGGGATATCTTCAATCCTCACTTGATCCCTCTTGGAATCCAAAACCACAGCTAGGAAAGTCTCACAACCTTTCCTCAAAAACCTCTTGGCTTGAATCGCTGAGATCACATTATGCACATAACTCGCACCCAAACCTCTTACAAACATTGGAGCTCGGTTCCTATCCCGAAGCACAAAGGTCTTCCTATGACAATCAACCACAGCCCGATGCTTGCCCAAACAATCCATACCCAAAATTAGGTCAAACTCTCAGAACGGCAGCTCTATCAAATCCACTAGAAACTCTACACCTTCCACAAATAGAGGACAATTCCTAAAGACTCTACTCACATTGACACTATGCCCTAATGGATTGGTCACACATATCTCATAGTCTAACTGATCTACCACATGCAACTTATCAACTATCTTATGCGTGCACAAATATGAGTGTGTGGAACCAGGATCTATTAGAGCATATAGTTCAGTATCATGGAGTAGGAACTTACCAGCAATCACATCAAGGGCATCTTACTCCTCTTTGGCTCTCACTGCATAAGCTCTGGCTGCAACTGGTGGAGACGCTCAACCGTCTCAGAAACAGCTCCCTCTCTTGGTCGACCGCCTCGACCTGTACCTCGGCCCCTACCACGGGTAGCCTGAGTAGCATTGGATCCAACTCCACTAGCCCCTCTCTGTGGACTTGAATCCTCGCTCATCTGTGGACAATTTGCCAAACGGTGCTCGGTGCTCCCACACTTAAAGCACCCACCTGTGAGCCACGTACACTCACCCCGATGAGCCTTATTGCAATGAGCACAAACAGGTGTATCATCCGATCTACCACCTCTGCCAGAATTAGCTACCGCTGTAGTACCTTGCCCTCTACCTCTAGTAGCCGACCCAGCTGATGGCTCATCTTGCGGGTTCTTAGATCTCTTACTCGAAGATGAGGAAGAACCACCCCGAGCAGAATTCCTCCTCTGAGCTCTCTCTCTAAGCAATAATTTTGTCCTCTCCGCCCTCATGGCAGCCTCTGCAATCTGATAATAACTTACCCCAGGCATACACATCAAAGAAATCAATGCAATCTTCAAGGACTCGTTCAACCTCGCTTCGAAATGCTTGCATCTGAAATCATCTGTCATAACCCCACGCGGAGGATAGCGAGACAGATGATTAAACTCTTTCTCATAATCTGCAACTGACAAAGCCCTCTGCATCAAAATCAAAAACTGTGCCCATCTTGCATCCCTATATGCCTGAGTCACAAACTTCTTTGTGAACTCCTCCCCAAAGAATTCCGATGTAACCGAATCAGGCATCTGAGGTTGCCTACACACCAACTCCCACCATTCATAAGCCGACCCTTGAAGCAACGCCACCGCACATTCAGCTTGCTGATCAGGAGGACATCTGACTTCCTTTAAAGCTCTCTTCACTTTATCAAGCCACTTTTTAGCAAACTCCGACTCATCTAGTCCGGTCCCATAAAAATCCTCAACACCAGCTCTTCTTAAACTCTCTATCAGACTTTAGGGGCAGTCACCGTTTCCAAAACCCGAGCCATGTCCTGATGCAATTTGAACATTGCCTCAAAAGGCATGGCAGCGGCCTCGGGCTGGATCCTAGCACGTTGAGTTGACACAGAAATAGAAACAGACGGTTCAACAGCTGGAGGATTCACACTTTCAGCGGATTCCTCAAGCGCACCACGAGCAGAATCAGAATCCATCTAACAAACAAGATGACAGCCACATCAGCCAACACAGCCCTAGACATAGACACATCCAAACATAGCATCACATAAACAATCACCCAGAAACGCCTAAACCTAGGCTCTGATACCACAACTTGTAACACCCCTTACCCGTATTTAGGCGATCCCATCCAATAAGGAGTGAGATGCCGTATGAGTAGAGGTGCCACCACACAGATACATAAAATACCTACATTTATACATAACATACATACCGAAATACAGAGTAATTTAAAACTTTACAAAGCCATTCATGAAATAAACTGATCAAGCATTAATATAATGGAAATCATTACATTACTGTTTGATCAACCCAGAAGATACGAAAGATAATTACATAACCAAAATCATACATATACATATGCGGAAGCTATTACAAAACTGACATCAGAGAGTTCTATACAAAAAGAATCATCAAAATACATAATTAGGCCCTACACTAAAGATCGAGCTGTGTTAACTCCGATGGCTGCGACTCTCCCAAGCAAACTCCTTTCGCACTCGCACGGGTAAACACACCGTGCTAAGCTATAAACGCTTAGTGGGGAAACACACATATATCATAAGGACAACCATTCACAACGGTCATCAAGGCAAACACATACAGATAGCATAATCAGAAATATGCATTAAACAGGAGAATAATCATATGATCATGTACACATATAGAATTATACCTTCGATAAAGTACCACTGCCTTCAAAACATCTCGTTAATTAACATATTTGGATAATACAATATCATACTTAGCAAAGCAATTCAAAAGACAAAGTGCCTGCTGACTCAAAGTAGTGGATAACGAGTGAACAAACAGTACTTTAAGGGTACGAGCCGATCACAAATAGTACCTTACGAGTATGAATCGAGAAATCAATTTTTACTTTTAATTTCCACAAACATTTTCGAAGGGGATCTTAAACAAGATCCGAACTCAAAGGGGTTTGTGAGGAACCAAACGGGGACCTGATCGGGGTCCAAACTAAACGAAGGGTTGTAGCTAAGAGACTCTATTAGGCATGCCTAACTATCCACTAGACTGACTCTCGCAGGCTAAAAAATCGCAGTTAAAATCCACATTTTAATTCTAATGAATAAAGAATTCATATACTTAAATAGATCAATACATGCACAATTATGGCTCAAATTAAGCGATATTGAATGCTAAAATCAATAGTATAACATTTCTAAAACATGTGAAGAAAACATAATTCTTTTGCAAAAACAGAGTGGGTCACGGTCACAACCAAACTGGTTGTCACCGTGACTGGTAGGTCACGGTCACAACCAAATAGGTTGTCACCGTGACATACCAAAGCTTCTCGGCAGAATGCTGATAAGGGGTACCTCACGGTCACAACCAAAATGGTTATCACCGTGACATACCAAGAAAATCAGCAGACCCCAAAAGCTGGACATCTCACGGTCACAACCAAAATGGTTGTCACCGTGACATGTCCCCAACCCAAAACAGAATCGAAGTACTGGGTACCTCACGGTCACAACCAAAATGGTTGTCACCGTGAGTACCCAAAACTCAGCACAGAAGCAAAATCTGGGCAGCTCACGGTCACAACCAAATTGGTTGTCACCGTGACCCATGCCCAGATTCCACACTGTCGAGCCAAAAACCAGATTTCCAAGCAAAAATCCCTCAATTTTCATTTTAAACCACATACCCACACTCCAATAAAAACATTAAGCTAACAAACATCATTAAATCATGCCATAAACGAATCCTACTCAAGAATTCAAAGAACAATAACCATTTACATAATCTAATGCATCACTATTCACATCACATATCCATTAATCTCATAAATGATTCCAAAATTCACAATCAAGGTTAAATAGACAAAGAGAACCAAAACCCATAACATAAGAACTAATAAAAGCATCAAGAACATCAAAATTTTCAGAATTTCATTCAAATAACACATGCTACAAAACATAACACAAATTCCCAAACCTCAAAATAGAAGCTCTATCACTTGGTTCCACTAGATCCAGCAACTTCCTTGCCTTTAGGATCTCTTGGAGGCTCAGCTAAGCAACAAATCACAACAAAAATACACAACTCAAAACCCTAACTTAAAACCCAAAACCAGAAAATGCAAGGGAAGAAGAAGAACTTGAATAAAAGCAAAACCAAAAGAATGAAGCTTACCAATCAAACACAAGGAGTAATTAATCCCCACCACACCAACTTGAATCCAAGCAAAACACTTAGAGAAGAGTAAAGAGGAAGAAGAAGAAGAAGGAAGGAGAAGGGAGAACGGGAAATGGGTTTAGAAAATCTAAATTTTCCCCTTTTCTCTTTCTCTTTCTTTTCTTCCCCCCCCCCCCCCCCCCCCCCCCCTTACACTTGTCAACATCTTAGTTGAGGGCATTAATCACTCACACACTAGATGCACATGTCACACACACACAATAAAACACTCTAATAATGCACCCTACACATGTATGAGGAACACACACAATGCTCTCTCATCTAACACAAACACTATGCTATGCTCACATGCATATAATCCCAACTCCACTTATGCACACCTTATTTCTATATGCACACCCACACCGGAATAAACCGATAAAACATGCAATTTTCTTAAAATGCACTTATGATATGCCAAGCACATACAAATACATACTCACATATATGGCTCATTCTACTAGGGGGCAAACAGGGTGTGACATGATGAATGTTTCTCTCTTTTTTTTTATTTTATTTTTTATTTTTTTATACAAGTTATGGTGGACGCTTGTTTATACGTTTTATGATTTACGTTAATATGTAGTTTCCATGATACATGCTATATGTAATGATTATGGTGCAAGACAAATATTATGGATGTCATGATGAATGTTAATGTGTATGTGGTGCGATAAGCATCAAAATGTACATGCATGACAAATACATGTTATATTTATATTCACAAATTATGATACAAGCAATTTTACATACAAAGTGCACAGGTTCTATAATCATACATGAGAAAAAATGCATATGCTTTATTTACTATTGTTGTTCATGGAAAATGCGCGAGCACAAATACACACATATAAGAAAAACCGTATTTCTCCCACACAGGAGGTCGTGCGGTCTCTTTTCTAGGCAAGCTTGATCCATGGGTTAACGAGGAACCTAATGAACACATGCAGTGTGCTGCGAAAAACCAGCAGCACAAACTCTCATTACTAAAAAGCGCATGCAGATGAATTTTTTGCCACCGTGTATTTAAACAATCCAAATAAACTGAAACGCGCCGGTTGGGGCATGAAAACCTTTATTGAGCGAACATCTAAATTTATTTGGATTTGTTCAATACACAAAAACCCACTCCACAAGCAACGTATTATAGTGCATGCCCCCTAGTGGAAGTACCTATTTCCATTACATGAGTTTTGGTTAAAGGTGATGATTTTTAGGATTAAGCATGATCCCTGCCAACGGGTCTAGCTCGTCATGAGAATAGCGACCGATCGGGTCATCATTTGATATACCACATGGTACTAGACTTAAGCTGATTATCCTTAACACTTCACTACATTGAGTGAACGTAGGGTCGTGCTTGGGGAAGACACCGGGGTTAAAAGAGGGACCAAACTAGCATAAATCTAGGGCTCTAATGATATACAATGCAATTTTTCGAAAACAGATAAAATTTCTTGATGCTAAACCCATTTATATTAGATTAACCAAAAGTAATTTCAGAGCAAATTCTCATAATATCCCCAGTGGAGTCGCCACCGTGACACGCTCAAACCCCGCTCGGCATTCGGGTCGCTCTCGAGAGTCCGCTTTTAGGATCCGAGACAGGATGAAGGTTCATTAAAACTCGTGAAAGCTGATCACTTCGTAATGGACAGTGATTCACCCCCATTCCATTGTTGGCAATCGATTTACGAGAGCATCTGCTGGGTATCATAAGGTAGGTATCACGGAGTCGCCACCCAATAAAACATTGGAGAATAAGTTTTAATCTTATGAGGCCAAAACTAGAGAGAGTTCGGGATCTCACTCTTATTTATACCTTTGGGTAATGTTATATGAATGAGTTTTTAAAGTCAATTATTTTATCTCTTGTCCCACACGATTCATGCAAATAAATTTAAGCGCATTACAAGTACATAAAAATCAATAAATAAAGTGATAAATAAAATATAATTACAAATATCAAAAAATAAACGCTAAATTCATAATAGTGATAGAATGAAAAAAACATACATAAATTGGGTTCATAATATTGATAGAATGTAAATGCATACATAAATCGGGACATTCATTTAGATGAGAACATTGGTTCCCAACTACTTATTTTACAAAAAAGGTATAGAGTTCTCAAATCGACTTTATGAAAAAGGATGAAGTGATATCGTTTTAATAAAAACATGAACCTTTCATTTTTGGGATGAAAACGAGGACATTGATCCAGTTTTATTAACAAGTTTTCAGTTTTAGTAGAAAACATTTTGGGTGGTGGTTTTTTTAATCGCAATCAAAAATCTTTTATTATTACAGTCATCAAGCAAATGAAAAAAATAAAATAATAATTAATACATATCTCAGAATAATAAATAAATCCTAAACTATTCCCCCGACAAGCCACATTCCCCTCGTGGTTGTGGTCATGACAAAAAATGATATTGATAAGTAACATATTAAATTAAACTAAATGATAAATAAATAATCGGATGAAATATATTGAGAAAAAAATAATTAATCTAAAGCAGTAAAATAAACTGACAGAATTAATGAACATAAAACACAAATGACATAATTATAATGACTATTGACAATAAAAATAATAATTATAGCAGTAATAATGATAACAAATAATAACAGTGAAAACAACATTCATTCAGACAATAATAACAATAACATATAATAATAATAATAATAATAATAATAATAATAATAATAATAATAATAATAATAATAATAATAATAATAATAATAATAATAATAATAATAACAACACTGAAACAAATACTAATAATAACAATAAATAATAATAATAATAACAATAATAATATAACATTAACATACGACAATAATAGTAGTAATAATAATAATAATAAAATAGTAATATTAATAACAATAATAATAATAATAATAATAATAATAATAATAATAATAATAATAACAACAACAACAATAATAATAATGATAATAATAATTAAAAAATCACGATAATAATAATAAAAATAATAATAATAATAATAATAATAATTATTATTATTATAATAAAAATATAAAATAATCATAATGACAACGATGCTGATAATAACAACAACAACAACAACAACAACAATAATAATAATAATAATATCAATCACACAACAATAATAATCACAATAATAATCATAACAATAACAATAACACAACATCAATAATAATAATAATAATAACAATAATAATAATAATAATCACAATAACAATAACACAAACAATAATAATAATAATAATAATAATAATATAAACATAAAATAATAATACTAATACTAGATAAATAAAATAATAATAATAATAATAATAATATAAACATAAAATAATAATACTAATACTTGATAAATAAAATAATAATAATAACAATAATAATAATAATAATAATAATAATAATAATAATAATAATAATAATAAAACACAATAATACTTAATAATAATAATAATAATAATAATAATAATAATAATAATAATAATAATATAAAATAAATAAAAAAGGGACTCACCGGAGCCTCGCCGGAAGTCGCCGTTGACGACATTGCCGCCGCCGGAAGGTAGATCGGGACGCCTGGGATCCTCCGCCGCCAGTCACGCGCTAGAAGGAGGTGCCACCTCGCCGAAAACGCTGTCGGCAGTCCCGTCTTCATCTCCTCCGATCTCCCTGCTGCCGGCGAGTGGGGGAGATCGACTGCCACCGAGATGTTCGTTTGGGCCTCGCTGGTCATCTGGCGTGGCGCATGCGGCGGTCCGACGCCGTGGGTGGCCGGTAGCTCCCCCGCTTTCTTCCTCTATTTTTTTCCTTTTTTCCTGCGTCGTCCCCTGCGTTTTCCTTTTTCCTGGGTCTGTTCCCTCTCTTTCCTTCTCTTTAGGTTTCCTTTTGTTTTTTTCTCTTTATTTTGCTTGCTCCCTCTTTCTTATTCTTTCTTTCTTCTTTCTATTTTTACCTCTTCTCATCTGCCAGCCTCCTCCCTATTTTCTCCATCTTTTTCTTTTTATACCCCCAATTTAGGTAGGTTTGGCCCCCTTAATTCCCTCCTTGATTTTCTCCATATATATATATATATATAAGGTTAATTACATCCGTGGTCATCGTATTTTGTTCCTTATAACCAAATGGTCGTAATAAAATAATTTGTAATACAGAAATTATTAAAATTTTATTTTATTTGAATTGAGGTAAAAATGACCAGGAAATTAATTTTCCATCACCGGAGCGCCATGTAATTATGCCATGTTGTGACGCGCGCCGAACCTCGTGAGCGCCCCTCGATTGCCCGCTTGAGGGCGATCGGGGGAGTGAGGTTCGTTGATAACTTGTAAGGTATTTTCAAGTGCATCTATTTTGGGCAACAAGGAGGTTTCATGGAGTCGCCACCCAATAAAACATTGGGAAAGTTCGTCTCGCCTCAATGAGCCTAAGACGGCGCATATTATCCATTTTGGGCAAACCAAAGAGGTCTTGGAGGCATTCACCCTCTAACCCTATGGAGCCTAGGATTGTAATTTGAGTCTTTTAGTGGGACACAAGAGGTGTCTTGGAGATCCCATCGAAATGAGTCTCTCGCCTCGTTGAGCCCAAAGACCAGAGACAGGTTCGAAACTTCTCATTTATTCTACTTTGATTAATTTTACAATTAGGTTTTGAATTAATTATTTCACCATCTTTCCATACGATGCAATCAATTAAAAGGCGCAATCATTTACGTAAAAGCGAAATTAATACAAGGCATTCAAAAGTAAATTACAATAAAATTAGGGGTGAAATACAACCCCCATTGTAAATAAAATACAAATCATGCATAAATCGGGATATTCATTAATGATGAGGACATTGGTCCTCGCACACATATTTATTATGAAATAATTTTGATGTGATGATTTTGGACGGAGAAAATTGAGACATTAGTCCCATTTTATTAGGAAATTTCATTTTGATAGAAAACGTTTGTGTGGTGGTTCTTTTAAGCGCGGTCGAAAATCTTTTATTATTACAGACCACAAACGAATAAAAAGAATAAAATAATAATTACATATTCCAAATAATAAATAATAAATTCATCCTAATTTACCTGTTCCAACCATACTTCTGAGAAGAACCACATGCCTCCCGCATTGCAGTCAAAATAGAAAAATGATATTGGTTAATAGTGAATAAATAAACAATTGAATAAATAAATAAACAAATGATTGATTGAATAAAGTAAATTGAGAAAAATGAATGATTGAATAAAGTAAATTGAGAAAAATGAATGAGATTGATAATGGATTAAATTAAATGATAAGTAAATGAATATATAATTAAATAAATAATTGAATGAAATAAATCGAGAATTAATGAATATAAAAGCACAAATGACAATTAAAATGATTAATGCCAATAAAATTAATAATGCTAATAATAATATCATAAAATAATAATGAATAATAAATAAACATAAAATAATGATAATAATTATGAATGGATAAAATAACAATTCAATGTAATGATAGTAACATGAACAAAATGATAATAATGATAATAATATACTAATAACAAATTAGTGACATAACAATAATGATGAATATAATAATCATAATAATACCACAATAATGATAATAATAATAATGTGCTAATAATAATAATAGTTATAATATAAAATAAATAATATTAATAATAACAAATAAGTGACAACAATAATATAATACAACAATAATTATAATCAACAATAATAATCATAACCACAATATTAATACAACCATAATAATAGTAATAATGATATTAAAATGATAACAAAACACAATAATAAATAATTATGACTAAATATATACAATAATAAAAATAATGATAATAAACACAAAAATAATATACAATAAACATAAATTAAATAGTATCAATAGCAAAAATATCAATATAACACAATAATATCAAAAATAAATAAAACAAATTAAAATAATAATAATAATAACAACAATAATAATATAATATCAATAAACATAAAATAAATATATAATAATAATAATAATAATAATAATAATAATAATAATAATAAAGAATATTAAATAATAATAATAATAATAACAATAATAAAACTAAATAAAAATAAATAAAATAATAAAAGTAATAATATAAAATGGAAAAGAGAAGGGGAGCTCACCGGAGTCTCGCTGGAGGTGGGGGTGGCCGACACAGCCGTCACCGGAAGAGAGATCACCGCTCGAGGAGCCTGCCGCCGGTGTCCACGCGCTGGAACGTCGCCTGAGCTGGTCGAAATTCGCGTCGGTGCGTCACGGTTTCTCCCCGCCGATCTGCCTCTCGCCGGCGAGTGGAGGAGAGCGGTGGGTGCCGGCCGGTTCATCCGGCTGCCTGGAGTAGGGCGCCGCCGTGGCTGGCCGGCGGAGGGCCCGCCTCCCTCCTCTCTCTTTTCCTCTTTTTCTCTTCTCTCCTGCGTCTTCGGTTCCCGTTGTCTTCCTCTCCTCTGGCCCCCTTTACTTCTTCTTTCTCTTTACTATTTGGTTTCCCTTTTATTCTTTTCTTCTTACTTTGTTTTATTTGGTTTCCCTTTTATTATTTCTTCTTCCCTTTGATTTGTGTTCACTGTCCCTCTCTTTTCTCTTTTGGTTTCCTGGGTTTTCCCCCTTGCTCTCTCTTCTTGCTCTCTCTTTCTTTGCTCCCTCTTTTCTTTTTCTTTTCCTTGGTCTGCCGAGAACCCCCCCATATTTTTGTTCATCATTTTCTATTTATACCCCTAAATTAGGTTAGGTTTGGTTACCCTAATAACTTCCTCCATTTTTCTATTTTTTTAAATTTTTCAATTTTAATTTATTTACTTAAACTAACTCACTAACTAATTAAATACTCTATATTTTATACCTATTTAATTTAATCAATCTACTTAAATTATCACATCTAATTTATCTAATTAAGCACTGTATTTATTTTCTTTTTTTTTAATATTAATTATCATAAAATATTAACAAATTAATCAACTAATCTTAATTTTTGATTTATCTAATTGAATTAACCTAATCCTAATTTTCTTTTTAATTCTTAATTTTTAATTTTACCTACATATTTTATCTATTTATTATTATTTTTTCGTTTGGAGGAATTTATCAAGTACCCAAAATTGCCATCAAAACCTGACTCAGAACCCGGTGTCTACAGTTGCCCCCAATTTTGGAGAAGCTAGTGTCTAGACATCTAGGTGAGCCAAAATTTAAGGAGAGAAGAGAGAGGTTCACATACCTGAGGCGGAGACCTTACCTTATTGCCGGGAAGTCGTGATACGTCTCGGTCTGCATGGTCTTCCGCTAGCCTTGTCTCGGCCTGCACGGGGAAAGTGAGATGCAGCAATCTCTGATTGTAATCCCGGTTGCAAGATGCAGTGTTATCTAACTGCATTCCTGCTGCGATGTATTCTACCATAAAGTACCCTACTGACCTTATCTCGGTCTGCATGGTCTTCTGCTAGCCTCGTCTTGGCCGGCACGGGAAAAGTGAGATACAGCACTCTCTGACTGCATTCCCGGTTGCAAGATGCAGTGTTTTCTAACTGCATTCCTGCTGCAATGTATTCTATCGCAGGGTACCCTACTTACCTCATCTCGGTCTGCATGGTCTTTCGCTAGCCTTGTCTCGGCCTGCACGGGGAAAGTGAGATGCAGCACTCTCTGATTGCAATCCCGATTGCAAGATGCAGTGTTATCTAACTTCATTCCTGCTGCGATGTATTCTATCACAAGGTACCCTACTGACCTCGTCTCGATCTGCATGGTCTTCTGCTAGCCTCATCTCGGCCTGCACGGGGAAAGTGAGATGCAGCACTCTCTGACTGCAATCCCGGTTGCAAGATGCAGTGTTATCTAACTGCATTCCTGCTGCAATGTATTCTATCGCAGGGTACCCTACTGACCTCGTCTCGGTCTGTGTGGTCTTCCGCTGGCCTCGTCTCGGCCTGCACAGGGAAAGTGAGATGCAGCACTCTCTGACTGGATTCCCGGTTGCAAGATGCAGTGTTATCTAACTGCATTCCTGCTGTGATGTATTCTATCGCAGGGTACCCTACTGACCTCATTGATAGGAATTTAATTGAGGTATAATTTAGTATTTATTTTGTATGAGTTTATGTAATTAATTATGTAATTGTGTATATTTGATGTCATATATGTTAGATTATGTTTACTTGTATTAGTTGAGTGTTTATTGTGTTTATTGATGTTTTTAGGTGAAAAATGAAGAGAACGGGGAGAGGATCACGAGAGAGGAGCAGGTCACGTCTCATACAAGGAGTCACGCGACGTGAGCATAGGTAACGAGACGTGACTGGATCAAGAAGAATGAAGAGGAAGGAGGAAAAGAAGAGAAGAAGCTGAGAGAGAAGCGTCACGTGACGTGAGCGGATGTGGCGACTCGTGACGACACAGAGAGGCCAGGAAAGAAAGGGAAAGAGAGAAGAGAAGAGAAGAGAAAGGAGAGGAGGAGGCGAGACGTGAGCGCCAGTCACGCCACGTGATGGGGCATAGCGTCTCGTGACTGGCCAGAGAAGGAAGAGAAAACCGAGAGAAAGAAAGAAAGAAGAAAACAAGGAGCGTGTTCTGTCGCGATCGCGATACCGTTGCGAGCGCGACAGAGACGACCGTTGGGGCAGTTTTGAGCCAAAAGTCATTTGAAAAGTCACTTTCTTTCACCAAACTTTGCAACCATTCTCAAGGGACACGATCTTTAAATTATTATCTATTAATATGTAGTTTAACTGTAATTTTAAAGGGATGAATTTTAGTTAAGTAATTTTTCTGTATTTTGCAAGAAAGATTTTTCTTAATAAAATTTCTATTTAGTTTTATGATTTGAAGAAGAAGATTAAGGAGAAGGAAAACTTATTTCAAGAGATTGAGAAAAGGGTTGAAAGGCTTCTATCTTATTCTATTATTTTTAATTCTTCTCCATTTTTTCAATGAATATCATTTCAATGAATTTGCATGTTATAATTCTTTCTATTTTCATCTACTTTCATAGTCTTTCAATGTAGATTCGCTATTAGTATATTTTGCATGATCTTTATAAGTTAAAGTAATTCGAGAGTTTGCTTTATCTGACATCTAATAGAGTTTCATTATCAAGGTATATTTGAGAGATCGGTATATTGAGATAATTGCTATAGGTTAGTGTTTATTCTTAAAATATGTAATTAGAAACTTCTAATTCATTTAATGAAAATTGTGAGTTAGAATTTTAATTGTATGTTTTAGGCATTTTAATTCATGTCCAGAGAGTGAGTTAAAAATTGATTCTAACTCGGCTTGCATAAAAAGATGAAAGATGTTAATCAAATTGATGGAATCAAGTTCATTGTCTTTAATTCTTCATGATTTATTTTCATCTACTTTCATAGTCTTTCAATGTAGATTCGCTATTAGTATATTTTGCATGATCTTTATAAGTTAAAGTAATTCGAGAGTTTGCTTTATCTGACATCTAATAGAGTTTCATTATCAAGGTATATTTGAGAGATCGGTATATTGAGATAATTGCTATAGGTTAGTGTTTATTCTTAAAATATGTAATTAGAAACTTCTAATTCATTTAATGAAAATTGTGAGTTAGAATTTTAATTGTATGTTTTAGGCATTTTAATTCATGTCCAGAGAGTGAGTTAAAAATTAATTCTAACTTGGCTTGCATAAAAAGATGAAAGATGTTAATCAAATTGATGGAATCAAGTTCATTGTCTTTAATTCTTCATGATTTATTTTATCTTCTTTTGACTATCATTAACTAGGTATATTTAGTTTACATGTTAGATTAGATTAAAATCAACTCTACCATTAATTAATCATTGTAAACAAGATTAAAATCAATTAGTAATAGTGTGTAAAAACGTTCCTCGTGGGATCGACATCTTAAGTACTATTGCAGTACACCGTATACTTGCGGTATAATTAGCATCTATAGAAAATGCTCAACAAGTTTTTGGTGCTGTTGCCGGGGAACGGTTGTTTTCCATTATGAAAATTGATTTATGATTTTGGATTACAATATTTTGTTTGTTTTAATTTGTTTGTGTGTTTAAATTAATTTTGTGTTGTGTTTTTGTTTTACAAGATTTAGAAGTTCATGCCTAGTACAAGGAGTTCTTTAGAAGAGCTTGAGCCCATAAATCCTGAAATTGAAAGATTCTTGTCAAGTAACCGAAAGTCAAATAGAAAGAAGAACAAAAATAGGAGATCAATTATCATGGCTGAAGAAAATCCGCCAAGATTGATGGACTTTGCCACACCTGCTTTGAGTGGTGCTCAACAAGGAGTGGTAAGACCAACGGTAAATGCAAATCAATTTGAGATTAAGCCTTCATTGTTACAAATGATTCAAAATAGTATTCAATTCAATGGTTTGGCAAATGAGGATCCAAATGCTCATTTGGCCAACTTTCTTGAAATATGTGATACCTTTAAGATAAATGGGGTTTCGGCTGATGCAATCAAACTTAGGCTTTTTCCATTCACTTTGAATGACAAAGCCAAGGCTTGGTCGAATTCATTAACAAGGGGATCAATAACTACTTGGGACCAATTGGCCCAAGCATTCTTATCAAAATATTTTCCATTAGCCAAAACTGCAAAAATCATAAAGGATATTACTACATTTGTTCAAAATGATAATGAATCATTATATGAGGCTTGGGAAAGATTCAAGGACTTGCAAAGGATGTGTCCACACCATAACTTGCCAAGGGAGCTGTTGATGCAAACATTCTATAATGGAGTTAATCCTACCACAAGGGGGACTATTGATGCTGCTGCTGGAGGTTCTTTGAAGAGAAAAACAATTGATGCAGCATATGAGCTATTGGAAGAGATGGCAATGAAGAACTGTATGTGGCCTCCTGAAAGAGTAAGGGAGTATAATAATTCTAATGCTAGGGGAGTATATTCAGTAGATTCTATGGTTGCATTACAAGCCCAAGTTGAAGCATTGAATCATAGAGTTAATAGTCTAAGTATGGGTGGTAATTCATTAAATGCATGCAATGTGTGTTGTCAACAAGGACATAAGAGTGATAATTGCAATTTAGGCATGGTTAATAAGGAAGAACAAGTTAATTTTCTTCAAAGCCAAGGTCGTGGAAATCCTTATTCTAACACCTATAATGCTGGTTGGAGAAACCATCCTAACCTTTCATGGGGGAATAATAATGTTAACAACTAAAATAGAGGTGTAGGATACCAACAACCACAAGATAGGGTTGGGGCCTTTGAGGTTAAAATTGATAAGTTCATTGAAGAAATTAATTATAAGATGCATTCTCAAGATGAAAGTCAAAAGAAACTTGAAGAAAAATTTGATCAAATTGCTAAAAATCATACTGCTACTATTCATAATCTTGAGGTTCAAATAGGCCAACTTGCTAATTCTTTACCTTCTAGAAATCTAGGATGCCTTCCAAGTAATACTGAGGAGAATCCTAGGGAGCACATTAAGCCATGATATATCTAGTTCTTTTATTTAGGTTACTTCGTTATATATTTTTTTTAAATTTATTGTGCTTTGTTTTAGATTAGTTTAGGTAGTTTTATTTTTTGTAATTTAGATTTTAATGCTATTAGCACATTTGTTTTTAAATTACAGCTAATTTAGTAAGATTAGTTAATAAAAAAATAATAATAATAATTAACAAAAATAAATAAATAAATAAATAAATAATTTTTTTTTTTTGCAGACGTTGTATTCTGTCGCGATCGCGGCAAGTATTGCGATCGCGACAGCAAGCGTGTATTTTGCAGGGCGTGCGTCTCGTGATGTAACTTCACGTGATGTGATGGACTTCGCTCGATGGACTTCAGCCAGGTAAGTGAAGAGCGTCACAAGTCGTGACGTTGTCTCACGACTCGTGACGCGTGATGTGCATCAGGTAAGCTTTAATTTTTTTTCTTTTCTTTTCTTTTATTTTCTGATTTTACTTATTTTTCTATTATTTGGTTTTATTTTGTTTTCTTTTCTGATTTAGATGATTTAATTTCAATTACATTAACTTAATTTTACCATTTAAGCCTTAAAACACAGCAATAGAAGAATTAAAAGCGGGAACTTAAATTTAAAACCCTAACGTCGTGACCTTTCATTTTATTCCCTTTCTATTTCATTTCAACTATTCGTTTTCTTTCCCTCACGCCGGTCACGAGTTACAGACCCTTATTAGCCATTTTTCTTTTTCATTTTTTTTTCTTCTTCCACAGAGACTTTTCGAACTTCCATACCCTGTTTTCTTTTCGTTGATCTCGTTTTACATTCCAGCATTCCATTTCTATTTCTTCTCTTCTATTTTCTTCAATAGACTTAGGGATTACGGGGTTTTCATTGTCTTTACAGGTTTGTAACTTTCTTTTCATTTTTCTTTGTTTCATTTTCTTTTTCATTTCTTCTTTTCACTAACACACTTGATTTCGGTATTTTTCCTGCATAACAAAGCCACATTTCGGTTGTAGTTTATTATCTGTTTCTATTTCTTTTTCTTTTATCTTTTCTGTTTTCCTTTCGTGTATTTGGTATTGTTAATTTCTTCCATTGTCTTCAGATTTACTTCCCTATAGTTTTCATTCTCTGTTTACCCAACACATTCAACAATGGTGAGAACAAAGAATCCATCTGTTTCCCGAATTGAACAAGAAGAGCAGGAAGTTGAAGAGGTGAATATTGCTGCTCATTATGGTGCGTTATTTTCCATTTTTTCTGTAGATGAAGGCAGTAGGTATTTAACCCTTCATGGTAGGCATTTAATGTAATGTAAGTATTTTCTTGATTCTTTGCTTATTCAAATTAGCATGTTAGATGTAGTTAATGACATGTTAAGAGTCTGTGGATTGTTGAAATTTGCATCTATGCATGCAGATGTTCGTCCTGATTTAGTTTTAGAATTTTACACCACATTGAAAAAGAATGATAATAATGAAAATTGGTTAGATTTTAGGATGGCTGGTAAACCTTATACTTTGACCTATTTTATGATGAATAGGATGTTTAGATTTTCTCAAACTGGTTTAACGGATCCACCTAAATCTTTTAAGCCACATGAATTTTGGACCTTTTTAACTGATTTGCAATCACCTTATAGGGCTAGGGATGCTAAATCCATATTTATTAAAGATTTGAGATATTGGATTTTGCATAGGGTTTTAGCTTCTTTAGTTTTTAATAGGTCTGAATTGAATAGAGTTTCATATAATGAGTTATTTTTGATGTGGTGTGTACATAGACGTAAGGATGCATGTTGGCCTTTTTGGATTGTTAGTCAATTGTTGCAATGTGTAAATAAGCATGATTCACCTTTAACACATGGGCATATTATTTCTAGTATTGCAAGCAATTTAAATGTGGGTCTTGATGCTTATTATCGCATTTTTCCTTGCCTTTATTTTAATAATAATGTGTTAGTTCGTGGAGAAGTTGTTGGTAATAATTTTCAGGAAATTCCACCTCGTGCTCGATCATGTTGGAGGGATATTGCTGGAACTTCTGAGCCACAAGTAGAAGCACAAGAAGAAGAAGGTGGTGATGAGGAGGGAGCAAGTGAAGATGAAGTGATGCTCGATATTCCAGCTGCTATGGCTGCTGCTCCTGAGGTTGGCTCATCTAGCCATAACATTCCAATGATGTTATCTGATATGCAAGAACAACTTTCTTCCATTGAGCGACGTCAAAGGCGGTTGGAGTACAAATTTGATAATTTCATGACCCAAGCTGGTTTTGTGGTTCCATCGCCTCCACCTTCACCATGATAGGGGAGTTTTTCTTTCGCATCATTTTATTTGTTTCTTTTACTTGTTTTTGTGTGTCATTCCTACACATTGAGGACAATATTGGTTCTAAGTGTGGGGGAGTGAGTTAGTTTGTTTGATTATTATTTTATATGTTTATGTATATGTTTTGTATATATTATTTGCATGTTTGTTGTGTGTTTTTATATTTCAATTAGGTTTTAAGTAAGCTTTATTATGAGGCATTGTTTATTTGGTATATTATATAGGTTGTTAAGTCAATTATCCTCTATGCTCATTTTTATCAGTTTTTTAAAATTTTTGTTAGCATGTGTTTTAAGTTTTTCAAGTTATTTTGTTTTACTTATTTCAACATTATAGATTATTTAGTCTTTTTAACTAACCATGTTTTTGAAGATAGAATTTACTCATTTAGTTTAAAATTTTCAGTTTCTAGTTGTTTAAGGAAACTATGGCCATAATACTTACCTTTTATCTTTTCAATAATGGATGAGGACTAAAAATAAAAAGAAAAATAAAAATAAGTGGGATGGAGCATAAAATGCACCCACTTAAGTTATAAAAAGAAAAAGAAAGCAAGATGTATATTCAAAATTAAAATGTATGGGATGGAGCGTAAAACGCACCCATATAACTTTCTCTTGCTAGAAAACAAAAAGAAAAATAAAAAAAAAAAGAAAAATCAAAAGAGAGTCAAAAAATGCCATGAGATTGGATTAAGGGTAAGTGAGCTTAAAAATGTCCTAAGTGCAGCTAGTTGCTTGAGAATTTTAACTTTATGGTTAATTTTCTTTCTTTTAAGTCATGTTTAGTTTTAGTAGACTTCATACTTTTTATGTTGGAATTAGTAAAGTTAAGTAATTTGTTGAATTTGGGATGCATACTTTAAAATTTTGACTTACTGATCTTTTTCTGAGTGTATGAGATATTTGGTTCTTTTCAATTCTATTACATATGCTAAATGAACAGTATTTTGTAATGATGTTTACTGGCTATTGAATTTGCTTATTTCTTTTCTCTTGCTTGAGGACAAGCAAGGGTTAAGTGTGGGGGAATTTGATAGGAAGTTAATTGAGGTATAATTTAGTATTTATTTTGTATGAGTTTATGTAATTAATTATGTAATTGTGTATATTTGATGTCATATATGTTAGATTGTGTTTACTTGTATTAGTTGAGTGTTTATTGTGTTTATTGATGTTTTTAGGTGAAAAATGAAGAGAAAGGGGAGAGGATCACGAGAGAGAAGCAGGTCACGTCTCATACAAGGAGTCACGCGATGTGAACATAGGTAACGAGACGTGACTGGATCAAGAAGAACGAAGAGGAAGGAGGAAAAGAAGAGAAGAAGCTGAGAGAGAAGCGTCATGCGATGTGAGCGGATGTGGCGACTTGTGACGACACAGAGAGGCCAGGAAAGAAAGGGAAAGAGAGAAGAGAAGAGAAGAGAAAGGAGAGGAGGAGGCGAGACGTGAGCGCCAGTCACGCCACACACAGCCAGTCACTCCACGTGATGGGGCGTAGCGTCTTGTGAGCTGGCCGGAATTTACGTCGAAGCGTCACGGTTTCTCCCCGCCGATCTGCCTCTCGCTGGCGAGTGGGGGAGAGCGGTGGGTGCCGGCCGGCTGCCTAGAGTAGGGCGCCGCCGCGCGTGTTGCCGTGCGCAGGCGTGGCTGGCCGGCGGAGGTCCCGCCTCCCTCCTCTCTCTTTTCCTCTTTTTCTCTTCTCTCCGGCGTCTTCGGTTCCCGTTGTCTTCCTCTCCTCTGGTCCCCTTTACTTCTTCTTTCTCTTTTCTATTTGGTTTCTCTTTTATTCTTTTCTTCTTACTTTGTTTTATTTGGTTTCCCTTTTAATATTTCTTCTTCCCTTTGATTTGTGTTCACTGTCCCTCTCTTTTCTCTTTTGGTTTCCTGGGTTTTCCCCCTTGCTCTCTTTTCTTGATCTCTCTTTCTTTGCTCTCTCTTTTCTTTTTCTTTTCCTTGGTCTGCCGAGAGCCCCCCCATATTTTTGCTCATCATTTTTTATTTATACCCCTAAATGAGGTTAGGTTTCGTTACCCTAATAACTTCCTCCATTTTTCTATTTTTTTAAATTTTTCAATTTTAATTTATTTACTTAAACTAACTCACTAACTAATTAAATACTCTATATTTTATACCTATTTAATTTAATTAATCTACTTAAATTATCACATCTAATTTATCTAATTAACCACTGTGTTTATTTTCTTTTTTTCAATATTAATTATCCTAAAATATTAACTAATTAATCAACTAATCTTAATTTTTGATTTATCTAATTAAATTAACCTAATCCTAATTTTCTTTTTAATTCTTAATTTTTAATTTTACCTGCATATTTTATGTATTTATGATTAGTTTTTCGTTTGGAGGAATTTATCAAGTACCCAAAATTGCCATCAAAACCTGACTCAGAACCCGGTGTCTACACATGTCATCCATGATCTTCTAGAATGTGTCCAATCAGCATGCCATGTGGTCCGCTTACATGGAAAAATTAACACGTCAGCAAATCCAGGTGTTATGCCAACATGTACAAAAAGAAAAAAAAAACCCTAAAATAATTTAACTTCTAAAGAGACTGGTGGCGCTTGGTGGAAGAGAATCAAAGCAACCACGATCTACCCAATTCAAGAGAGAATCACCGAAGAAATGGGTCCACAATACGGTAAACACAAAAATTCAATGCTTTTCTATCATTTTACGTGAACAATTGCTTTTCAATCTTGGGAAATTTACATTTTTAGTGCATGGTAGATCTGGTAATAAATGGTTCAAAGTTAGGGTATTTTTTTATTTTGTGTGTTAACAAATTTGGGTTTATTATTCTATTATTTATTATTCTATTATGCATTGCATTGGCTTTATGTTTTTTGAAATGGCAGACTGTATTGTCTTTATGTTTCATTTATTAAATTAATCAAATAAAGTTATAGGATTTCAGAACTAACTGTGTGAAAGTATATGCATGTAAAATAGTGTAGTTGGGATTGGTTGTATTTAATATTTTATTTCGGATTTTTGTACTAAAACTTGCTGGAAGTATTATTATACATGGAAACTATTTTAATATTAAAGGGTTTGACTTGTGATTGGTTGTATTTTATAATTTATCTATGATATTTGTATTGAAGTTCCCTAACTATTATGAACCAGACGATAATAGTTTTCATTGGTTAGCGAGTTATGAGTATGATGTAGGTGATGATGAGGTTTCACTTGATGATGTTGTTAGAGCTGATGGTGATGAACCTGACCAGGATGTTGAGCATGAAACATTTGTAGACCCTAATTATAATATTACTGAAGGAGACCATGATTATGAGGAGGATATAGCACAACCTATTACACTTGTCCATATTGAGCATATTGATAATGATGTCAGCTGTGAACATGCTGAGTTTGAAGAGCTGGAATCCAGTTTTGAAGATTCAGATGAGGAAGCAGATGGGGTTATACTAATGATAAAAAAAAGAGTGATTTGTATTTGTAAGACCCCAGGATGCCCTTTTAGGTTATATGCTTCAAGGGTTAGTTCTGAGGACCGAACTGTTCAAATTAAGTCATCTAATTTCTATTTGACCTCCCAATGGACCGAACTTGCCCCAAATTGTTTGAAAATTTCTATTTGACCTCCCAATGGATTGCCTCTAAGTACTTCAATAGGTTTAAGGCTGACCCTGCTTGGAGCTTGGATGGAATAGTATGCACTATTAGAGATGATCTTGGCTATACCATTAGTAAAATGAAGGCATGGAGGGCAAAAAATACAACAATGTTGTGGGTATTTGGGGATGAGAGATCTTAATACCTTAAACTCCTTTCTTATAGAGCTGCTTTGTTAGCCACTAACCCTAGGTCAACAGTCCATATTTGGAGGGATAATGGTAAATTTGTTGGATTTTATATTTGTTTAGCGCCATTGAAAGATGCTTTTTTGAGAGGATGTAGACCTTTTGTGGGAATATATGGTTGTTGGTTGAAGGGAAATTATGGTGGGAATTTACTTACTACTGTTGGAATAGACCCCAATGACTGTATATTTCCAATTGCGTATGCCGTGACAACACAAGTTGAGAGCACAGAATCTTGGAGTTGGTTCCTAAGTTACCTTGGACATGACCTGGAGATTATAAATAGCAGTAGAATTGAGTTCATGTCGGATAGACAGAAGGTACATTTCATTTAAACTTTGTTGGTATCTACTTATACATTTTATTTTATTTTATTTTTTATAAATTATTTTTGCTTTTATTGAATTTTATGATTTTGTTCATCAAGGGATTGATAAATGCTATCCAAGACTTATTTTCAGAGGCTGAGCATAGAAAATGTGTGAGACATATATATCATAATTTTAGAGTGAAGTTCAAAGGAAAAGCTTTGAAAGACCTTTACAAGGGCCAGTAATGAAGTTAGATTTAAAAAGTATATTAGAGATTTGAAAAAAGAAAATGATGAAGCTTTCAATTGGCTTGAGCATCCTGACAGGCCATATGCTAGCTAGATAAGATCTTTGTTTAGCCCACATTGCAAATGTGATATGCTCTTAAACAATCTTTGTGAATGCTTTAATAGGTAGATGCCCCTAAATAATCGTTAATTTGATTACATTACCTAAGTTATAATTGCTTCATGTTCCTCATGGAAAAAAATTAATCTTTTATTCAGGTACATATTAGATGCCAGAGATAGACCAATTATTACAATGCTAGAAATGATTAAGTCAAAATTGATGAAGAGATTGTACAAGAAAAGACATGGATGGAGAGGCAGCCAAATAAAATATGCCCTAAAATTATGAAAAAATTATACAAATATAGGGATCAAGTTGCTTTTTTTGAAGCTGTTATTTCTGGTGGTCCAAGGATTTCGGTAAATGGCTTAGGCAGGCCGTATATTGTTGATCTTGATGCAAGAACATGCTCATGTGGGAGGTTTGAGTTAACTGGCATGCCTTGCCCTTATGCCATTTCAGCTATTGTTGCAAATAATGAAGATCCTATTAATTATGTTAGCCACTACTATACCAAGGAAACTTTTCTCAAGGTTTACTCTTATTACATCAACCCTACCAATCCACAAGATATGTGGCCAGAGGTAGAGGATGGAGGCCTGTTAATTCCACCTGCAGCAAAGAAAAAGAAAAAAGGTAGAAGGCCAAAAGCCAGAAAGAAGCAAGCTGAAGAAATTAAACAACAAAGGATGAAAGAAAATCAAAAGAGAAGTGATAGAAATGCAACCCAAAAAGTATCAAGAAAGGGACTTTTCAAAATGGTATGTAAGGTGTGTGGTAAGAAAGGGCATAATTCTAGAAGACATGGGAATTCAGCAACTACTAAAAGTTCATGAAAATAAGATGAACCACAAGTTTCTATGGAATTTGAAAATATTGAAGTCAATTATGCACCTGAGGTTGATGTTCCTATCCAATATGAAGTACCAGTCAATGTGGATATTAATGTATGTTTATACCAATTTTTAATTATAGCTACTAATCATAATCAGTGTTTCTTTAATTTCAATTGTATTTGATTTTGCCACAGTTCACCCAGCCAACCCAGCAAAGTGGGGTGATAAATGAAATACCACTCAATATCCAAGTTAATGTAAGTAATAATTAATTGTAAATTTAGTTAACACTTCCATTAGTATGTTTTAAATTACCAAATATATTTGCACCAGTTAAAAAATCAAATGGACGGTAAGACAGCCAAGAAGGGGAAAGAAGTTAAGTCAAAATACAGGAATTCTATCAATCTGGTGAATGCTCCAAGGAAGAAGTCAAGGGTGTCTAAGGGAGATGTTGTTGTAACAAGCCAAGAGTGAATCATGAAGGCTAACATTTTTTAGAAATTATGCAGAGGACATGCATTTTGTGTCATTATGTTGTGATGTATTGGTCATTAGAACCAATGAATTTGCCATTTTTGAATGCTGAAACTTTAGCTTAACAATTATGATGTGTTGTATTTTCAGTTATTTTGTTATGGCTATAAAGACTGCGTATCTGTAGATCTTATTTTTTAATTTACACTAGACAATATGCAAATTTATCTGCACTGAATGTTTTGGATAATAAACCCACCAACATTAACAATATAAATTAAAGACAAAAGATTTCAGATTGCAT
Source organism: Excoecaria cochinchinensis (assembly GCA_947683425.1). Classification (NCBI taxonomy): domain Eukaryota; kingdom Viridiplantae; phylum Streptophyta; class Magnoliopsida; order Malpighiales; family Euphorbiaceae; genus Excoecaria; species Excoecaria cochinchinensis. Next base: position 7,013,072 of record CANTUQ010000139.1, read on the forward strand.
CAATTATCATAAATTATCTTAACATTAAGCCTTTCCAACATCAGATTCATGTAAACAACCACAAACATATTATGGTCATTTACGGAAAAAAAAAACTTAAAAAAATTACAGCAACCAAACACAAGCCAAGTCCCCATTTCTTTTTAATTTGAGCCCTGAGCCTTGCATTTTCTTCATCCACCCGTTGATTTTGTCTCTGAATTCTATCCAACCTTCTAAAAACCCATTAATCACCTACCTAAACTTGTAAGTAAACTCCCTATCGTGCCATCTGTAGAAATTATGTAACAACCCGATTTGGCCCTAGTAGAATTTCGGAATCTTTGTTCGGGAATTCAAGAGTTTGTGTGTATAAGAGAGTGGAGTTGAGCGACTGTCTTGGTATGGGTTCTGTCGCGAGCACGACAGTGTCGCGGGCGCTACAGAATGCTCCATGGGAAGCCTAGAGGAAGTTGGATTATTTGATGTATATCGGACACGTGGCGGCATAGGAGTGTGATAAGTGGCATTGTAAGAGGTTGACACATGGCTTTGTAGGGGAGTGACATGTGGCATGAGATATTATGTGGTTTGGTCAAAATACATGTATGTATTTATTAAGAAAAGAGATATACATGTATTAAGTGAGGTTGGTTGGCCTTTAATGAGGGAAGTGGGAAATTATGAAGTCTTTGGTTTTGGATAGAGTTTGACCATCTGCTCATTTGCTTTTCTTTCTCTTTTCCTACGTTAGTTGCTTTGCCTTTGGCCTTTTGTTCTTCTTTCTTTCCTTTGTTCTTGGGTTTTGTCGTGCTCCATTCTCTTTTCTTTTCTTTTCCTTTTCATTTGCTCCTTAAGAGAATCATTTGGTTTTGGATGAAGAGAGTGGATTATTGAGAAGAGGTAAGTAGTACTATTATGATAGCATTGGTCTTCTTCTGCTTCTTGGTTTCTGTTTTGATTTAAAGTAAAGAGAAGAGTAACTCTAGTGTTTTGAATGGTGTGTGCATGGAAGCTGTGGACAAGAGACTGAATAAGGTCAAAGAAAAGGGTCGGAGTTGATTAGAGAGCGGAGTCAAGCTTCCTAGAGGTAGGGATCGTGTGCGAATCTCATTTTGCTTGCTTGCGGTTCTTATGATATGTGTATATATATGCTTATAAGTATGTGAGATGATCAATTGAGTGAGTGTGTTGATGATAAAGTTTGATTTGGCAAATTCTGCTTATTTATCATTAGACCTCTGTGTATCATTTTTGTCATAAGTAGAGTTTTAGACCTTCAACTTGGATGATTCCACTGTCATTAGAAAGATAAGACATAGATATAAAATTTCTCTAGAGAACCGGAAACCAATTCTGGCTCTAAGATCCTTGAAAATGTTAAAAACCAAAGAGTCCCTGTTTGGGTCGTGTTACTAGAACAATATAGCTTGTTTAGCTCATATATAGAGTTATGGATGTCCAATTTACCTGGAATTTATCCCATTTGAAATTTAACATCCAAGGGAACAATTGTTAAGAAGAACATGTTGCCTAAAAATGACGTTTAGAGGTCGGTTTAGATGATAAAAGTTGGAGGTGAAAAGTAGTCTCCTAAAGGTTCCTGACGGAGCCTTTTATCGCGATCGTGATACAGACACTTTGTTCAGCAAGTGGGGTGTTGTCCTAGTTGTGTTGTGTAGTGTGACTAAGAGAGAAAAGGAAGTGAGAGCATGAGTCGTGCTAAGGAGCACGAGTCGTGCTCCCAGAGAGAGGAAAGTGAAAGCACATAACGTACTCCAGGGAAAAGAAGGAATGAGAACGAGTCGTGCTCACCAAGAGAGAAATGTGGGAGCATGAGATGTGCTCCAGTTGTGTGAGAGAGTGAGCACAAGTCATGCTCAAGGAGCACGAGTCGTGCTCCTGCCTCTCATTCTCTGATTGTCCTATTTTGATATATTGCTCCTGTTTTGAGCTGTTATAGGTTTATATGAGTGTTGCATATCACCATTTGGTCCATGTTTGGTTTAAAATTATCTTTTAAACCTCTTACATGATTAGTAATAATTAAATGTACATGATTAATAAAGTTGTACATGAATTAAATGTCTCTAAATTTGATAAATGTACTTGAATTAGAGTTGATGAGTTGGTATCTGTGTATAGTAATTGAGTGGTTTCTGAGCCTGATTACCGTTATAGTGGATAGATAAGCATGCTTATAAAGGGATTATCGAGTGCAGCTGCCCATGTTCCGCCCCGTTTGGGCGAAGCGGGTCGACCTCCAAGAATGGTCATTAATAGAGATAGATGAAAATATTTTGTGACTTCGGTCTATTGAAAATGTTTTTTTTATAGAGCATCCCGTATCCACCATGAAAGGAATCCAGGCTTGTTAATGTTATGTAGTGAGTTTGAGATGTTTAAAGAGTAATGTTTTGAATAGATGCTATAGTACATGAGAGTCATGTTTAAGTACATTATAGTTCTGTATACAAGTGTATGATTACATGAGTGTGTTTACATGTATGTGGACACATGATAGCGTATATTTGAATAAATGAGATATACAAGTTATAGTGTGCATGAATTAGTGAAAGAGTAGATGTTACTTAAATGTAAGCTCAGAGTATTTGATATTTGAGCATGCAACCTATATACGTATAAGAGCTATATGCATGAGCTATTTGATTTTGTCAAATGAAATGTATGATTTATTTGTGACTTCGAATAGAAGTCCTTTGCATTATTTTCATCCCCACTAAGCGTTATCGCTTAGCGCGGATGTTTATCTCCGTGTAGGTTTACAGGTTCGGATCAGTGAGCGGGCATCTTCAGGTAAAGGCCACTAGGAGTTTTGTTTTGATCTCTCTTTGTATAAGATAGAAATAGAGTTTGTGATGTTTTGAGTAACATCATTATGTAGATAGAAAGTATAGTGTTTATATGTTAATGTTAACTATTTGGTATATGTACCGAAGATGTATATGTATAAAGCTTTTGTAATATGTATAGTTTATATGTATAATATAAGAGTATTTTGTTGGCCCAAGTTATTCTAATTATTTTACTGTTATCGCTTCCGTCTTTGTGCATGCGTGTTTTCGAGTATGTGTGTGTTTGGCTTGTGGCACCCCGATATCTTTCCAAGGGGTATGGGGGTGTTACATTTAGTGGTATCAGAGCATAGGTTAGAGGTTATGGTCTATAAGATGTAGAGTATAGGTTAAATGTCAGAGTTTGTCTAGAGTTATGGCCTAATGCAGATGTCGTTTGTGTAAAGTATAGATGGAGTCCGACTCGCGTGAGAGCGTAGAAGAGACAGCGGCAGATGTGAATTGGTAAGAGTACGAGGGGACACTCTATATTCCTATCAGTTATCTCCTTGAATCGTGTGAACATAAGCATAGTGAAACATGGGGATGGGAAAAGTGCACTACAGTAGCTTACATTGCATTTTTACATCATCTTGCATACATAAATCACTTCAAGGCAATTCCATCCGCATCCCTCATTTGTATACGATAAAGCATCATTGCATGTGTCTCAATGAGAAAAGCTGACAGCATATACATCGAGTGATTGATGCTTAGAAGAAGTGTATGGATCAGAGTGCGGTACGTTAATGAAAGTGTGAAGTGTGTACCATTTGATAACTGTATGGTATAAGTGATAGCAATTTGGAAATCTGTTTAAAAATTTACCTATGTAAGTGATTAGCGGAGAAATTTTGAGGATGAAATTGATTAAGGGGAGAGATTTGTAACAACCCGATTTGGCCCTAGTAGAATTTCAGAATCTTTGTTCGGGAATTCAAGAGTTTGTGTGTATAAGAGAGTGTATTTGAGTGAGTGGCTTGGTGTGGGTTCTGTTGCGAGCGCGATAGTGTCGCGGGCACGATAGAATGCTCCACGGGAAGCCTAGAGGAAGTTTGATTATTTGATGTATATCGGACACGTGGCGGCATAGGAGTGTGATAAGTGGCATTGTAGGAGACTGACACATGGCTTTATAGGGGTGTGACATGTGGCATGAGATATTATGTGGTTTGGTCAAAATACATGTATGTATTTATTAAGAAAAGAGATATACATGTATTAAGTGAGGTTGGTTGGTCTTTAATGAGGGAAGTGGGAAATTATGGAGTCTTTGGTTTTGGATAGAGTTTGACCATCTGCTCATTTGCTTTTCTTTCTCTTTTCCTACATTAGTTGCTTTGCCTTTGGCCTTTTGTTCTTCTTTCTTTCCTTTGTTCTTGGGTTTTATCGTGCTCCATTCTCTTTTCTTTTGTTTTCCTTTTCATTTGCTCCTTAAGAGAATCATTTGGTTTGGGATGAAGAGAGTGGATTTTTGAGAAGAGGTAAGTAGTACTATTATGATAGCATTTGTCTTCTTCTGCTACTTGGTTTCTGTTTTGATTTAAAGTAAAGAGAAGAGTAACTCTAGTGTTTTGAATGGTGTGTGCATGGAAGCTGTAGACAAGAGACTGAATAAGGGCAAAGAAAAGGGTCGGAGTTGATTAGAGAGCGGAGTCAAGCTTCCTAGAGGTAGGGATCGTGTGCGAATCTCATTTTGATTGCTTGCGGTGCTTATGATATGTGTATATATATGCTTATAAGTATGTGAGATGATCAATTGAGTGAGTGTGTTGATGATAAAGTTCGATTTGGCAAATTCTGCTTATTTGTCATTAGACCTCTGTATATCGTTTTTGTCATAAGTAGAGTTTTAGACCTTTAACATGGATGATTCAAGTGTCATTAGAAAGATAAGACATAGATCTAAAATTTTCTCTAAAAAATCGGAAACCAATTCTAGCTCTAAGATCCTTGAAAATGTTAAAAACCGAAGAGTCCCTGTTTGGGTCGGGTTACTGGAACAGTATAGCTTGTTTAGCTCATATCTAGAGTTATACATGTCCAATTTACCTAAAATTTGTCCCATTTTAAAGTTAACATCCTAGGGAACAATTTTAGGAGAAAGGGTTTCTAAAAATGATTTTTAGAAGTCGGTTTAGATGATAAAATTTAGAGGTGAAAAGGAGTCTCTTAAAGGTTCTTGACGGAGCCTTCTGTCGCGAGCGCGACAGTGGTCGCGATCGCGACAGAGACACTTTCTTCAGCAAGTGGGGTGTTTTCCTAGTTGTGTTATGTAGTGTGACTTAGAGAGAAAAGGAAGCGAGAGCACGAGTCAGTCTGAGGAGCACGAGTCGTGCTCACAGAGAGAGGAAAGTGAGAGCACGTAACGTACTCCAGGGAAAAGAAGGAGTGAGCACGAGTCATGCTCACCAAGAGAGAAATGTGGGAGCATGAGATGTGCTCAAGTTGTGTGACAGAGTGAGCACGAGTCATGCTCAAGGAGCACGAGTCGTGTTCCTGCCTCTCCTTCTCTGATTGTCCTGTTTTGATCTATTGCTCCTATTTTGAGTCGTTATAGGTTTATATGAGTGTTGCATGTCACCATTTGGTCCATGTTTGGTTTAAAATTATCTTTTAAACCTCTTACATGATTAGTAATAATTAAATGTACATGATTAATAAAGTTGTACATGAATTAAATGTCTCTAAATTTTATAAATGCACTTGAATTAGAGTTGATGAGTTGGTATCTGTGTATAATAATTGAGTGGTTTCTGAGCCTGTTTACCGTTATAGTGGATAGATAAGCATGCTTATAAAGGGATTATCGAGTGCAGCTGCCCATGTTCCGCCCCATTTGGGCGAAGCGGGTCGACCTCCGAGAATGGTCATTAATAGAGATAGATGAAAATCTTTTGTGACTTCGGCCTATCGAAAATATTTTTTTTTATAGAGCGTCCCGTATCCACCATGAAAGGAATTCAGGCTTGTTAATATTATGTAGTGAATTTGAGACATTTAAAGAGTATTGTTCTGAATAGATCCTATAGTACATGAGAGTCATGCTTAAGTACATTATAGTTCTGTATATAAGTGTATGATTACATGAGTGTGTTTACATGTATGTGGACACATGATAGCGTATATTTGAATAAATGAGATGTACAAGTTATAGTGTGCATGAATTAGTGAAAGAGTAGATGTTACTTATGTGTGAGCTCAGAGTATTTGATATTTGAGCATGCAACCTATATACGTATAAGAGCTATATGTATGAGCTATTTGATTTTGTCAAATGAAATGTGTGATTTATTTGTCACTTTGAATAGAAGTCCTTTGCATTATTTCCATCCCCACTAAGCATTATCGCTTAGAACGGATGTTTATCTCCGTGTAGGTTTATAGGTTCGGATCAGTGAGCGGGCATCTGCAGGTCAAGGCCACTAGGAGTTTTGTTTTGATCTCTTTTTGTATAAGATAGAAATAGAGTTTGTGATATTTTGAGTAACATCATTATGTAGATAGAAAGTACAGTGTTTATATGTAAATGTTAACTATTTGGTATATGTACCGAAGATGTATATGTATAAAGCTTTTGTAATGTGTAAAGTTTATATGTATGATATAAGAGTGTTTTGTTGGCCCAAGTTATTCTAATTATTTTACTATTATCGCTTCCGCCTTTGTGCATGCGTGTGTTCGAGTATGTGTGTGTTTGGCTTGTGGCGCCCCGATATCCTTCCAGGGGGTATGGGGGTGTTACAAATTACACCCTCCATCTTCAATAAAAAAAAAGAAAAGAAAATTAAATAAAATAAAAAAATGAGAGAGATCTGAAAATTAACATTTAAAAATACTTCTAGATCTGAAAATTCTTACTATAAGAATTTCGCAGTTCAAGAACCACCTCCCCGAATTTATCTCCGCCCAAGCAGTACGCATCAATGCTTGATTTCCACACAAGCAAAGGGGATATTGAATAACATCCAAATTAACATTTGAAAATTCTTCCATCTTCCAATATACAATTGGGGAGAAGGATAATGAAATAAGAACGTGAAGTTTAAATGGAGACTAGTATGGAGAATGAAGTAAAATAAGTAAGACAATTGAAAAGCAATTGTTCACATATTCTTTGTTTAACTCAAACCTCTCATGGAATCAAAGTGACGGTAGATGATAATGAAAGAGAAAATAGGAATAAACATATTAGGGTTTTGTTTTTTTTTTGTCCTTTTGTACATGTTGGCATGACACCTGGATTTGCTGACGTGTCAATTTTTTCATGTAAGTAGACCACATGGCATGCTGATTGGACGTATTCTAGAAGATCATGGATAACATGGCATGATTATGTGGCGCTCCGGTGACGGAAAATTAATTTTTCGGTCATTTTTACCTCAATTGAAATAAAATAAAATTTTAATGATTTTTGTGTTACAAATTATTTTATTATGACCATTTGGTTATAAGCAACAAAATATGATGACCACGGATGTAATTAACCCTATATATATATATATATATATATATATATATATATATATATATATATATATATATATATATATATATATATTTTAATTTTATTTTAACTTACTTAAATTATCACATATTTTACTTAATTAAACACTCCATATTTATTTTCTTTTTCAACTTTAATTATCTCGCAATATTAACTAATTAATTTAGTCATAATCTTAATTTTTATTTTTACATATTTTTTTATTTTATAGTTTTTTACATTTTTTTCGGAGAAATTATCTAGTTTGTTTGGAGAGCCAATTTTGTCCATCTTTTGGATAGATATTACCCTTAATTTAGGACCCGGTGTCTATAGTCGCCCACAGAAGCGTGCGCCACACAGATTGCGCAACGACAGGTCACCGAAAACCCGAAAAAAACCCTAAAAATAATAATATTTTCGATTTTTAAAAAAAGAAGAAAGGTTTCGACAAGGAAATCATCACTTCTAACCATTTTGCCCGTGAACTAGCATCATTTTCATCACTTGGTAACCTTAGTCTGGGCTGCCTTAGGGGCCAGTGTCTACAGTCACGATGACAACAAATTGGCTATAACCGTGATGTAGCTCAGCTTTCAGTTCTGCCTTGAAAAACCATATGTCACGGTCACAACCAAATTGTTGTGACCGTGTACCTCTACTTTCAAATATGCCATGAATAACTATATGTCACGGTCACAACCAAATGGTTGTGACCATGAGGTACCTATATTTCCTGCATTTAACATAAAACACCAGTAATTTGCTATCAAAAGTGTATAAAACCTAATTCAACTAAATTTGGCATAATTAACTAAAAGTAATAAAAACAAAACAACAAAAACAAATAAAAACCCAAAAACTACACGAAAAAAAAATAAAACTAAGTACTAAATTGGAGTTATCAAAATACCCCACACTTAAACTTTGCTCGCCCTCGAGTAAATGAATTATCCACACGCCTGAAAATTCAAACTCTAACCTGGAACAAGAAAATTTAAGCAAACCAAAATAGCATTTAGTAGAAGATATTTAACCAAAAACTCTCAAGTCAGCTTATATCAAGCAATTTCGTGTGTGTGTGTGTTTGGCTAAAACAAATTTATACTTTCCTAAACAAAAACAACCAGCTCATTCAGCAATTGAGCAAAGAAAATAATAAGCAAACATTTTACGTACTGGTTTTGCACTTGAAACTCAGGATAGCCATAAGCCTCTCTTTTAGCATCGAAACCACATGGGTCATCTCCACTAAACAACTCAGGTAAAGAACAGGATCACTAGGTCTTACTTTCAGGTTGTACTGATAGGTTAGGGAATTGGCTAACAAAAAGAGATAAAGATATGAAATAAAGAGTCAGTCACTCTACCCACATTCATCACTATCCATACTAAACAAAAATTTGGATTGACCCACATTCATCTTACCAACAATTGCCAAAACCAAACTTCTCAGAATGAAAAGCACTGCACTACAAGAAAATAAACAGCTGAAAGGCCCTAATGATTTTTTTTTCTTCCAAAACCCGTTCACATTTGAACGCATAAGTACTTCCCTCTTTATTGAAGGTACCCCACACTTGAATTTTTTTAGACATGACTAGCTCGAAAATTATATTAATGATCGACAATTTTTTTTTAATTTTAATTTTTATTTATTTTTCATTTTTTTTACATAATGAGAAAAACAATGATCAAGAGCTAGCCTAATATTTTCAAACATAAAAAAAATGAGATACCCACAACTTTCACTTTCTGACAATGCTGGACTTAATTAAAGGAAGATCAAAAATATAATAAATGTAACACCCCTTACCTGTATGCAGTAAATCGTACCATGATCCGATGGGTTCACTACTACGGTCCAAGGTGTTACCAAAACAGTCGCTTTCAAGTTACAAAAGTTAATGCCAAAATCATGGTTATAAAATTTCTTTTATTTTTAAATACACTTGCACATATAACTATAAACTGCTTACGCAAGCATAATACAAAGTACACTTCTTCAAAAATTATTACAGATAGTTCAATTACTTTGCTAATATTGCTTTTGCAACACTTATATTTCAAAATTACAAATCATATACACACTCTTAAGACTATATAAATCCTACCCTAAGATCCCTTTATATACTTGCATTGGCCTAGACTGCTTCGAATGATCCTCAAAAGACCCACTCACTTGTACCTACACGGATTACAAGAAAATCCATGCTAAGCATAAAGCTTAGTGGGAAACACTTAATTATGGATGACCATTAAGTATGGCCATCAAAAAGGTTAAAAGAAATGCACAATATAAAAAAAATATAATCACGCCGATTATGACCATCTAGGCACTTTCAAATAGTACCTCAAAATAAAACATGCACTTCGCATATACATCTACTTAATTAACATATACTTTAGGTACATCTTAATAAGCATTTCATATTATATCATCCATATTTAATTCAAAGTACACACACATTGGTCAATTCATGCTTTCATGCACATATCAATGTTAACAGATCACTTACACATTATTTTTACCTTCATGCATCTTATACATTTCATTTTGTTTATTGGTTCACATTTCTTCTGGTTTACAAATTTCACTTAACACACCTCGCTGAACAGTTGTTTTATCACATTATTATATCCGTTCGCAAGAACTTTTAATTCACAATAACAAAAATGCATCTTATACATTTCATGAAGTATCATTTTCATAATTCGTATTACTGCATGTCATATTCATACGCATAGTCATGCTTGCAAACTCAATGAGGTGGATAATGGGTAAATGCATAGGTACCCGATGGTACAAACAAATAATTTTTTTCTTTTGAAAATGCATAGGGATCTTAAATAAGATCCAATCACATAGGAATCGCAAGGATCCAAACGCATAGGGACCTGATCAGAGTTCAAAAAATGCATATGCTACAGCAACAGAACCCTATAGGCATGCCTATCTATCCACGACTCACCTATTGTAGGCTAAATTATTAATCCAGATAATGTTCGTATTATCGTGTTGTATAACATCATATAATCTTAATAGGTCATATCATATCAATTGGCAACTTACATTCACAAATGGTTTATCAAACAAGCCCACATGTCGTCATACATATATTCACATGGTATAACATATTTATGATTTCCATATGTATAATCATTCATTAGGCAAATACCATAATTAATCCTAAAGTGAGACAATCAAAGTATTCATAACACAAAGATGTGTCAGGCTAGCGACAGACTCCAACATACCTTCTGTCGCGCTCGTGGCACAAGTCGTGCCCGCGATAGAGCACACTCTAGCAATTTATGCCCTACTGTGATGCGCACCGAACCTAGTAATAGCCCTCGCTGGAACCCGCTTTTAGGATTCGAGGGATTGGTTCGCGTCTTTTGATCATGGGCACCAAGAGATATCTTGGATGCTTCCTTCCCAATAGAACATTGGAAAGGAACATCTAGCCCCATGGCACCTTTGAGGTATTTTGGAGTCGCCACCCAATTTACAAGAAACTGGGAAAGGTCTCTAACCTCTTATCGGTCTAAACCAGAGATTGGTGTTTGGAACTCTCCTCTTATTCATAATTTGGTTAATTATAAATGAGTTTTTAACTCCCTAAAATTTTACCTCTCATCTCACACAATCAATGCATTTAATTAAAGGCGCATTAAAAGCACATAAAGAAAATAAAGAAAAGCGATAAAGAAAGCGGTATATGAAGTAACTAAGGAAAGCGATAAACACATAAGCACACAATTACACGAGAGACAGGGGCGAAATACAACCCCTAAATTAAATAGTATTGCCCCAAAAAGAAATGAACTTAAACTTTAAAACAATCAAACAAAATCAAATACAAAGAAAACATACATAAATCGGGATATTCATTTTGGGTTGGAACACTGGTTCCTTCGTCCTTGTTTGAAGGTTTAGGAACACTAGTTCCTTCGTGTTTATTTCAAAGAGTTATTTTGATCATTAGATTAAAAGCCGGGATGAGTGATCCCATTTTGGAGAAAAAGAAACTCTTCGTTTTATTGTGTCATTTTACATTCTTTGGCTAAAAAGAGGGACATTGGTCCCAATTTTTTCAGTAAAAATTCCAATTTAATTATAAAAATATTTTTGTGATTTTTTTTATCTCACACGTGCATAAATAAAATAATTATTTTACAAGTAAAGACAACAAAAAGGAGGGAAATAAGAAAGGTCTCACCAAGCCGACATGATCCTCTACGCGTCGTGACTCGTCCGGGGAGCCACGGGGACACTCACACAACGCGACCCAAATTAAACTCAGACAGAAAAAAAAATATTAAAAATATTAGTAATGATTTTAAAATTAATCAAGTAAAGACCAAATAAATATTGGGCAAATTAATTTAATGAGCAAACAATCTACATGCAAAATAAATTAAAATAAGTCATGCAAAGAATAAGAGCAGTGGCAAAAGAAATGACAACAACAAAATTATGATGACAATAATAATAAATAATCGTGGCAAAATAGCAACAATCAAATAATAATAATAATAGTAATAATAATAATAAAAAGATGAGATAACAATAGTAGTGATAATAATGATAATGGCATGATGGTAATAATAACAATGATAATAATAATAAACGAGAAATGAATAAACATAAAATGACAACGAATAAAATGATAATACATAAAATGACCACAAATAAAATGATAATAACAATTATAATGGTCATAAACATTAAAGCAAATAATGAGAATATATAAAGATGCAGCAACATAACAACTACTATGTATGCTATTGATATTAATAGTAATAATAGTAACACGAGAGCAACAACAACAACAACAATAATAATAATAACAACAACAACAACAACAACAACAACAACAACGGGAGAGTCACTAAGAAATCAAATTAAAGCAAACAAATAATATATCAACAGTAATATTAACACATTAAAATGCTAGAAATAAATAACAGACATGGTAATAATAGCAAAAATAATAATATTAACAATAATAAATGATGAGCAAAATAAGTGAGAACGGGTCCAAAAATATTTACCCTCAGGATTTAATAGGGTGTCTTGATTGATGTCCTTGTCGATTTTACAGTGATGAACACAAGAAAAATAACTTGAGAAAATATTTTTGGAGGATGATTGAGCAAAGGAAATTAATTTTCCAAACTCAAAATCATTCGAAAATTAGATGTTCTTTAAGAGGAAAGGAAAAAAGAAGAAGAAAATTAAAGATTTGAATTTTTAAGATTTTTCTAAAAACTACGGCTGCCCCTTGGTTGAGAGAAAAATGAATTTCTCACATTTGAATAAAATGGCAGCTCCCCTAAAATAAAAACAGGGTTTTTCTTTTAATTTGCTGTCTTGCCAAAAAATGAGAACAAACCAAAAGTGTTTTCATTTTTAGTTAACCAAGAATTGCATAAAAATGTGAAAGAAACGCGACCAAAAATGGCCGCGTGTGGGGGACAGGCTAGGCACGCGCCTAAGGGGCGCACGCATCGCTTGGCGCACGCCTCGGTGAGGCATGCCCCTATGGGGCGCGCGCGCTCTTGCACGCGCTGCCTCAACAGCGCTCGTATGGGAGGGAGTGCGCTGCCGAGGTGGCCGACCCGCCCGCGTGGCCTGCGAACAAAACATATAAAAAAATAAAAAATAAAAAATAAAATAAAATAAAATAAAAAGGAATAAAAATAAAATAAATAGATAAATAAAAAAAAGAGTAAAAATACAAATTTTTTAATTAAAATTTTTAGAGGAGCAAAGGAGATTTTCGACAAGGATAAAATCATTATTGACACCTATACTTGTGGCTAGCATCATTTTCATCATCGGGTAATTCTGATCTTGGACCGCCTCGAGACCCGGTGTCTACACCTACTGAGACCTCTGTCGCACTTGCGACAGAGCTTGAACTACACCTTCAACTCCCATTTCACTTATTTATGATCAAGCACTCACCCATATCTATAAAACATAATCCATACCCATATAACACCGATACAACGCTGTAGGCACCAGGTCCTGAGGCAGTCCAGGTCAGAGATACCCGATGAAGAGATCAATGTCAGTTTTTGGATAAATGGATGGAATTCGGAGGTTTTCGTCTTTTGGCTTCACAAGGATTAAAATCTTTTTCTTTGTGGCATGAGGTTTTGAAAGAATTTGGGAAATTTAATTTAAAATTGAGATTTTGCTGTTCGGACGGGATGACCATCGGAGTAGGGACGCCCGTCCCTAGTTGGTGTGCCCCGTCACTAGCATATAGGGACGGGCCGTCGTTTGGACAGATAGGCCGTCTCTAGTATATAGGGACGGGCTATCTTTTGGACAGACATGTCGTCTCTATGCGTTGTAGGGACGGCCCCGTCGATAGCAGCGAACATGTCTCGGTGTGGAAACGTCCGTCCTTAGTCTCGCACCTTGGCCCATCTGTGTCCAGATTTCCACACGTACCCTCATTAGGGGCGTAAAGCCCGTCGGTATTTAAAGGGATGGCCATCGGTAGTGGATCTTATCAGATAGCACCGGATTTGTTAAAATTTGGTCTGATAAGCTTTTATCTTAAAATAGGGATAGGATATTTGGCTAGAATTTGAATTTTAAACTCCTTTTAAAATTCAAACTTTAAACTGGTGCTTATCTTATTTTATCTCCAAAAATTCTATAAATTGAGAAGTAAATTTCATTAACAGGGGTTGGAAAAATTAACAATTTTTTTTTGAAGGAAAATTAGCAATTTTTAAGACAGTGGATATTTTAAAGAAAAATCTTTGTGAGCAATTTACAAAAATCTAAAAAATCTCTACTATTTTCAGAATTTTGTTCGATAAAAATTCTTTCAGTTAGTTGATTTTTTCTCAAATTCTTTTTGTGAATTAAGCCAATTTGAGGTAACGAAATTCATTCGTTTCCATCAATACAGCTAATTCAAATACTTGATCGCTGTCAAATTTTCAAAGAAAGAAAAACATAAATTTTCTTTCTTTGATCCATTTTTATTTGATCCTTGTGGAGCGTGTGAGGATCGAAATAATTCGACATTCACCCAAAAAGATAAAATCCGAGGGTAAACATTCTGGATTGATCTTTGTATAATTTAACTTGACTCATATTAATTGTCTTTTTTGAAATAATATTTTTTTACAAATAATTGGAATTTTGAAAGGCTTTTTAATTTATTTTCTACCCCTTTTATCTTTTAACCCAATTCTTTTAAAGTTTCTTGTTATGTTATTTTTCTTTATTTTATTCATGATTTTGACACTAACATGTTTATTTCTATGAGTTATTTTTTTTACCATGTTGGAATTGGAGTGGTTAATGTGGGTGGTCGCGCCAACCTGAGGCTTCCTATCCGGGTTCTTTCTTTACCCTTGACTTTATTCATTTTATTCTGAAGATTATTGCAATATCACTAGGAAAAAGTCACTAAACTATTTTTATTAATTAATTAAAAATTTTTCCAAAATAAAAATGGGACCAATGTCTCAATTTTCTCCATCCAAAATAAAACCATCACATCAAAAATTGTTTTATAATAAATACGCATGGCAGGACCAATGTCCTCACTCTAAATGAATATCCCAATTTTTGTATGATTTATATATTGTTTTTTAATGGGGGTTGTATTCCGCCACTAGTTTTATTGTAATTTATTTTGAGAATATTTATTTTAAATTCTTTACTTATTGCTTTTGACTTGATTGACATGCGCTTTAATTAATTGTATTAAAATGAATGAGAAATGGGATGAAACTCTAAATTCAAAACTTGATTATAACTTAACCAAGGTATGAATAAATGGGAAGTCCCGAACCTACTCTTGTCTTGGGCTCAATGAGGTTAGAGGTCTAGAACCTCCAAAATATCTCTTGTTCCCCTGCAAAAGGCTTAATTTACATAATCCTAGGCTCTAAGGGGTAGAGGCTAAGACTTCCAAGATCTCTCTAGTTTGCCCAAGATGGATATGTATGCGCCATCTTAGGCTCGCTGAGGCTAGACGACCCTTCCCAATGTTTTATTGGATGGCGACTCCAAGAAACCTCCTTGTTGCCCAAAATAGACGCACTTGTAAATTCCTTACAAGTTTTTATGAACCTCTCTCGATCGCCCTAAAGAGGGCCCTCGGGAGGCCACGGGATTCGGCGCACATCACAGTGGCGACTCCGCTGGGGACAAATTCAAGACTTCACTTTGAAAGTGCTTTGGTTAAAATTTACAATTGAGTTTTAATTTAAAAATTTCATCATTTTTCAAAACTACATTGCATCTCATTAGAGCCTTAGATCTACGCGAGTTTGGTCCCTCTTTCAGCCCCAGTGCGTTCCCGAAGCGCGATCCTACGTTCACTCAATGTAGGGAAGTGTTAAGGATAATCACCAGCCCAAGCCTCATACCATTATGGTATATTAAATGGTGACCCAATCGGTCATTATGCTCGTGATTAGCTAGACCCGTTGGCAGGGACCATGCTTGGCTAGCCCTAAAGCAACACCACCTTTGACCAAAGCTCATGTAATGGTAGTAGATACTCTCCCTAGGTGGTACGAACCGTAATACCTCTCTTGCTGTATGGATCATTATGTATGGGACGAACCCAGATAACCTGACTAGTCACTTACTCAAAGACTTTCATGCCCCGATAGGCCCATGTCAACTTATTCGGGCTGCCTAAATACATAACGATCATAATTCAAGCGTCTGTGCATTATTTAGGAGAGGTTATGCTGTCGATTTTTCACCGTGCACCATACGTGTCCATCGGGTCCCCGGATGATCCATGGGCCAATCCCACCTAGGAAAGAGACTATGACCTCGTGTGCGGGAGTAACAAGGTTGGAAGGACCTATGTGGTTTCATGTGGTTTGTAAATGTTGCATAGCACATTCATGCATCTTAGCACGTTCATGCATCATCCTGACCCTTTATGTTTTACAGCCATCATAGATTCACCTAGGTGGACAAGAGGGTCTCAAGGGCGGTTACGCAGAAATCCATTCTTCGAGTTACCAGAAAGGGTGGAGTATCGTGACACTTCTTCTTAAACCAGCTACGCTACTTCAGCTCAGTTTTCTTTACCCGAAGAAATGGCAAACTCACCAAGAGGGGCAGATGCCAACAGGGCAATGATAGCAAAGGAAGTGGGCCGAAAGCTTGAAGAGTTTGAGAACCGTATAATGGCAATGATGGCCACAATGGGTCAGCAAGCGGCCCCTCAGAACCCACCACCTCCTCCTATGAGAAATAATGAAAGGGGGGAGATCAGAGAAGATCCCCAAGAGGAAATTCGCATGCCACCTGTAAACCTAAGAGCTACTACTTCAGGGGCACAAAGGGGAAGACCAGCCCCAAGGCTAGATGATGATTGGGAAGATAAAGAATATGAGGAGCGTATGTCTGAGAAAGGGAAAGCCCCTCAAACTGAAGAAGACATCTGAAAGAAGATGGAGGAGAAATTTGAAGCAATGACAAGAATGCTAACAAAGGGTCGAGGAATAAACCCGGAAGACAAGGAGTTAGAAGGGGAGGATTTAGTCCCAATGAACTTTAAAATGCTGAATGTTCTGAAGTTTGATGGCACTTCTGATCCCATGGCACACATAAAGCAGTACTATCTGGTAATGAAGGGCACCACTTTGACAAAAAAGTAGAAGATCGAGTACTTTTGCTTGAGTTTGATTGGCCCAGCAGTAGATTGGTACCATGGGCTAGATCGCCGAACCAAGGAGGACTGGGATTTATTGACGGAGGAATTTTTGAGGCAATACGACTGCAGTACAAGGATGGAAGTGACCCTGAAGGACCTAGAGCTGTTACAGCAGAAGGGAGGTGAGTCCTTCCATGGGTATCTAACCCGGTGGAGTAATTGGGTGATGGAAATGAAGAGGAAACCGGATACTCAGGATCAAATACGGCTATTCATTAAAAATGCGAGTCCGTATTTGAGAGAAGGATTAAGGATGAAAGGACTGAAGGACTGGGAGTCTCTGAAGGACATCGCCATTGAGGCCGAGGGAGAGTACCTTGTTAAGAGAGCAGCTAATGAGAACTATCCCAAAAGGGGTAACAGTAGCCAGGGGGTAAGTAGACCAACAGGTTCCGCTAGTGGCGCGAGGAAAAATGCTGAGGTATCAACTGCTAATGCTACCTTGAGGCATTTTTCCAATCTTGGAAGGTCTTTATCATGGGTGCTGAGAAGACTGATGAAAGAGGGTAAGCTGCAGCCTTTGGCACCCAAACCTGCTAGAACTCAAGGCATGCTAGGACAGAAGGATGATGAGTATCGTGTATATCATCAGCACACTGGGCATATAACTGATAACTTCAAGACATTGAGGCACGCATTTCAAGATCTAATTGACTCAAGCAGATCACAGACCCAAAGAAGAGAGGGGATCAAAAGAAAGCTGGGTACAACAGTGTGACGCGCGCTGGATGTCCACTCGGCCGCCCCTATGACCGCCCGCTTGAGGGCGATCGGGCACTTGAGGGTCCGTTAACAGCTTGCAATAAATCGCAAGTGCGTCTATGTTGGGCAACAAGGAGGTTTCATGGAGTCGCCACCCAATAGAACATTGGGAAAGTTTCTCTCGCCTCAGAGAGCCTAAGACTGCGCTTAGTATCCATTTTGGGCCAGCCAGAGGGGTCTTGGAAGGTAAACCTCTCGCCCTGAGGAGCCTAGGATTGTAATCGTTGAGCCCAAAGACCAGAGAAAGTTCGGGACTCCCCATTTATTCATACCTTGGCTAAGTTTATAATCAAGTTTTGAATTTAGTATTTCATCCCATTTCTCATTCAATTTTTAATGCAATTTAATTAAACGCATATCAAACATATAAATAAAGCGGTAAATAAAATAAATGAAAGCAAAATAAATTACAATAAAACTAGGGGCGGAATATAACCCCCATTTGTAAATAAAATACAACTCATGCATAAATCGGGTTATTTATTAAAAATAAGGACATTTGTCCTCTCATGCATAATTAAAGAAAATAATTTTAAAGTGACAATTTATTTTGGGGGAAAAGCTAGGACATTGGTCCCATTTTTATTTAGAAAAAAAATCAAATTAATTAATATAAATATTTTTGTGATTTTTTAATTAACGTGCATAAAAATAAATTTATTATTACAAATTACATAATAATAAATCCAAAGGAAAACAAAATAATAAAAATAATAAAAAACAACATCCAAATGGATCTTCAAATCTTCATGGGCTCCCACTTGGTATGGAAAAGACTCACACATAAAAAATAAGTATTGAAATAAAAGAAACAAATAAAAGCCATGTTAGTAATAAAAAATGAGTTAAACATACTATAAAAATAAAGTAAATAAAAAGGCATCATGTATGACAAGCCACTTAAAATGTCATAATAAAAATATGCAATTTAACAAATTAACAAGTTAACATGCATCTAAAATATAACATAAAAATAATAAAATTCAATATGCATAAAAAATAAAGCATGCATAAAACATATTAATAATAGCAATAATATCCAACATGCATAAAAAGCAAAGGTAATAATAAAATCAACATGCATAAGAAATAAACAATAATAGTAATAATAAAATTAAACAAGAATAAGGATAATAATAATAATACTACTAATGATGGTAATAACTACAATAATAATAACACAATAATAACAAAGAATATGAACAATCAAACCTAATAATAATAATAATAATAATAATAAAAGAAGATGAACAATATGAACAACATGAACAACATGAACAATTCAATTAAATAATATGAACAAAAAAATAATAGCATGAACAATTAAAGAAGAAATAAGAAATATGAACAATTAAATAATAGATCTAAAAGAATTTACATGATAATCAATTGAATAAAAGCAAAAGAATAAAATGAAGAATAAAATGATAGAACTAAAAGAATTTACATGTTAATTAATTAAATAAAAAAGAAATGAAATTAAAAATTAAACTAAGAAATTGAGCCAAGAATGTTTACCCTCAAAATTGATCTTGAAGAAATGAAGGTAGATGATCCAATTCCTTGTGTTGATTTGAAAAATATGATTAGAAAAATAAAATATTGAAAGATGAATTTTACTCAAGATCAAACAATTAGTTTATTTGTTTTAAAGTAAAAAGTTGTCAATTGAAAATAAAAAAAATTCTCAAGAACAAAAATTGTTATATTTTTTTTCAAGAATTGCTGGAAATTCCTTTAGAAATTGAGAGAATTTGGTTGAGAGAAGAGAGAAGAAGAAAAAAATGTTTTCTAAAGAAAATCCCCCCTAATTCCCCCTAAAAAACTCTTTTTATTCCCCCTTAAAATTCAGATTTTTTAATTAAGAAATTAAATTAATTTAATTCTCATAATTAAAAAAAAACAACTGAATTTATTGGGTTGGAAGATAGAAGGATTTTAGAATTAAATTTTGCAAAAAAAATGAGTTAAAAAGCATTAAAAATGAAGAAATTATGGCCAAAATGGCCAAAATAGGCAAAACGGACGAACAGGGGTGCGAAGGGGCCGACCGACGGCCTGCCCACCTGAAGGCATGACCGACGGCCTGCCCGTTTGAAGGTGTGACCGACGGGCTACTCGTCTGAAGGTGTGACCGACGGGCTGCTCGTCCCTCACTCAGAATTTTTTTTTTTTTTTATAATTTAAAAACTCACTTTTTTTTTCATCACAAAATAAATTTTAAAAATATTTTTGAAATACATTTTTATTAAATTTTAAAACAACAAATCGACAAGGAAATCGTCACTTCCAACTTCATTCTTTTTGCCTATAGATCGGCATACTTAATTTCATCATTGGGTAATCCTGATCTTGGCTACTCGGGACCCGGTGTCTACAGTTGCCCCCAATTTTGGGGAGGCTAGTGTGTGGGTGCCTAGGTGAGCCAAAATTCAGAAAAAGGAAAGAAGCGCGTACCTGAGGCTACCTCCTTCCAGCTGCTCCCTCGAGAACAGTGCTGTGATTCATCCTCTTGAGTCGCACTGAGTCGCTGACAAGACTACAAAGTGCCAAGGAACCATCCTAAGACAGTGATGCGCCGAGTCGCTACCAAGACTACAAAACGCGAGAAGAAGATTGCACCAAGTCTGTTACAGACTACTAAAAGTGCAGATGTCATCCATAGATGACGCTGCGCCAAGCCTGCTACAGACTACCAAAAGTGCAACTGCCATCCGTAGATGATGATGCGCCGAGCCTGCTACAGGCTACAAAAAACGCAAAAGGAAGATTGCACCGAGTCTGCTACAGACTACAAAAAGTGCAAAAAGAGAACTGTAACGAGTCTGCTACAGACTACTAAAAGTACAGCCGCCATCCATAGATGACGATGCGCCGAGCCTGCTACAGGCTACAAAAAACGCAAAAGGAAGATACTGCACCGAGTCTGCTACAGACTACGAAAAATGCAAGAGATGCCCTCTTAGAGGACTGCACCGAGTCTGCTACAGACTACGAAAAATGCAAGAGATGCCCTCTTAGAGGACTGCACCGAGTCTGCTACAGACTACGAAAAATGCAAGAGATGCCCTCTTAGAGGACTGCACCGAGTCTGCTACAGACTACCAAAAATGCAAGAGATGCCCTCTTAGAGGACTGCACCGAGTCTGCTACAGATTACGAAAAATGCAAGAGATGCCCTCTTAGAGGACTGCACCGAGTCTGCTACAGACTACCAAAAATGCAAGAGATGCCCTCTTAGAGGACTGCACCGAGTCTGCTACAGACTACGAAAAATGCAAGAGATGCCCTCTTAGAGGACTGCACCGAGTCTGCTACAGACTACCAAAAGCGCAAGAGATGCCCTCTTAGAGGACTGCACCGAGTCTGCTACAGACTACGAAAAGCGCAAAAGATACCCTCTTAGAGGACTGCACCGAGTCTGCTACAGACTACCAAAAATGCAAGAGATGCCCTCTTAGAGGACTGCACCGAGTCTGCTACAGACTACGAAAAGCGCAAGGGATGCCCTCTTAGAGGACTGCACCGAGTCTGCTACAGACTGCTAAAAGTGCAAAGTATAAAGAGATTAGTCTCCTAAGAGACCTCAGAGAATTACCTCTTAAGAAGTCTCAAAGATTTGCCGGCGTAGATTCTATCTTGACCTGATTGCCCAGCAAGGGCAAGTGCGAACGTTGCTGTCCTTGACTAGCTTTATGTGTGTGGTCTTCATTTGGACTTTCCTGCAAAGCTGTGTGCACAGGAATATATACAATAGATTGTGCATGCAAGTGTAAATTACCATATGCAGATGTTTGCTAAAGAATGGTATGAAATGCATGCAAAAATGAATAGACCATGTCCTGAGTGGTTAAGGGTCCGTTGAGGATATGGCTTGGCCGCTCCACCATGCTGAGTGGTTAAAGGTGTGTTGAGGATATGGCTTGGCCGCTCAACCATGTTGAGTGGTTAAAGGTCCGTTGAGGATATGGCTTGGCCGCTCCACCATGCTGAGTGGTTAAAGGTCCGTTGAGGATATGGCTTGGCCGCTCCACCATGCTGAGTGGTTAAAGGTGTGTATCTTTGCTTAGGGACCCTGACCCGTAAACTCTTCAAAGAGAACCGTCAGGTGTGCATCTTTGCCCCCTGGTCAATGAGCATATGCCCGGGATTCTGACTCATGTCCTGAATTATGTCTTATCTTGCTGAAAGGAAGATCATCCGAAATATGTTGCCTTATTGCTCCAGGCATCGGAAGTCATTGTTTTAAAGGTAGTGCGTCCCTTGTGGATTTTCACACTAGCTTTTCTTTATGGGAAATGCGTCCCTTTAGGGATTTTCACATAACCCTATGCCTAATTTTTGCCTGGAATGGACCCAACCCAATCCAGTGGCTTTTATTTATTTATGTTTTTTTATTTATATTTTTTTTTGAAGGACAGACTGCCTGTCTCCAGGTTTTCACCCTGCCCTTTGGCCTAACTTTTGCTTAGAGAGCCAGTTACGGTTTTCATCTCTAACGGCCTCTTTTTTTTTTTTTTAATTTTTTTGTGTCCAAAATTCTTTTAGCTTTTGAATAATGGTCGTATGGATTTTTGCTGACGAATAGCTCGAAGCCGATATCGGGGCAAATCTGCTGAAGCCTCAAGATGAAAATGGCAATGAGGACTACTTATAGTAAATTGCACATATGCGAGGAGAAACAATGCACTGCTTTTCATGCTGGAACTTAAACCATTTTGAGTATGCAAGATAAAGTGCTTTGCTTACATTAAAATATTATTGTATATATGCATATGTTCCAGTCTGATTTCATCACACATGATCATCATTTGGCATTAATCTAAAAAATACAAGACCCTATCTAATCTCGAAATGGATCATGAAATCATCAAACTCCTGTTATCAACCAGCTCTCTCGGATTTTCATGGTCGAAAATTTTCTCTCTGCTCTTAATTTTTTTTTTTGCCCGAATACTCTTTTTCTTTTTAAGTAAATTCTAAATGCAACGTTGGGATGAGACTCAACTCAAATGCATAAATGCATTCGTGGCTCCCCGCTTGAAGCTCAAGAAACACCATATGCCTCTTCCTACGTACCAAACCTTATTAAAAGGTCATCTCCGCTAATTGGATAAGATTGAACTAAGAATCAAAAGGTCTTACTTTGGTTGTAACGTTAGGTTTAGGTAAATGGCTATCAAAGGAGGATCAGGTTTCTAAAGAAAAATGGCCGCAACGTTCATTTGGATGATAGAATCATTTTTAAACTAATTTCATGCTATCCAGAAATTCTCGAATTTGGAATTGGTAATACTCTGACTTATCAAACTCAACGTAACAATTAAGCTAAGAAAGATAGCTACTGAACTCATCAAGGGGTATTATCTTAGGCCCTACTATTTTCCTTCTTTTTTCTTTTTTTCTTTTTTCCCTTCCTTTTTTTTTCTCTTCTTTTTTCTTCTTTTTTCTTTCTCTTCTTTTTTTTCTTCTCTTTTTTTTAACAAATTTATGTCTTTAATTACCCAAAACATTTATTAGTGATTTAAAACCCCTTTCCTGAAGTGTAGCCCAAAAATTATCGATGATCGCAAATTCGTTTTCCAAAGAGTAAACCCATCCTTATCAGGGTGATTTTTGGTAACCCAAAATTATCAATTGTTGAAATTTCCTTCTTGAAATGTAGATCCATTTTCATCAGGGAAAATTTTTGATGGCCCAAAGGATTGCCAATGGTCAAGCCTCAAAGATCATCAATGATTAACAATCTCTTTAAGAAGTGTAAACCCACTTTCTCTAGGGCAATTTTTGGATAGCTCAAGCGAATATCGTAATGTACATCCATCCTTACTAGAGCGGCCATTCTTCTAAGGGGAAGCCAAAATTATTTTAGGTGAAAGGTAGTTTTAATATGTGTAACAATAAAATCGGTACGCATTTAGCATACCAAAATAAAGGCTCAACGGGCTAACAAGTGATTTTGAAATGAGGGTAGGAAATGGTCATTTAGAGAGCTATATAAAGAAATAGTGCCTAAATCATTTTCTAGATCCAGCCTTATCCAGGAATCGCTTTGACGGGTAATCAGAAAGGTTCTAGTGCTCTTAGTGAGTTTTCATCCAACTAATTGCATCTAGTTTTTCCTTTCCACAACTTTCTATTTTTATTTTCAGCTCTCAGGATTTTCTCTCTTCAGGAGTTATATCAGATGCTACAAGATCTCGAGATTACATATAGGAGTATTCATTAAGTTAATATCAAATGTAAATGGCTTGTGATTGTGATCAGGCATAATGAAATCATGAGAACATAAACAAAAAGCCATTAATATAATGTAAATAGCACCGCATACATCAAGACTGAAAAAAAAGTTCAAATATGAAAAGCATATCTACTAGAAGGTTTCCTCCCCTATTTCTTGCGGCGCTCTGGATTATTAATCTGTTTATTATCAATCAGATCTTGAATCTCATGCCTTAGCCTTACACAATTGTCCGTCATATGCCCAGTGTGCTGGTGGAAGGCACAATACTGATCGTCCTTGTGATTGGGTTGTCCTTGGTTTCTGGCAGGCATAGCAGGTAGTGGCTGTAGCTTACCTTCCTTCATCAATCTGTTGAGTACCCAAGATAAGGATCTGCCCAAATTAGAGCAGTGCCTCTGACCCCCTTTAATTGCTGACACTTTTCTTGCTCTTTGGGTATCGCTGCTATTATCATAGTAACCAACTCCTGGACTTGCGGGGCTAGCAATAGTCTTATTGAGAGGTGCCCGGGTAGTTGCAAGCTTGGACTTCACAATCTCTTCTTCAAGATCAGTTAGCTTCCTTTCCGTGTTCGAGGGACTGAGGAGGCCCATTGACTGTAAAGGCCCTAGTCCCTTTGCTCTTCCTAGTAGCTTGATTGGTGAGTCGAATGGGGCCTTATGCCTAGGCTCGGGAGTGGACGGGAACATTACGGCCATCGTTGCATGAGCCTTCTGAGTCGGGGTCGAGTTAACTTGGCTAATAGAAGTCATCATGAATTGAGCTTGAAGAATAAGTGCCATAGCATCCATCCTCTCCTTAATCACGGCCAATAACTTTTCCTCTAGCTCTTTAAATCTCTCATCTATCTCTTGGGTCATCAGGGCACGAACCTCTTCAATCTGTTGTGATGGATCAGCCATTTCTAATGCCTGTGTATATTCTGATAAAGATATTAGATCGCTGCCAACCAACTTGAACTTTATTTGCCCCTCAAGCAACGGCGGGGACCCCAAAACCTCCCAGGTAAATGGTCTATAATGGCTGAAAAAAACCAAGGGATTAGAATGATGCATGAATGGCATGTAATGTATGATCGTGCTAGTGCAGATTGTCCTCGATGAGTGAAAGATCAATAATTTACAATAATACGATGCGATGCACGGAAAAAATTGTGAGGGACAATATGCAGACAAAAGGATATACACACACAAAAATGAAATGCATATTTTTTATTTTTTTATTTTTGTTTTTTTATTAACACATATGAATGACATGCGATACATGAGCATGCTGTGCCGCATCCACAACCATATGCAAACAGATAGATCTCTACAACCTTATCACTCCCGCACACGAGGTCATAGTCTCTTTCCTAGGTGGGATTGGCCTATGGCTCAACAGGGGACCCAATGGACGCGTATGGTGCACGGTGGAAAACCGACAGCATAACAGCTCTTATCTCATGTACATACATATGGGTGTTTGGCCATTATGTATTTAAACACCTCAATTAAATTAAGATGGGCCCACCGGGGCATGAAAGCCTTTGATGAAAGACCTTTTAATTTAACTGATTTTGTTCAATATATGATGGCCCACGTAGCAAGCACGATATTATGGTACATTTCACCTAGTGGAAGTATCTATTGCCAATACATGAGCTTTAGTCAAAGGTAGTGATACTTTAGGGCTAACCAAGCATGGTCCCTGCCGACGGGTCTAGCTCATCACGAGCGTAACGACCGATCGGGTCACCATTTAATATACCATAAGGTACGAGGCTTGGGCTGGTGATTATCCTTCACACTTCCCTAAATTGAGTGAAAATAGGGTCGTTTTTCGGGAATGCACCGGGGTTAAAATAGGGACCAAACTAGCATAATCTAAGGCTCTAATATGGATGCAATGCAATTTCGAAAAGAGATAAAATTTTTAAATTTAAACTCAATTGTAAATTTTAACCAAGGTACTTTCGAAGGGAAGTCTCAAGGTCCCCAGTGGAGTCGCCACTGTGACGCGCGCCGGATGTCCACTCGGCCGCCCCTATGACCGCCCGCTTAAGGGCGATCGGGCACTTGAGGGTCCGTTAACAGCTTGCAATAAATCGCAAGTGCGTCTATGTTGGGCAACAAGGAGGTTTCATGGAGTCGCCACCCAATAGAACATTGGGAAAGTTTCTCTCGCCTCGGAGAGCCTAAGACTGCGCTTAGTATCCATTTTGGGCCAGCCAGAGGGGTCTTGGAAGGTAAACCTCTCGCCCTGAGGAGCCTAGGATTGTAATCGTTGAGCCCAAAGACCAGAGAAAGTTCGAGACTCCCCATTTATTCATACCTTGGCTAAGTTTATAATCAAGTTTTGAATTTAGTATTTCATCCCATTTCTCATTCAATTTTTAATGCAATTTAATTAAACGCATATCAAACATATAAATAAAGCGGTAAATAAAATAAATGAAAGCAAAATAAATTACAATAAAACTAGGGGCGGAATATAACCCCCATTTGTAAATAAAATACAACTCATGCATAAATCGGGTTATTTATTAAAAATAAGGACATTGGTCCTCTCATGCATAATTAAAGAAAACAATTTTAAAGTGACAATTTATTTTGGGGGAAAAGCTAGGACATTGGTCCCATTTTTATTTAGAAAAAAAATCAAATTAATTAATATAAATATTTTTGTGATTTTTTAATTAACGTGCATAATAAATCCAAAGGAAAACAAAATAATAAAAATAATAAAAAACAACATCCAAATGGATCTTCAAATCTTCATGGGCTCCCACTTGGTATGGAAAAGACTCACACATAAAAAATAAGTATTGAAATAAAAGAAACAAATAAAAGCCATGTTAGTAATAAAAAATGAGTTAAACATACTATAAAAATAAAGTAAATAAAAAGGCATCATGTATGACAAGCCACTTAAAATGTCATAATAAAAATATGCAATTTAACAAATTAACAAGTTAACATGCATCTAAAATATAACATAATAATAATAAAATTCAATATGCATAAAAAATAAAGCATGCATAAAACATATTAATAATAGCAATAATATCCAACATGCATAAAAAGCAAAGGTAATAATAAAATCAACATGCATAAGAAATAAACAATAATAGTAATAATAAAATTAAACAAGAATAAGGATAATAATAATAATAATACTACTAATGATGGTAATAACTACAATAATAATAACACAATAATAACAAAAAATATGAACAATCAAACCTAATAATAATAATAATAATAATAATAAAAGAAGATGAACAATATGAACAACATGAACAACATGAACAATTCAATTAAATAATATGAACAAAAAAATAATAGCATGAACAATTAAAGAAGAAATAAGAAATATGAACAATTAAATAATAGATCTAAAAGAATTTACATGATAATCAATTGAATAAAAGCAAAAGAATAAAAAGAAGAATAAAATGATAGAACTAAAAGAATTTACATGTTAATTAATTAAATAAAAAAGAAATGAAATTAAAAATTAAACTAAGAAATTGAGCCAAGAATGTTTACCCTCAAAATTGATCTTGAAGAAATGAAGGTAGATGATCCAATTCCTTGTGTTGATTTGAAAAATATGATTAGAAAAATAAAATATTGAAAGATGAATTTTACTCAAGATCAAACAATTAGTTTATTTGTCTTAAAGTAAAAAGTTGTCAATTGAAAATAAAAAAAATTCTCAAGAACAAAAATTGTTATATTTTTTTTCAAGAATTGCTGGAAATTCCTTTAGAAATTGAGAGAATTTGGTTGAGAGAAGAGAGAAGAAGAAAAAAATGTTTTCTAAAGAAAATCCCCCCTAATTCCCCCTAAAAAACTCTTTTTATTCCCCCTTAAAATTCAGATTTTTTAATTAAGAAATTAAATTAATTTAATTCTCATAATTAAAAAAAAACAACTGAATTTATTGGGTTGGAAGATAGAAGGATTTTAGAATTAAATTTTGCAAAAAAAATGAGTTAAAAAGCATTAAAAATGAAGAAATTATGGCCAAAATGGCCAAAATAGGCAAAACGGACGAACAGGGGTGCGGAGGGGCCGACCGATGGCCTGCCCACCTGAAGGCGTGACCGACGGCCTGCCCGTTTGAAGGTGTGACCGACGGGCTGCCCGTCCCTCACTCAGAATTTTTTTTTTTAATTTAAAAACTCACTTTTTTTTCATCACAAAATAAATTTTAAAAATATTTTTGAAATACATTTTTATTAAATTTTAAAACAACAAATCGACAAGGAAATCGTCACTTCCAACTTCATTCTTTTTGCCTATAGATCGGCACACTTAATTTCATCATTGGATAATCCTGATCTTGGCTACTCGGGACCCGGTGTCTACAAACAGTATGCCCCTGCCAATGAATATGATCGGGTCCAGTTTACCCGAAAAGTTTGTGTTAAAGGAATTGTACAACAATGATGTTCACACTGCTGTCACGAACCTCCATGAGGGGAGTGAAGAAGGTGTTCCTACTGCAGTGATCGATTGCTGGTCCACTGATGATAGTGGAACTGAAGATAATAGTTCTGAAATATTTTTTGACCCGTGGGATTCGAAGGACGATGAAGAAGCAAAGAAGAATTAAGTTGGAGCTGTGACCCAGAGCAGAAGGGTAGCTCCAGAAGTCGAGAAGCCCCAAGGGCCGGTTGAGGGCGAAAAAGGAAAAGACCCGGAAGAAGATCTGATCGTCAAACAGCTGAAAAAGATGCCGGCTCAGATTTCAATATGGGATCTTTTGAAACAGTCGCCGTCGCATAGACAAAAGGTAGTAGAGGCTTTGTGCAGGGCAACTATGGCCACAACCATCTCGCCTACGGAACTTCTGGACGTAGTGAAAGGAGGATCGGGAGAAAATGTTATTTTCACCAGCGTTGATTTGCCAGCAGAAGGCCGCAACCATAATCGCACTTTGTACATAAGGGCACAGATTAACCAAAAGCACACATCCTGTGTAATGGTGGATGATGGCTCTTCGATAAATATGTGCCCATAGGTGGCAATGGCAGCTTTTGGGATGACAGAGAATATGTTAGCCAAATCAAATCTCACCATCACAGCATATGACAACTCGCATAGACATGCTTCGGGGACATTCATGGCGACAGTGAAGACGAGACCAGTAGAGTCGCAAGTGGAGTTTCTGGTACTACCTATACCTGCCAATTTCTCATCTCTTCTAGGTAGACCATGGTTTCATAAGTTGGGAGGAGTCCCCTCTACGCTTCACCAGATGGTAAAAATACCTCATGAAGGCCAGATCGTGACTATAAGGGCCACACAGGAGAATCAGGTTTCAATACTGGAGATTGTTAGGCAGCCATTTAATGGATTTCATGTTGCCATGATAGGTGAGGAAGAGCAGAAGGAAGAAAGCCCCGCGGTGCTAAATATGATGAAGAGGATGTAATTCCTCCCTGGCGCAAGACTGGGTAAGAATTCTCAGGGGATGCAAACAGCTATTGCTACCAAGGGCTAAAAAGAAAAAAGGGGTCTAGGATACACAGGTGTGGTAGGAAGGGGTGAGAAGCCAGAAATGGAAATTCCTCATATCCGGAAGACTTTTGTGCCAGCAATTGCAGCGTGTGCCTATGAAGGGGAAGTTGAACCGCAATGGTTTGATGGAAGAATTGTGCCTGGGTTCGAGGTTTTCAATGATGTCTATGACTGGGACATTGGATTGATCAAGCTAGTAAAGGGCTTTTGGGTTGAAGAAATCATGACCAGTAGGACAATTTGGGACCGTGAGATGCCTGAAGAAGTGATCACTGAGAAGATGGTAGTCACCTAGCTGAAGGGGAAAGCAAAGGTAGAGGAAGCAATACAGGAGTTGACTGAGGAGCTTCCAAAGAGCCGAGGTAACGCAGGACCATCAACAGCGGCAAATGTGCCAGCAGAAGAGGAAGAGGAAAATAGTTTAGATTTTGTTTTTGCTCCAGAACTTTTCAATGATGTTAATGACAATTTCAATCTTATTAATAAATTGAATGATTTTGCTTACTTGTGTGATGTTTCTGATGATTTCACTATGCATGATCATGATCATCATCTATCCATATTTGATATTGATTCAACTGATGCTACTCCATTTAATCTTGGAACCATAGAAAACCCAAAGAAATTTTGATAGCATCAAATATAACTCCTGAAGAGCAAGAAAAATTTGAGAGAATCTTAAAAGAATATGAAAAAGTCTTTGCCTAGACCTACGAAGATATGCCAGGAATCGATCGGGAAGTCGCAGAGCACGCTATTCCTACATATCCATACCACAAACTCGTTAAACAGAAGCTGAGAAGGCTTAGGCCAGAATGGGTAGATAAAGTGAAGGAGGAGATTCACCAGCAAATCAAAGCCAAATTTCTAGTTGAGGTGCAATATCCAACTTGGTTGGCCAATGTTGTCCCCATAGCCAAAAAGAATGGCAAGGTAAGGGTATGTGTAGATTATCGGGGACTTGAATAAGGCGTGTCCAAAAGATGACTTTCCATTACCCCATATAGATGTGCTGATAGACAGCGTCGTTGCTTGCGAGATGTATAGCTTTGGAGATGGTTATGTGGGCTACAATCAAATTCTCAATAAAATAATCGATCGAATTAAAACGGCGTTCATTACGGAATGGGGGACCTATGCTTATCGAGTAATGCCTTTTGGCCTGAAAAATGCAGGAGCCACTTATCAGAGGATGGCAACAAAAATCTTAAATGACTTGATCCATTAAGAAGTGGAGGTATATGTGGACGACATGATGATTAAATCAGCCACTAGAGAAGGTCATTTTCAAGCCATTGAAAAGTTCTTCCTAAGGATAAATAAGTATAATCTGCGGTTAAATCCTAAGAAATGTATCTTTGGTGTTACCTCAGGGAAGCTCCTAGGACACGTGGTTAGCCAGAGGGGTATTGAGATTGACTCGGATAAGGTTAAGGCCATAAGAGAAATGCCAATACTGCAGATGGAAAAGGATGTGAGAAGCTTTCTGGGCCGGTTGCAATACATCAGTAGGTTTATTGCTAAGCTTACTTCAATCTGCGAACTGATCTTCAAACTACTCAGAAAAGACCAACCAGTAGTATGGAACGAAAGTTGTCAGAAGGCTTTCGATACTGTTAGAGAGTATCTGCTGAATCCACCGGTGTTGAGGCCGTCGCAGCCAGTCAGGCCATTGATTTTGTATTTGGCTATAGAAGACAGTTCTGTAGGTGCCATGATGGCCCATGAGGATGAATTTGGAGTGGAATTTGTTGTTTACTACCTTAGCAAGAAGTTCCTAGCTTATGAGGCTAAGTATACAGAAGTAGAAAAGATTTACCTTGCCGTAATCTGGGCTTCTAAGAAGTTGCGGTATTACTTTCATGCTTACAGGGTACAGTCAGTAGCTAAGCATAATCCTTTAAGGTACTTACAGGAAGCCTCCTCTTTACTCAGGAAAATGGGTAGGTGGTTGTTGTTGCTACAAGAATTCGATGTAGAGTATGTTACTCGAAAAACTATCAAAGGGCGTGCAGTGGCTGAATTCCTGGCAGAACACCCAATTCAAGGAGACTCGTACGAGTTGAACTTTCTAGATGAGGATGTGACAGCTATCGGAGTTCAAGGTTGGCAGTTGCACTTTGACGGAGCCGTGAACAACAAGGGGGTAGGAGTAGGGATCATTTTAACAACCCTGGATGATGAAAAACTCCCTTTGGCCAAGAAATTGAGGTTCAAGGCTACCAATAATGAAGCTGAGTATGAAGCATGTGCCTTTGGGTTGGAGGCGTTGATAGCCTTAGGAGCAAAAAATGTGGAAGTGTTTGGTGATTCCTCCATGGTGATCAATCAAATCCGAGGTGAATGGGCCATTAAAGAAGAGAGGCTAATGCCATACATCAAGCACTTGAGAGACCTGAGCAGTCAATTTGAAGTGTGTACATTCCGTTTTGTTCTAAGGGACGAAAACCAGTTAGCCGATGCGCTTGCCACTTTAGTCTCAATGTGGGACAACCCCGAAGGGTTGGTTATGAGGCCAGTTTTGATTTTTAGCTCTGAGAGACCTAGCTTAAAATCTAAATCAGTCATGGAGATAGAAGCAGCAGATGGGAAACCGTGGTATTACGATATTAAGAACTATCTAGAGAATGCGACGTTTCCAGAGGAAGCTACCGAGAAAGATCAGAGAATGATTCCCAAGTTATCTACTCATTTCATTTGCGTAAATGGAGCGCTGTACAAACGATAAGCTGATGGTATCCAATTGAGGTGTTTGGATGAGAAAGAGGCTAAGAGGATGATGGAAGAAACACACGCCGGAGTATGCGGGGCCCATATGAACGGGCTGGCATTGGCCAAAAAGATTATGAGACAAGGATTCTTTTGGCTCACCATGGATAGCGATTGCTCGAAGTATGTAAAGCAGTGTCAGTTATGCCAGCAGTATGTAAATTTAAGGCATCTGCCCTTTTCGGAATTACATAATCTGACATCACCTTGGCCATTCGCAGCTTGGGGGATTGATATTATTGGGGAAATACGCCCCACGGCCTCCAATGGGCATAGATACATCATTATCGCCATCGACTACTTTACCAAATGGGTAGAAGCTGAGTCCTTCAGGAAGTTGATGCTCGGGATATGGCAAAATTCATCGAGAAGAACTTGATATGTAGGTATGGCCTTCCACACCATGTGGTATCTAACAACGGGGTCCAGTTCATGGTCGAAACGAAGAAGTTACTCCAGAAGTATGGTATCGAGCACCACAAGTCTTCTCCGTATCGTCCTCAAGCCAATGGGGCAATTGAAGCGCCAACAAGAATGTCAAGAGGATCTTGGCTAAGATGGTCCACAATTATAAAGATTGGGCGGAAAAGTTGCCTTTTGCATTGTGGGGTTACAGAACAACCGTCAGAACTTCAACAGGAGCCACTCCATATTCTTTGGTATATGGGACGGAGGCAGTATTACCGATCGAGGTCGAACTTAAGTCACTGAGGGTGATAATGGAAGCAGAGATTCCGGAGCCCAAATGGGTGCGACAGCGGCTGCAACATGTTGGATGAGACCAGGTTAAAAGCCTACTATCACAACCAGATCTACCAAAAGAGGCTTGCTAGGTCTTTTGGGAGGAAAGTCAAGAAACATCCATTGAAGGAGGGGGATCTGGTATTTAAACAGATGAGACCAGGTGTATCGGATATTAGAGGAAAGTTCAGACCAACGTGGGAAGGACCGTTCATCCTCAAGAAGCTCCTGTCAAAAGGAGCTGTGATTCTGTTGGATAGCGATGGCAATGAATTCAAAGAACCGATCAATATTGATAGACTGAAAAGGTTCCATGGCTAAAGACAATAAAATCAAAAGAAGAGAATAAAAGCCCCGCGGGTCGAAAATCGAAAAAAGGCGGCCTTGCTAAAATTGGGCGTCTCATCAGGGTAAAAATCGAAAAAAGGCATCCTGGGCAAAAATTAGAGGCTTGAGAGAAAATATCCAATCGTGAAAATCTGAGAGGGCTGATTGGTAACGGAAGCTGATGCTATCAAGATTTAGTTCCATGAATGAATGTAGTCTTGCATAATTTAATTAGTGTCAAAAATGATCATGTATGCTGAAATTGTACTGAAATATACACAATGCTGTGAAATAAAATAAGACTTGACTTATTAGTTTACATCGTTGTCCAATTCTTCTTTAAAAAGAAACATATTGCTCAAAATGCATGCAAAGCTAAACTATGCCCTACTACTACTCTTGCCAGCTAAATGCCTCAGCCGCCGTGTTCAGTTGTCAGATGACGGGCTAAGTATCCACCTCTTGTACACGCTGGTAGAGGTGACAGAGTGGTTCCCGAAGGGAGGTATGATAGTCTTCAATGGAAGTTGGCTCCAAAGCTCATGATAGCGGGAGGCAAAAGCCGCAGAAAGGACTCCACCTCGAAAGGATAGAGGGAGTCTCACCACATCCTGAGTCATTCCAAGTTGCGGGCTGTGATGCAGAAGGTTGCCTCATGAAGCCCGCATAGGGGAACGCATCCTGAAGACCTATCAATAACTGCACTGGATAAGGGAAGCCAAGCGTGCATGAAGCTAATATCCTCATCTGATATCTCACTGAATCTGGTGATGCCTTCATCAGGGGTCCCAGGTAGGTACAGATGCCGGCGAGGAAGGAAATGCTTCGCAAAGTACTGACTAATGACCCTAGGAGGTGGCTCTGACAGCAGCTTCAATTTCTCTTGCAACCAAATCTGAAAGAAGAAGCAAGGAAAAATAAAAGCCTAAGAAAATAAGATAAAAGGAAAAGAAAAGCCGCTGGGTAAATTGGATTTACTTCAGGCAAAAATTAGGCATAGGGTTGTGTGAAAATCCGAAAGGACGCACTTCCCGCTAAGAAAAGCTAGTGTGAAAATCCATAAGGGACGCACTACCTTTTAAAACAATGTCATTCCTGGAGTAATAAGGGGCTCCTAGAGAATGAAGTGATAGGCCCGGCACATACAGAGTCCAAACTCAAGATAGTCTCAGCCAGAATAAGGGGAAAAGGGGTCAGTCCGTGGTGAAAATCGTCCAAAATTCCAAACAGATGAGGGTCTCCAAACAGCTCCTCTGAAGTCACAATCAGATACTTCATCAGACAGAAAAGAAAGATGACACTTACGATGTATGAAGGAAGGTTAGAGAATTCATCCAGTGCTTCAATTAGAGGTTCTAAGGCAAATACAGGGCCCTGAGGAACTAGACGAGCAGCGTCAGAAGGAGCTATACTTAAGGACAGGGCAATATCCCGAGGTTGAAACAAACCACAGCGAGGAACGCAGGGCAAAGCACTAGGAGGATACCAGCTCCCGACAATAGCATCAAGTTCTTCAGGCAGGGGGCATATTTCCTGGTAGGTGAACTTGAAAACATGAAAACGAGGGTCCCAGAAGTGGGTTGCAGCTAAAAGAAGGTTGTGGTCTATTTGGACTCTTCGTAAAAATCTCAGCTCAGAAAGGGGGGCAAGGGTGCTATTTTCCCAAGTATGAGCATCATCTAGGATACGGTGCATTTTGGGAAGGAGAGGAGAATTCATTCCTCAGGGGCTAAAATCGAAGTCACTAAAGGAAATAAAGAAGGAAAAGAGGAAAAAACTGGAGAAAATAGCCTATTATGAAGCTAAAATGAGAGAAAAGGCACGGAATCCAAGAAAATGGTGAACTTTATATGATTGATTTACCGACGGCTAGCCCGTCCCTCACTCAGACGGTTATCCCATCTATAATTGTCCACCTGGCAGATCTTTGCATCGTCACGCGCATTAATTAGTTAATTAATGTGACGCGCGCCGGATCCCGATGCGCCGCCCGTTCGACCCGCCCGCACGCGGGCGACCGGGGCATTTGCGGGTCCGTTGGCATCTTGCAAATAAACTGCAAGTGCGTCTATGTTGGGCAACAAGGAGGTATCATGGAGTCGCCACCCAATAGAACATTGGGAAAGTTACTCTCGCCTTGGAGAGCCTAAGACTTGCGCATTTTATCCATGTTGGGCCATGAGGCCTAGGATTAGCGCTAAAGTCTCATGACCCAAGAAGTATTTTGGAGGATAACCTCTAACCTCTTGAGCCCAAAGACCAGAGCTGGGTCCGGGATTTCTCATCTATTTCTACCTCAATTAGTTTATGATCAAATTTCAATGTCATTAGTTCGCTCTCTCTCCACACTATGCAGTTGATTAAAAAGCGCATTTATTCACATTCGGAAAGCAGTAAATGAGCAGAATAAATATCAAAAGTGATAAGTTACAATAATACAAGGAGCAGAATACAACTCCCTTTTGTAAATGTGCGATTCATACACAAATCGGGGCATTGTTTATTTTGAGGACTTTGGTCCTCTCATGCATCATTATTAAAAATGGGATATTTAATATATGATGATCTTTATTGGATGAAAATAGGGCGTTGGACCCTTTTGCATTTTATACAAAACTCAATTTTATTTAAGTACAAATCGTTGGTCTATTCTTACATTTAACAGGATAAAAAAGAGCTTATTCATATATATAAAATAATCAATGAATGAATAGGCGAGAGAAATAAATCAAGAGGTTTAAGAAAACTAAATCGGACGAAATCCACCACGCATGGTAGGCAGCCGCTCAAGTTCGGAATTATCCAAGAAGACCAATATACACTCACAGAAAGTTAAGAGATGTTAATATTCATAAAATTAACACATAAGAAATCGAAGAGACTGAATAGAGATGAAAAATGATCAAAAAATGTGGAGGCAGAACCCACCGACGGCCTTTCCTGGTTGACCAACGGGCGTCGGTTTGGTTATTCGATATGCCCGTTTGTCACTCAAGAATGGGCGTCTGTAGGTGGGTGACCGACGGGCGTCGGTCATGAAGATGACCCGTCGGTCACCTCTGTCTCTGGAAAACAGAAAGGAAAAAAAGGCCTTTTGATATCAAAAGAAACAAGTTTTATCCAAGAAGGAGATGAGGGAGTCAAAATGAAGAAACGTAATGACAGGTATTCAAAAAATTTCACAGAATAAATAAATAAATGATAAATGATTAAATACGGGATGAAAATGGAGAGAGAATCCGAAATATTTACCCTCAGATAGTCGCTTTGGGTAAGATTTTGGTGTCGGTTAGATCCCCGCGCGTTCCACGAGAAATAAAAAATGAAAGATTAGAGAGAGAAAATGAGCTATTTCACCTCCAATCCTTCAGAAAATCGATTTTTGGAGTCAAAATCTAAAGGAAACTAATTAGCTTTTAGTTCCTTTGATTGATTTGATCCTTGATTAAATAAAATTCTTTGGAAAAAGGTGTTTTTAGAGGAGAGAGAAAACGTGCTTCAATTTTGGCAGAGTTCCCTCTTCTGAAAAATTTTCCAACCCTTTTCAAATGAAAATCCGGACCTTATATAGCCAGACACGACCGACGGGCGTCGGTGTATGGGGGCGGGCGTCGGAAGAATCCTACTGACACAAGGACACTTCCAACGGCTCTGCCACATTCACCGACGTGCGTCGGAACGGTTGCGTGCTCCGGGAAACCAGGCGGCTCCTGACAGGGGCGGTGACTTTCCGACGGGCGTCGGAAAATGCCACAAGCCGTCGGTGACTCGAAGCGACGGGCTGCCTCCACAGATGGGCTGGCCGTCTGTGGAGGACAAAAAAGCTTTTTTGACTTGAAAAACTTCCGTTTTCTCCCCCTCTGCCAAGGAATTGTAGAAAAAACCTCATTTCTCATGGAACGCGGGACTAAAACCTCCAAATTCAGCCTCTCGTACAGGCTCAAGCATCGATTTCATCATAGGGTAACCTCTGATCCGGACCACTCCGGGACACGGTGCTTACAGTTGCCCCCAGTTTTGGGGAAACTAGTGCACAAGTGCCTAGATAAGCCAAAACTCAGAGAAAGGTTGGAAGGGAAGCGTACCTGCGACGGCTTTTCACCTTCCGTGCCTTTTGCCGGGTGGACCTTGTCTCGATCTGTTCGGCGATGAGAAAATACTCTCCTCGGTCTCCTCTCGACCTGCGGGTATTTGGTGAGGTGTAGCAGGCTTTGGCCACGACCTCGATCTTGTGAAGTGCGGTATGCTTTGACGACGACTTCGATTGGTGAGATGCAGCACTTTCTGGCTACAATCTCGATCTGGTGAAGTGCGGCACTCTCTGACCACAGCTTTGATTGGTGAGATGCAGCATGCTTTGGCTACAGTCTCGATCTGGTGAAGTGCAGTGTTTCTCTAACCGCGACTTCGATTGGTGAGATGCAGCACTCTCTGGCTACAGTCTCGATCTGGTGAAGAGCAGTGTTTCTCTAACCGCGACTTCGATTTTGGAGTGTGGAAACTCCGCTGGTTTCCTTGTTTCGAAGGAGATCTTTTTAATCGATGCCTATGCTCAGGTCGGTATTCCTTTGTACCTGTGAGATAAAAGATTTTGTTAATTCACGTTTGAATGGTCATCTTTCGACCTGTTATTGATGGCATGATTTTGCTTTACTCGCTATACCATGTTTCCTCTTTTATTCATTTTTTCTTATTGAGATGTTATTGATTATTATTCTTTTGTTGTTTGTCTTTGTTTCGTATTATTTTTTCATTGTCATTTCTATCGACACATAAGTAAATGTGAGAACATACATTTTCTGTGATGTTATTTAAGCAATTAATCGAAAAAACATGCAAATAATGAAGCAAAAGTTTTCCACTAGACATGTCATTTTTGTACAGTGCAGATACAAAATACAAAAATATACAAGAGATACAAAAATAACTCCCTGAAGCTCAGAGAGGTGTGTAGTCTGAGGGCTCATCGGGATCCTCATCATCCGATATATGCACGGTCCCTGGCGGAGGTGGACCGGCCGGAGGTGGTGGCGGAGCTGTAGAGGGTCCTGCCTCGTGATCATGGGCTCGCCTGAACTGAACCTGAGCATAGCCGTCCAAGAAGGGCTGGGTACAGGTGCCCAAAAACCCTAAGATCTCTGAGATCTTGTCCCCCAACTTCTTGAAGTCTTGGCTCAGCTGAGTGGTCTGCTCAGCGGCGGCCATCCTCCTATGCTCTAGGCTCTGCTCCATCTACTGCCTAAACTCCCTCATGGTCTGAGAAAGAGGAGGGAGAATCCCCTCCATCGCCTGGACGCGGGATCTCAGAGAGTCAAGTGACTCATCAATCATCTGAAGGGTCATATCGACCCTCTGAGATGCCTGGTCCTGTGACGTCCTCACATTATGAGCGAGCTGCTGCCTCAACTCCCTCTGTCACTGAGCAATCTGCTCAACCAGCCTCATCTGCTCTCCTTTGAAGGCCTCCAGAACTCGAGTCTGCTCATCTCTAAGGGCGTCCATGGTCCGAGTCTGCTCCCTCGCTGCATGCTTAATGTAGCCCGCCTGCTCTCGGGATAGGCGCTCCACCGACTGAGACTGCTCCTGAATAGCAGCCTGCTGGCGATCCAACCTCTCGTGAATGGCCCTATCCCTCTCATCCTGTCGCCGCTCAAAGGCCATAAACATGGAGGAGAGGAGCTGGAAATAGTCCGGCTGAGCTGGCTGATGTGGTGCTGGCTCTGGTGGTGGTGCCGAAGAAGTGGATGCCCCAGGATCGCCTCGGGAGTACGGATGGTACCTCTCAGAGGGCTCGCGGGCAGGCCTCTGTACCCTGGCGCTCGGCAATGGGGCTGGAGTCGGGGCCCTAGATGCCGGTGGAGAGGCGAAGAGATCGTCCATCGTGATCTCAAAATCGAAGTCCGAGGGGGTCCTAGGAGGCTCCTGCTGCTGTGGCGGAGGCACTGCCTGCGACTGAGGAGGCTGAGGAGGCTGGTGCTCCGGCTGAGGCTCTGTCCGTGGAGGCTGGGGCTGTGGCTCGAGCTCTGGCTGTGGAGGCTGCTCCTCCTGGTGCTCTGGGTGATCAGGATCTGCCCCCAAGGGTGGAAGGTTGAACATCTGCCGGGTCTCGTGGATAGTCAACATCCTATAGGCCTCTGCCTGGCCATAAATCGGGGAGATCATCCCCATCTGAACCGCCGCTGCAGCGTCTACATGGTTCCCCTCCGGCAAAGGTCCTCTCAACCTCTCGGGGTTAAACCCCAATCCCAACAATAATCGAGTGATGACTCCACCTACCATCACCACCGGTGTCGACCCTCTGCCAACTCTGACCAGGTTGGCCAAGATCTCGTGGCTAATGTTGAGACGTTGGCCTACCACCATAGCCCAGAGGCTCCAGATCTCGGCCGCGTTAAGCGACCTTGGATTACCAGCTCGACCGAGGTACGAGCTGGAAAGCACTCTCTGCAGATACCGGAGTGCCTGAGACACCAGTACGGTGCTCTTCGCTGTATCGTGATCGTACAGCACTCCTGGTATAGCAATGGCCGCCCAATGGGCGCGTCTCACCGCTCGCCGCGGGATCTCAACCCCCTCCCCCGTAGGGAGCCCCATGGCCTGAGCAAACCTCTGCCTGGTGATGCTGACATGGTCGCCATCAAACTAAAACTGAACCACCCCCGGGTCGGTATCCGCACTCTGAAAACCTGTGTAGCGAAGAGTGGCCAAGACCTGGCGGGTGGCCTCTGGAAATGTCTGGAAGGCAGGGTCGAGAAACTCTGTCTAACCAGCTCCCTCGGCAAGTAGATCAAACTCCGGGGCCAACCCAAGGGCCTCTAGAAAAGGGCGAGATACAAAGCGGCTGGCCCGAAACTCTACCTGAGCCAACGCTCTGTACCTCTGAGCGGACTCGTCATCCATCCAAGCCTGAGCCTCAAGCTCGGGCTGGGCCTGTGGTGCTCTGCGTCTGGGAGGTATCCTGTAAAAGGGAAGGAGTCAGATAGCGAAAACTTGGCAAAACAAGCACT
This sequence comes from Excoecaria cochinchinensis, assembly GCA_947683425.1. Lineage (NCBI taxonomy): Eukaryota > Viridiplantae > Streptophyta > Magnoliopsida > Malpighiales > Euphorbiaceae > Excoecaria > Excoecaria cochinchinensis. Next base: position 7,053,474 of record CANTUQ010000139.1, read on the forward strand.
ATCAGGTTTATTTTCCAAAATCTAAGGTCCATCTAGGCCTTAATAGGGCAATGGCTGCCCAATCATGAGATAAAAAAGAGAAAGGTAATGACAGATAAAAATAGCAAACATCCTATCTAAGGAAGTAGCCTAACATGCCTTGCACGCATCATGGCAAAAGGAACATGCAATCCTCATGGAGATAATTAAAGTGAATAAGAATGGGCTTTCTAAGTCCTAAGGCATGCATTATACATGGAAAGTAAATAAATATTCAATTCTAGAATAAATAATAAAAATTTGGGCAGCACCCCGGCAGGGATGTGCCCAACCTCCTGCATGAAAAAGCAAGATAATAGGCCTCAGGGCCTAGCAATATTAAATGCATGTAAATGGGACGCACCCCGGCAAGAGTGTGCCCCCAACAGCTCAAAATAATGGCCTCAGGCCATAAAAGCAAATTATGCACAAAATGGTGCGCTAAAAGGATACAATTCTAAAGCACCAAGATTATAGAAAAATTCTACTTCTATGTGATCATGCAAAAAGTTCAGGTTTAATTGCACTAAACGATATATAAAAAAAAAAATGGGCAGCATGCTTCCTAAATTCTAGAATCATCTAAAACTTCTTAAAGTTAAAAGAAGAAGGGATGCAGAAATAAATTGAATAAAAATCAAAAGAAAGTAATTATTTACTTACTTGTAATCCGGAGAAGTGTAAAAACTGGAGAAATATAAATATCCGGGCACCAGGTGAGTATATAATGCGAAAAAATGAAGAAATCGCGAAAAAATAAGAAGAAAAGGCTCAAAAAACGCTAGAAACCGCTTAGAAACCGCTTGAGAGAGGAAGAAGAAAGGGACAGCAACGTTTGCGCCGTCTGTCACTCGCCCTTATATAGAATTTTGTGACCGATGGGCAGGGCATCTGTACAAGCGACCGACGGGCTGGCCGTCTGTCGCGCAATAAATGCAAGTTAATGCGCGTGATGAATGCAATGATGACGCATGCATCTGCCAGGTGGACTTCCGACGGGCAGGCCGTCCCTATGGAGGGGCGGTCAAGCCGTCTCCGTAGAGAGGCGGGCAGACCGTCGGTGACCCTTCCCTATAAAATCTGCAAAATTTTTTTTTTTTGTCTCTTCATTTTCCAACACCTTGGGCCTTTATTCTTCTCAAAATGTCTTCCCCTCCTGCCCAAAGGATGCACCGTATTTTAGATGACAAACACACTTGGGGAGAAGGCGCCCTTTCCTCTCTGGCTGGGCTGAAATACCTGTGCTGGGTGAAAATCGACCAGAACCTCCTCCTGGCAGCGACCCACTTCTGGAACCCCCGATTTCACGTCTTCCAGTTCACCTATCAGGAACTGTGCCCTCTTTCTGAAGAATTGGCTTCCATTCTGGGAGCCCGGTTCCCTCCTGGCGCTCTGCCTTGCATCCCTCGCTGCGGCCTACTTCAGACCCGGGACGTAGCCCTAGCTCTGAGCATATCCCCTTTGGAGGCTAACCAGCTGATTCCTCTGAGCTCCTCCTTTGCTCTGGAGCCACTGATCGAGGCCCTAGATCAGTTCACCGACATTCCCACCTATCGGGTAAGTATCACGTTCCTATTCTGCATGGTGAACTTCCTTACTGTTGTTCCAGGAGGCTTGACAGGTGACTTTCGTCTGCTTGGAGTTCTGAGCAACTTTCATCTGGGATTGTCACCCCTACCACTTGTCCTAGCCGAAACCATTCTGGGTTTGGACGCTGTGAGCTCTGGGTCCACTACAACCTTTACCGGTAGCCCCTTATTACTCCAGGTACGTCATTATTTTAAAGGTAGTGCGTCCCTTATGGATTTCACACTAGCTTTTCTTTGCGGGAGGTGCGTCCTTTCGGATTTTCACACAACCCTGTGCCTTATTTTTGCCTGAAGTAAACCCTATTTACTCCAGCGGCTTTTTTTTTTTTTTCAGATCTGGCTACAGGAAAAACTGAAGATGCTGTCTGAACCACCCCCTCGAGTCACTCCGCAGTACTCGCCGAGCCATTTCTTGCCTCGTCGTCGATTGCATGGGTGTGCCACGGCTGGTGAAGGTATTACCAGATTTGGTGAGCTGTTAGATGACAATATCAGTTTTACATCCGCCTGGCTCCCGCTATCTCATGCGGTCACTGATGGGTCATCGGGTTGCGTTCCCCTCTGCGGCCTCCGCCAGGCCACCTTCTGCACCACCTCGCGATGTACACGGCAGCTTGGGATGACCCAGGATATAGTGAGGGTTCCCCTGTCTTTCCGAGGAGGAGATCTCTCGGTCGCATTTGCTTCCCGGTATCATGAGCTATGGGGTAGATTACCTATGAAGACCGTCATCCCGAGGTTTGGCAACCATTCTGCATCCTCAACTAGCGGGTACAAGAAGTGGATCCTCAGCCCAGCCTCTGATAATAGGACCCGAGGGCTCAAGCATCTGATCGGCGAGAGCGGCAGCAGGACCTAGCTTAGCCTATATGTGTATTTCTTTTGGTGCTATATTTCTTTTTAATGCAGAACTAGAAAATGACAAAAGTGAAAAGAATAATATTCATCCTTTTCACGAGTTTTGTGTACATTTCTAGATAATTTCAGCATACATGATCAGTTTTGGCATTTACTCAGCTGCTTATGCGCTATCAATACATGAAACCAAATTTTAACAGCATCAACTCCTGTTACCGATCGGCCCTCTCGGGTTTCACGATCGGACATTTTCTCTCATGCCTCTAATTTTTGCACAGGATGCCTTTTTTCGGTTTTCACCCTGTCGAGGCGCCCAATTTTAGCATAGCCGCCTTTTTTCGGTTTTCGATTTGCGGGGCATTTTATTCTCTTCTTTTTATTTTGGTCTTTAGCCGTGGAACCTTTTGAGTCTGTCGACATTGATCGGCTCCTTGAATTCGTTCCCATCGCTATCTGATAAGATTGCAGCGCCTTTGGACAACAGCTTCTTAAGGATATACGGTCCTTCCCAGGTAGGTCTGAATTTCCCCCTGATGTCTGGTATCCCTGGCCTCATCTGCTCGAACACCAAGTCCCCTTCTTTCAGCGGATGCTTCCTCACTTTCTTTCCGAAAGTTCTTGCCAGCCTCTTCTGGTATATCTGATTATGATAATAAGCTTTCAGCCTACTCTCATCCAGTAAGTTCAAGTGCTGCAATCTCTGCTGTGCCCATTCGGCTTCCGGGATTTGGGCCTCCATGACCACCCTCAGTGATTTGAGTTCTATCTCTACTGGCAATACTGCTTCTGTTCCGTATACTAGGGAAAATGGTGTAGCGCCTGTAGATGATCTTACTGTCGTTCTGTATCCCCACAGGGCGAAGGGTAACTTTTCAGCCCAGTCTTTGTAGGTTTGGACCATCTTGGACAAGATCTTCTTCACATTCTTATTGGCGGCTTCTACTGCTCCATTCGCTTGCAGTCGGTAGGGAGAGGACTTATGATGCTCAACACCATATTTCCCGAGAAGTTTTCTGGTTTCTCCCATAAACTGCACTCCATTATCAGACACTATGTGATGAGGGAGGCCATATCTGCAGATCAAGTTCCTCTCTATGACCCTGGCCATATCCCTTGCGTCAATTTTCTTGAAGGATTCCGCTTCGACCCATTTGGTGAAGTAGTCGATTGCGACTATGATATATCTGTGCCCATTGGACGCCGTAGGGCGAATCTCTCCAATGATATCTATCCCCCAAGCAGCAAACGGCCAAGGTGACGTTAGGTTATGTAGTTCTGATAGCGGCAGGTGTCTCAGATCCGCGTACTGTTGGCACAACTGACATTGTTTGACATACTTTGAACAATCAGTGTCCATCGTAAGCCAATAAAAGCCTTGCCTCATGATCTTCTTGGCCAAGGTCAAACCATTCATGTGGGCCCCGCAGACCCCTGCATGGGTTTCTTCCATTATCTTGCGCGCTTCTCTTTCATTCAAGCATCTGAGCTGAATTCCATCTGACCGTCTTTTGTACAGCACCCCTTCCAAGGATATGAACTGAGTAGATAACTTACGTATCACCCTCTGGTCTTTTTCAGTGGCTCCTTCCGGAAATCTATCGCTTTCCAAGTAATTAATGATATCAAAGTACCATGGCCTGCCATCTGATGCCTCGACCTCCATCACTGGCTCGGTTTCAAAACTAGGCTTATCAGAGCTCGAAATTAGCACCGGTTTCATGGCCACTCCTTCAGGGTTATCCCACATTGACACTAAGGTTGCCAACGCATCAGCCAGACGGTTCTCATCTCTGGGCACAAAGTGGAAAGTGCAAGTCTCTAACTACCCACACATCCCTTTCAGATATTGAACATAGGGGACCGGTCGTTCTTCTTTAACAGCCCACTCACCTCGGATCTGGTTTATTACCAAGGACGAGTCACCAAATACCTCTACATTTCTTGCCCCCAATACAACTAAAGCTTCTAACCCGAAGGTGCACGCTTCATACTCAGCTTCATTGTTGGTTGCTTTGTATCTTAGCTTCTTAGCAAGAGGAAGCTTCTCATTATCTGGGGTCGTCAGGATGATTCCGATTCCGGCTCCTTTGTTGTTCACTGCCCCGTCAAAATGCAACTGCCATCCTTGAACAGAAATCGTGCCTATGCTCTCGTCAGGAAAGGTAAATTCGGGGGTGTCCCCTTGGATAGGATGTTCAGCAAGAAATTCGGCTACAGCTCGCCCTTTAATAGTCTTGCGGGTGATGTATTGCACATCAAACTCTTGTAGCAAGAGCAGCCACCTCCCCATCTTTCCAAGCAAAGATGGTGCCTCCTGCAAATATCTTAAAGGATTCTGCTTGGCTACGGCCTGAACCTTGTATGAGTGGAAATAATGTCTCAGCTTCTTTGATGCCCAAATCACTGTAAGGCAGATCTTCTCCACTTCAGCATATCTTACTTCATAAGCCAGGAACTTCTTGCTGAGGTAATAAATTGCAAACTCCACCCCAAATTCATCCTCTTGAGCCATCATGGCGCCCACTGAACCGTCTTCTACTGCCAGATACAGAATAAACGGTTTAACAGGTTGCGGAGGCCTTAGTACTGGCGGATTTAATAGGTACTCCCTGATATTATCAAAGGCTCTCTGGCAGTCCTCATTCCAGACTACGGGCTGATTCTTTCTAAGCAGCTTGAAAATAGGTTCGCATATCGAAGTGAGCTTGGCAATAAACCGGCTAACATACTGCAGTTTGCCCAGGAAACTCCTTACATCTTTCTCCTTTTGTGGCACAGGCATCTCTCTGATAGCTTTCACCTTGTCGGGGTCAATTTCTATCCCCCTCTGACTGACGACATGTCCCAACAGCTTTCCTGAAGTCACCTCGAAAATGCACTTCTTGGGATTAAGTCGCAGATTATACTTGTCGATCCTGGTGAAGAACTTCTCTAGAGCATCAAAGTGTCCCTCTCGAGTGGCTGATTTGACCATCATATCATCGACATACACCTCCACTTCTTTGTGATTCAGGTCGCTTAAGATCTTGGTTGCCATCCTCTGGTATGTGGCCCCTGCATTCTTCAGGCCGAAAGGCATGACCCGATAGGCATAAGTGCCCCATTCCGTGATAAAAGCAGTTTTAACCCGGTCAGCTATCTTGTTCAGGATCTGGTTGTAGCCCACATATCCGTCCCCAAAGCTGTACATCGCGCAATTGGCGGCACTGTCTATCAATACATCAATATGGGGTAGTGGAAAATCATCTTTAGGGCAAGCTTTGTTAAGATCTGGATAATCCACACACACCCTGACCTTTCCGTTCTTCTTAGCCACAGGAACCACATTTGCCAGCCAAGTAGGATACTGGACTTCCACAAGGAACTTAGCTTCGATCTGTTGTCGGATTTCCTCCTTAACCTTGTCAGCCCATTCTGGTCTTAGCCTTCTTAACTTCTGCTTCACAGGCTTACAATCTGGGTAAGTCGGGATGGCATGCTCCGCCATGGCTCGGTCAATCCCCGGCATGTCCTCGTAGGTCCAGGCAAAGACTTTTTCATGTTTTCTTATTATTCTCTCAAAATTTTTTCTCTCCTCAAGAGTTATATTTGATGCTATTAGAATTTCTCTCGGATTTTCCGAGGTTCCAAGATTGAAAGGCGTTGTGCCAGTAGAGTCAATGTAAAAAATTGATGGAATATGATCATGTTCATGCATGTTGAAATCATTAGAAACATCGCACAAATAAGTGAAATTGTTCATCTTATTGATAATATTATAGTTATCATTTACATCATAAAAGAGTTCTGGAATAAAAAGACAATCTAGGCTAGAGTCTTCTTCTGCCGCTCCTGAGGTTGATGCCGTTGCAGCTTGCTCACTAACTTTTTGGTTTAGGAGAGGCCCTTCAGGCGCGTCGGAAGAAATTTTCGAATCCTCCATTCTCAGCTCTAAATCTGCTATCTTCTCTTTTCCTTTCAGCCTGGCAGCTACCATTCTCTCAGTGATGATCTCCTCAAGCTCGTACTTGTCCCAAGTGATCCCCTGAGTCATGACTTCCTCATCCCAAAAGTCTTCAGTGGTCTTGACAAACCCGACGTGCCAGTCATACACATCATTAAAAATCTCAAAGCCAGGGACAATCCTCCCATCTACCCACTGTGGTTCATCTTCACCAGTATATGCACAGGCTGAGGATGCTGGCACGAAGCTCTCTGAAATGTGGGGGATCTTGTCTGCCACCCTCTTCTTGCCGAAGCCACCTCTGTACCCCAGACCTTTCCGGTTCTTCTGCCCTCGAGTGGTGATCGCGGTCTGCAGCCCTTGGGAGCTTCTACCCAATCCAGCCCCGGGAAGATAGTACATCTTCTTCATCATACTAACCACAGCCGGGCTATCTACTGATCCGTGCTCTCCCCTTATCATAGACACATGGAAGCCGCTGAATGGCTGATTGGCAATTTCTAGCGCCGAGACCTGGTTTTCCCTGGCCGCTTTGATAGTCACCACCTCCCCTTCGTGTGGGAACTTTATCATCTGATGCAGTGTGGATGGCACCCCTCCTAATTTATGAAACCAGGGTCTCCCTAGCAAAGCTGAGAAGTTAGCAGGAATGGGCAAAACTACAAATTCAACTTCCACTTCGATAGGTCCTGTCTTGACCAAAGTCTTGAAGGTTCCTGAGGCTTGCCTCCTCGAGTTATCGTAGGCCGTGATAGTCAGATCGGATCCGCTGAGCATATCCTCGCTTAAGCCAAAAGCTTGCAAAGCTATTAAAGGGCACACATTGATAGAAGACCCATCGTCCACCATAACGCAAGCAGTGTGCTTGCCGCTAATCTGCGCTTTAATGTACAAAGGTCGATTATGGTTGCGTCCTTCTACCGGTAAGTTAGCGTCGAAAAAGATCAATCTCTCCTCGGATCCTCCCTTGATTAAACCCAAAAGCTCTGACGGGGAAATAGTGGTGGCGACCGTGGCCTCGACCAAAGCCTCTACTACCTTCTGCCTATGAGAGGGGGATTGCCTCAACAAATCCCAAATGGATATCTGAGTTGCGGTCTTCTTCAATTGCCTTATAATCTGTTCCTCCTCTGGCTCTTTTTCTGCTAATGGCTGTACCGGCTCAGGTAGCTTTGCAATCTCGGGGATCACCCTTCCACTTCTAGTGACAGCGCTTATCTCTCCCTAGTCTCCATCGGAGCCCCACAGATCAAGGTTCAACCCTCCGTCATCCTCGGTTTCTCCACCGCTTTCACTGCTAGACCAGCAATCAAGGGTCGCCACAACTGCTTTCTCCTTCCCATCCTCGGAATTACCAATAGCAGACTCCCCATTCCCATACAGATCTTGTAGCACGTACCACTCTGGCAGGCTAGATTGAATCATAAACACGGGCGGTGGTATGGCATTATAACCAGGCTTCTTCTCAGTTTCTCTCTTCTCAGGGTCAGAGATCTGCTTGCTATCGATCCAGTTTTGAATAGAGTGCCGGAGCGCTTTGCATTTATCAGTGATATGGCCTGAGTGCTGGTGGAATGCACAGAATTCGTTGTATTTATGTCCCGGTTTCCCTTGTGTCAAAGCTGGCCTAGGAGTTAGAGGACGCAATTTTCCCTCCTTCATCAGCCTCTTCAAGACCCAGGATAATGGTCTCCCCAAGTTCGAAAACTTCCTCTGGGTGGCTACCTCAGTAGCAGACACTTCACCCATTCTTCTAGTGCTGTTACTGGGACCTGCCGGCCTACTGGCTCCTTGACCGGGGTTAGCCCTCTTGGCAAAATTGTCATTGTTAGCCTTCCGAGTCAAAAACTCTCCTTCTGCTTCGATGGCTATATCTTTGAGAGACTCCCAGTCTTTTAACCCCTTCATCCTCAATTCCTCCTTCAAGTACGGGCTCGCGTTCTTAATGAAAAGACGAATCTGATCTTGGGTGTCAGGCTTTCGGCGCATCTCCATTACTCGGTTCCGCCATCGGGTAAGATACTCATGAAAGGATTCCCCGGCCTTCTGCTGGAGTAGCTCAAGATCTTTCAGAGTCACCTCAATTCTGGTATTACAGTCGTACTGCTTCAGAAACTCCTCAGTGAGCAGATCCCAATCTTCTTTAGTGCGGCGGTCAAGGCTGTGATACCAATCTATGGCATGAGAGGTCAGACTCAGACAAAAGTATTCTACTTTCTGCTTCTTGGACAATGTGGTCCCCTTCATGACCAGGGAATATTGCTTCACATGTGCGGTGGGGTCAGAAGTACCATCAAATTTCGGCACATCCGGCATTTTGAAGTTATAAGGGATCGGGTCCTCTCCGTCCAGCTCCCTATCCTCAGGATTCATCCCGTGAGCTCTGCCTATCATACGAGCCATAGCCTCGAACCTCTCTTCCATCTTTTTCAAAATAAAGTCATCAGCCTGAGGTGCCTTCCCCTTCTCAGATGCCATGCTCAACCTATCATCCTCGATATCTCTATCGTCATCAATTCTTAGCACTGGCCTTCTTCTCAGCTCTCCCGAAGCCACTGATCTTAACTCTATCGGCGGCGGCCTAACGGGCTCCTCTCGCCTTTCAACCCTTTCTTCTTCAGGCTCATTCTGTCTCATTGGAGGAGGAGGAGGATTCTGTGGAGCATTCGGCTGAGCGTTCTGCTGTGCCAAGGCGGTCAACATATTCATCATCCTGCCCTCGAATTCTTCGAAACGGCGGCCCACTTATTCCGCAATCATGGCCCTAGTGGCATCTTCCCCCCTAGGCGAGTTTGCCATCTGAGATACTGTACCACTGATTTTTGATAAAATCTCCGGTAGACCCCCTCTATCTGACAGCTCAGGAGTAAGAACTCGGATCAGTCGCCCGGTTGGTGATCTAGTCCACCTGGGCAGATCTATGATGGCTGCAGGGACAAAAGTTAGAGTGATGCATGAAATGTAGGTATAATGCATGATCGTGATATGCAACATTTACAGAGCACAAGCAAGCAAGTAGGTCCTTCCACCCTTATTTCTCCCACACACGTGGTCGTGCAGTCTCTTTCCTAGGTGGGATTAGCCCAAGGGTCAATAAGGGACCCAATGGACACGTATGGTGCGCGGCGAAAAACCGGCAGCATAACATTCCTATGCTAATGTACAAGCGGATGGATAGTGATCGTCACGTATTCGGACGGTCCATAAATTTCGACATGGCCCTACCGGGGCATGATAGCCTTTGGCTAGGTTACCAAGCGAGATATTTGGACTCATCCAATACGTGAGGATCCATACAGCAAGCATGAGATTACGGTTCATTTCACCTGTGGAAAGTAACTACAGCCATTGCATGAGCTTTGGACAAGGGAGATGTTTCTTTGAGGCTACCCAAGCATGATCCCTGCCGACGGGTCTAGCTCATCACGAGCATAGCGACCGATTGGGACACCATTTTAATATACCATTGAGGTACGTGGCTTGGGCTGGTGATTATCCTTAACACTTCCCCAAATTGAGTGAAAATGAGGAGGTGCTTCAGGAACGCACCGGGGCTAAAAGAGGGACCAAACTAGCGTATTCTGTAACAACCCAAATAGGGCCTGGTCGGAATTTACGAGGTAAGTCGGTAAAGTGAGGGCTTTTTCGTAATTTAAATAGAGGAATTTTGGTTAATAAGGAAGTATGTGTTAAAGGAATTAATTAATTAAGTGTTAAGTGAAGTGAAGGGGAGATTAGAGTGTGTTTGTAGTGTATGGTTGTAGGGTGTAAGTGGACATAGGGCTTTTATTGTGTGGTTTGTGGTACATGGTGCCTAGGATGAAAGTGGGTTATTGGAAATTATAAGGTGTGGGTTGTGTTTGGTGCATTGGAAGATATTTGTGTAAGAAAAGCTTGTGTGTGTTTAGTGTATGGTGCCAAGAGTGGATGAGTTAAGATGGATGGATTAATTTTCTAAGATTGTGACAAGTGGCATGAGTTGGTGAGCAATTAATGTAAAGTAAGAGAGAGAGAAGGGAAGGGCAGAAATTGCCTAGCTTCCCGTGGAAGCTAGCTCATTTCTTCCTTCTCCTCTTCATTTCCGTCCTCCTCTCTCTCCTTCTTCCATTTTTGCTGCTCTCATCTCTTTCTTCTTGTGTTTTCTTGAGTCTTGAGTGGGATCCTTGAAGGTTTGAGCTGGAAGTGTTAAAGGTAAGTGGTTGAGTTCGGTTTGGGGTTTCTTGTGTTGTTTCTTGATATTTGGATTTCTGGTTTTAGTTGCGATTGGATTTGATTTAAGTGTATTTGGTTGGGTTGTGCAAGAATCGGAAGAGAGAAGGAAGAGCTAGGGCAAGGATAAAGTGGATTCGTGAGGAGTTCGGTTGAAGCTTCGTTTTCCAGGCATGGGAGCTGTGTGCTTGAGTGTTGTTTTGGAATTGGGTTTAAGTGCATGTAAGTGTTGTGAGTTGTGTTGTGGATTGTGGTTTTCCCTAAATTCTTTCTTGGATCAACTCTATCTTGTGTTTGCAAGTCATTTATAATCTTGAGTGGTTTAAAAATGCATGTTTAATTGGAGTAGTGATTTAGTGAACTGTTAGTGACATAGTGAAGATATTATGTGTTTCCGGAATTTGAACATGCCACATTAGTGTATTTGAGTTTGGTTGTGAGTGATTTCTTGTTGAATTTATATGTGATTATTGTGTAAAAATGATTATGTGGCTGGAGAATGATGCGGTGATATGCTGGAGGCGAGAGGTAAGTGTTTTGAGCATGTTGTGTGCATGCATGAAGAGTTGGTTGTGAAAAGAGTAGGAAAAGAGCAGAATTGGGCGAATCTGGGTTATGTCGCGATCGCGACAAGTGCCGCGATCGCGACAGAAGGTGGACTTGGCCTCTTGATCTTGAAGAGCCCTCTGTCGCGATCGCGGCATTGCCGCGAGCGCGACAGAGAACTCAGTCGCGAAAACCTCCGCGCGGGCGTGCTGCCGAGCGTGCGCGCGAGGAGGAAGGAACTGGTCACTGTCGCGATCGCGACACATGTCGCGAGCGCGACAGAGCTCGGTTCCGAGAAGTTCTGCCGCGAGTGCTTCGTCGCGAGGAGGTCCCTTGGCGCGACCTCGCGAGGAAGTACCCCGTGCTCTGTCGCGAGCGTGACACTTGTCGCGATCGCGACAGAGGCCCTTCCTGCTTGCTTTGATTTCTGAATGTGTTTCTTTTGGTTTCATTTTGCACGGTTTCTCACTATTGCATGGTTTATGTGCGTGCCTTTGACTCGTGATATTATTGTACTAGTGTCCTTTATATGGATTTGTATTATATAAGAGTCTTAATTTGAATATTGTTTTTGTTATGTATTGTCTTGTGAGTTATTGTGTTGTCGAGCCTGAAGTGTCAAGGTCTAGGATAATTAAGCATGCTTAAGAAGGGGTTAGTGTTCAGCTGTTCTGTCCGCCCCGTTTGGGCGAAGCGGTCGACCTCCGAGATGGTCATCTTCCGTGTAGTGATAAAATGTTTTGAGACTCCGGTCTCCCGCGCTGCCTTCGTGTATTAAAGTGTTTTTGAGACTTCGGTCTCCCGTGCCGTGTTCCCGTATCCTCCACCATTGAATTCAGGCTATTATATGATCTGTTTGGTATTGATTTAGTGAAGTGTTCTGATCATTGTGTGACTCTGATTAGTGTAAAGGTTTAATGCATTGTATTTTTATCCTGAATATATTTATATCTCTGTACTCTGATTCATGATGGATTATGTATGTTAGTGCATGTTTATTATATAGTGTTCTGTTGTGCTTGTTTCTCCCCACTAAGCGTTATCGCTTAGCACGGGCTTTTATCCCGTGCAGGTAGCGTGAAGGATTTTTGGGAGTGCTCGAGTCGTGCATCTGCAGGCAGGCCACATAGGAGTCGAGTTATTTATTTTTGTCTCTTCCTGTAATTCTTTTTGTATATGTATTTCTTTATTTTGTAAAGGTTTTTAAAATGTAATCTGTTGGGCTATTGTATATAACTCGTATTTTGATTATTTATGTATTGAAGTATGTTTCCTCTTATATTTTCTAAGATTTTTTTTTTATCGGTTGTTAAATGCTTCCGCTTAGCGCATGTATGCTTCCGCTGTATGTTTTATCGCGTCATGAGTGAGTGTCGGGTAGCGCGCCCGCCGGCGTCCTTCCAACGGGGGCGACGGAGGGGGTGTTACATATTCTAAGGCTCTAATGATATGTAAATGCAAATTTGGGAGAAAGCGAATTTATGAATTAACTTTTAATCATAAATGTTAAAAGAGGTATTTTCAAATCGATATCTCGAACCATAAACGTCCCCAGTGGAGTCGCCACTGTGACGCGCGCCGGATCCCGATGCGCCGCCCGTTCGACCCGCCCACACGCGGGCGACCGGGGCATTTGCGGGTCCGTTGGCATCTTGCAAATAAATTGCAAGTGCGTCTATGTTGGGCAACAAGGAGGTATCATGGAGTCGCCACCCAATAGAACATTGGGAAAGTTACTCTCGCCTCGGAGAGCCTAAGACTTGCGCATTTTATCCATGTTGGGCCATGAGGCCTAGGATTAGCGCTAAAGTCTCGTGACCCAAGAAGTATTTTGGAGGATAACCTCTAACCTCTTGAGCCCAAAGACCAGAGCTGGGTCCGGGATTTCTCATCTATTTCTACCTCAATTAGTTTATGATCAAATTTCAATGTCATTAGTTCGCTCTCTCTCCACACTATGCAGTTGATTAAAAAGCGCATTTATTCACATTCGGAAAGCAGTAAATGAGCAGAATAAATATCAAAAGCGATAAGTTACAATAATACAAGGAGCGGAATACAACTCCCTTTTGTAAATGTGTGATTCATACACAAATCGGGGCATTGTTTATTTTGAGGACTTTGGTCCTCTCATGCATCATTATTAAAAATGGCATATTTAATATATGATGATCTTTATTGGATGAAAATAGGGCGTTGGACCCTTTTGCATTTTATACAAAACTCAATTTTATCTAAGTACAAATCGTTGGTCTATTCTTACATTTAACGGGATAAAAAAGAGCTTATTCATATATATAAAATAATCAATGAATGAATAGGCGAGAGAAATAAATCAAGAGGTTTAAGAAAACTAAACCGGACGAAATCCACCACGCATGGTAGGCAGCCGCTCAAGTTCGGAATTATCCAAGAAGACCAATATACACTCACAGAAAGTTAAGAGATGTTAATATTCATAAAATTAACACATAAGAAATCGAAGAGACTGAATAGAGATGAAAAATGATCAAAAAATGTGGAGGCAGAACCCACCGACGGCCTTTCCTGGTTGACCGACGGGCGTCGGTTTGGTTATTCGATATGCCCGTTTGTCACTCAAGAATGGGCGTCTGTAGGTGGGTGACCGACGGGCGTCGGTCATGAAGATGACCCGTCGGTCACCTCTGTCTCCGGAAAACAGAAAGGAAAAAAAGGCCTTTTGATGTCAGAAGAAACAAGTTTTATCCAAGAAGGAGATGAGGGAGTCAAAATGAAGAAAAGTAATGACAGGTATTCAAAAAATTTCACAGAATAAATAAATAAATGATAAATGATTAAATACGGGATGAAAATGGAGAGAGAATCCGGAATATTTACCCTCAGATAGTCGCTTTGGGTAAGATTTTGGTGTCGGTTAGATCCCCGCGCGTTCCACGAGAAATAAAAAATGAAAGATTAGAGAGAGAAAATGAGCTATTTCACCTCCAATCCTTCAGAATATCGATTTTTGGAGTCAAAATCTAAAGAAAACTAATTAGCTTTTAGTTCCTTTGATTGATTTGATCCTTGATTAAATAAAATTCTTTGGAAAAAGGTGTTTTTAGAGGAGAGAGAAAACGTGCTTGAATTTTGGCAGAGTTCCCTCTTCTGAAAAATTTTCCAACCCTTTTCAAATGAAAATCCGGACCTTATATAGTCAGACACGACCGACGGGCGTCGGTGTATGGGGGCAGGCGTCGGAAGAATCCTACTGACACAAGGACACTTCCGACGGCTCTGCCACATTCACCGACGGGCGTCGGAAAGGTTGCGTGCTCCGGGAAACCAGGCGGCTCCTGACAGGGGCGGTCATTTTTCGACGGGCGTCGGAAAATGCCACAAGCCGTCGGTGACTCGAAGCGACGGGCTGCCTCCACAGACGGGCTGGCCGTCTATGGAGGACAAAAAAGCTTTTTTGACTTGAAAAACTTCCGTTTTCTCCCCCTCTGCCAAGGAATTGTAGAAAAAACCTCATTTCTCATGGAACGCGGGACTAAAACCTCCAAATTCAGCCTCTCGTACAGGCTCGAGCATCGATATCATCATAGGGCAACCTCTGATCCGGACCACTCCGGGACACGGTGCTTACAATTAATGAAGGGTAAAAAGCGAAATCCGAAAAGACAGACGGCATGCCCGTCTGTCGCTGTAGAGACATAAAGCCTGTCGGTACTTAAAATCTATATAAAGACGCTAGTACCGACGGACTGCCACCTTTTTTTCTCTTTTCTTCGCACCGACGTTCTTCCCTTCCTTTTCAATTTCATTTTTTCGTTTTTGCCTTTTCGGTTGGTTTTCTTTGCACCAGTGTCTTGTCCTTTCTCCTTCATTGAGTCTCAATTTCCAGGTTAGTAAAATTCTTCTATTTTTCTTATTATTTATTTATTTATTTATCTTATTATGAGTAATGTAATTTTCATTTTTTGTATTAGTGTAATTAGGAGCCTTGCTAATTGATTTTAGTTATTACTGCCTAAGTTGGAATGCCATTGTTTAGTTAATGTTATGTTTTTTTAATGCTTTAAGCGCATGAATTATCACATAGAATAAATACTTCGGTTGAGATATAATGCATGGATATATGTTGTTTTGGGAACAATTAATGATGGATGCATATTTATTTTTTTAGTTAGATGTACAGACCTGGCCTTAGGAATGCATGCACATTGGAACCAGTACTAAGAATTAGAAAAATGAAGCAAATCTGAAAATGTTGCACTGTTGCTTAGGGCCTGAGGCCTATCCCTTTTTCTTTTTCTATTTTCTCATGCAAGAGTTTGGGCACACCCTTGTCGGGGTGCTGCCCAACCCATTCCAATGAGACACCGGAATGGTCCTCTCGCCTCGTTCAGCCCAAAGACCAGAGATGGTTCGGGACTTCTTATTTATTCATACCTTGGTTAATTTATAATTAAGTTTTGAATTTAAGTTTTCATCCCTTTTCTCATACATTTCGATGCAATAATTAGAGCACAAGTTTGATCATTCAAAGAAAGCAATAAATAAAATAAAATACATGAAAGTAAATACAACAAAACTAGGGGCGGAATACAACCCCCATTGTAAATAAAATACAAATCATGCATAAATCGGGATATTCATTAATGGTTAGGACATTGGTCCTCGCATGCATATTATTATGAAATAATTTTGATGTGATGATTTTGGATGGGGAAAATTGAGACATTGGTCCCATTTCTATTTAGGAAAAAAATACCAAGTTAGTTAATAAAAATGGTTTAGTGACTTTCTTTCTAGCGGGCCTAAATAAACAATTTTACAATAAAATTATATTGCAAAAATAAATAAAAAGCCAAATAAACAAAATATTATAAATAAAGAAAATAAATATATGAACCAAACGAGCCTTCTAAATCTCCCCATGCGCTAAAAAAAAATGTCCAAGCAAAAAATGAGTTTTGACAAAAAAAACAAAATATAAACAAAATAATGTTAGTAATTAAATCAATTAAATCAAATAAATATATAAAATAATGAATGACAAATTAAAATAAAATAAGATGACATGAAAAGAATGATGATTGAATTAAAATGTTAACAGACCAAAATAAATGGAAAAAATGCAATTATAAATGACAAATTAATTAAATGATGTGAATAAAATAAAATATGACATGTTGATAAAATTAATGTATGAAAATATGAATATGACAATAATAATAATGAAAGTAAACAAATAATAGAATAAACAAAAAAATATAACATGTAAAAAATTACAAAAAGAATGATAAAGATTAGTAAATAAGAGAATGATGAAAATAACTAAAGCAATGACATGATTAATTGATGTGTTCATAGTTAACATAAACTATTTATATGGCAAAAATGATTAACAAAAACAAATTAATTAATTATTTACATGCTACAATAATAAGTGATCAAAGTGAAATAAATTATTTACATGTTAAGAATCAAAATAAGTCAAAATTCACATGAATAAAAATATGATCATGTATAAACAATTAAATAGAACAAATATAAAATCAATACAACAAGTAAATAAATGAAAACAATAAATAAATCAATACAAACAACAAAATATACATGAATAAATTAAATATAAATAAGATAAAAGAAAATAGAAATTAAGCCTAGAATATTTACCCTCGGAGTATTGGAATTGATGAAGGAAAAGTGATGATTTTCCGGAAAATTGCTTGAAAAATAATTTAGCAATGAAATTAATTATCTTTGTTTATGAATGAAACAAAGAAATTAATTTGGATGCTTGAAATTGAAAAGAAATGATTTTGAAGTGAATGATTAATTTTCTTGGAGCCAAACAAAAGAATCAATTGGAATAATTAAGTATTGAAAATTAATTTTCCAATCTCAATTAAACGTTATTAATTCAAGGACAAAATCTCAAAACTTTGAAGAAAGAAAACAAAAGAGGAGAGAAGATGAAAAATTCAGATGTAAAAAAATTATTATGGAGGCTCCCCCCCTTAATTTTTCTATCACTAAGAATATATAGGTTGGAGGAAAAAGTTGCCCTAATTCAATTAGTGAAAAAGAATTTTATTTAAACTCAATTTCCTTTATTTTTGGTAATAAAATCAAGTTTTATTGATTAGTTATCTAAAAGAATATTTTAGAATTTAATTTGGACTAAAAAAACCTTGATTTGGGGTGAAAAAAATCTGAAAATGGTGAAAAAATCGGAAAAGGGGCTGATTCAGACCCTTTAGCGACGCTAGGGGGCAGGGACGCCCGTCGCTATTGAGCGACGGGAGTCGCAGACGACGCTGCGTGCGCGAGCAACGCCTCGCGCGCGCGCTCCACAGGAGCGCCTCGCAGCGCTCTCCACGTGCAGGTGCTGTGCGCGAGCGCAGCGCAGGGCGCTGCCGCGCGGTGGCATTCGCGAAAAAAATAAATTTTTTTTAAAGTTTAAATTGAGTAAAAATACTATAATTTTAAACCCCCATTTTTCAAAACAAATTTTAAAATATTTTATATTATTTTTTAATTTTTCACTCTAAAATGCAAATTTTCAAGGAAATCATCACTTTTAATCCTTTTTTAGACTATGAAGGCAATTATCATCATCGGGTAACTTCGATCTAAGCTGACTCAGGACCCGGTGTCTACACCTCTCTTAACTAATGTGCATACGTATGGGTTTTGCTCATTGTGTATTTAGGCAGTCCGAATAAATCGACATGGGCCTATTGGGGCATGAAAGCCTTTGATTAGGTGACCAACCAATCTATTTGTGTTTGTTCAATACATAATGATCCATACAGCAAGCAAGGCATTACGGTTCATATCACCTAGGGGAAGTATCTATTTCCATTACATGAGCTTTGGCCAGGTTGATGATGCTTTAGGTCTACCCAAGCATGGTCCCTGCCAATGGGTCTAGCTCATCACGAGCGTAATGACCGGTCGGGTCTCCATTTAATATACCAAATGGTACAAGGATCGGGCTGGTGATTATCCTTGACACTTTCCTACATTGAGTGAACATAGGGTCGTGCTTCGAGAACGCACCGGGTGTGATAGAGGGTGCAAACTAGCATAAATCTAAGGCTTTAGTGATATGCAACACAATTTTAAAAACGAATGAAATTTTTAAATTAAAACTCGATTATATGTTTTAACCAAGGTACTTTCAAAGTGAAGTCTAGAGTAGTCCCCAGCGGAGTTGCCACTGTAACGTGCGCCGAACCCCAGGGCACCTCGAAAGCCCGCTTTTAGGGCATTCGGGAGAGGTTCATAAAACTTGTAAAAGATTACAATGGTGTCTATTTTGGGCAACAAGGAGGTTTCTTGGAGTCGCCACCCAATAAAATATTGGAAAATGTCATCTAGCCTCACTGAGCCTAAAACGGTGCATCTATATCCATTTTGGGTAAGCCAGAGATATTTTGGAGACACCATCCCAATAGGACATTGAGATGGTCCTCTAACCTTATGGAGCTTAAAACAATGCAAATTAGGCCTATTTTGGGCAACAAGAGATATTTTGGAAACCCCATCCCAATGAGATATTGAGATGGTCATCTAACCTCATTGAGCCTAAGACTAGGGATGGTTCGGGACTCTCCATTTATTCATACCTTGGTTAAATTATAATTGAGTTTTGAATTTAATATTTCATTTCTTTTATCATACAATTTAATCAATTAATTAAAGCGCAGATCATTCATGTAATAAAAGCGATAAACGAAAGTAAGACTAACACAAGGTAAATGAAAATGCAGTAAATTACAACAAAACTAGGGGCGGAATACAACCCCCATTGTAAATAGCATGAAAATCATACATAAAACGGGATATTTATTAATTATGAGGACATTGGTCATCGCATGCATACTTATAGAAGATGTTTAGAGGTGAGAATTTATTTGGGTGGAAGAAACTAGGACATTGGTCCCATTTTTATTAGAAAAATTCCAAATTAATTAATATAAAAATTTTTGTGATTTTCTTTTAAACGTGCATAAAACAAATAATTTTATTAAAAATTACATGGCAAAATAAATGAAAAAGCCAAATAAATAAAATATTACAAAAAATATAAATAAATGGTCAAACCAAACGAGCCTATTGGATCTCCCCATTTGCTCGCGAGAATGCCCAAAAAGGGAAAATGTATATTGGAGTCAAAAACAAATACAAGAAAAAAATAAATGTTAGTTATTAAATCAAGAAAGTTAATCAATTAAACAAATAAAATGATAAATAATAAACTAAAATAAAATAAGATGACATGAAAGATGACAAATGAATTAAAATGTTAATAAATTAAAATAAACGAAAAAATACATTATAAACGACAAAGGAATTAAAGGATATGATTGAAATAAACAAAAAAACATGTTAATGAGTTAATAATAATAATAATAATAATAATAATAATAATAATAATAATAATAATAACAACAATAAAAAATGAATAATAATAATAATAACAATAATAAAAAATGATAATAAAATAATAATAAAGATAAAAAAAATTGAAAGCAAAACAACAACAACAACAACAACAACAACAACAACAATAATAATAATAATAAATAAAACAAATATAAAAACAATTGAAAAAATAAATAAATGAAAATAATAAAAATTTACATGTTAATCAATTAAATATGAACAAAAAATAAATAAAAGAAAATAAAAAAAAAAGAGATCGAACCTAAAATGTTTACCCTCAGAATTTGGATTCGATAGAGGGAAAAAAGTGATTAATTTCCTTGCTTTGTTTTGCAAAATTAAAATTGAATATAAAAATTGGAATTTTATTCCAAAAAATAAATTGCTTAAAAAATGATGAAAAAAAATAAAAAATTTCAAGAACAAATAATGAATTTCTTTGTCTAAAACATGATTATTGATTAAAAAATAGATTTTTATTTGAAGAAGAAACAAAAAAAAAAATGAAAGAAAAATGAAAATTCTCAAGAACAAATAATGATTTTCTTTGTCTCAAGAAAAATAATTGATTAGAAAAAAAATAAATCTTAAGAATAAAGAATGAATTTTTCTTTGTCTCAAGATAAATTATTAATAAAAAATTAAATTTTTTAACTTTAACAAATTTTTATTTTGAGGAGAAAACCTAAAAACATGTAGAGAGAATTTTGTTGAAGAAGAAAAGAAGAGAAAATGAAGAAAAATCCTAAAAATGAATTCTCCTCCTTTTGCCATTATATCTTTTTCTATTTCTATGATAAAAATAAAAACCTTATTAATTTTCGAAAAAAACCTTTAATTAATTAAAATGTTATTTATTTATATTTTAAAAATAGAACAAAATCATGAAAATCCTTAAAAAATGGGATAAAAAATCAATTTTGGGGTAAAAAAGGCAAAAAAATCATATTTTCGGCAGATTCGAGTTGATTCGGCGGCCAACGGGCGTCGGTGGGCACACGACGCAGGTCGGTGGGCGTACGTAGCGCCTGCTGGGCGAGAGCTGCGCGCCATGCGGCGCAGGCGAGGTGCACCTGCGAGCTGCCACAGAGCGCCGCCGACACCCAATTTTTTTTTAAAAGACAAATTTGACTAAAATACTATACATTCAAATCTCACTTTTTTTTTTGTTCTTATTTTTAAAATTATTTCTATTTTTTTTGTTGTAAAAAGCAATTTTGACAAGAAAATTATCAATTCCAACTTTTTTTTTCCCGTGAACAGGCGTCTCATCATCTTTGGGTAACTCCGATCTGGATTATCTCAGGAGCCGGTGTTTACACCTATTACGAAAAATTATTAAGATTGTTATCCAAATAGCAAGTCACCTCACTCAAATCAGTATCAACTGTCATTCTCACAATATGCCACCTTCCATTATTATCATACAGTCCAAATCATTCCTACCAATGTCATTACATATCAGAAAATTTTTCTCTAAAAGTAGGAATCTCCAAAATTTGAGTTACAGATCGTTGGTATTCTATCACTATCATGTCCCAAATGTCATTATCAATCCATCCTATCAAATCATATATAACTCTTTTCTCATAAAACACTTTGTTTTCTCAATATAGAATCATGCACACATTCCCTAAAGTCTTTCCTTGACCAAAATAACTATAATATTTTCTTTCTAGAATACCAGTATCACTAGTCACAATTTATTTATCACTTCTGAAACATTACATATATCTTACAGTACTTATCATTTAACCACTTTTATAAAAGTCCACACTTTTATTCACTTTTATAAACAAGTTCAAATCTATAACCAATAGGTCAATCTAACCAGATACAAATTCCATTCCTCTCAAAATATATCAAAATCTTATCACATTCTATACCTGAACTCATTAACAAAGAAGGGTCCCCACCAAGTCTATAGACACATATCTCTTACTCATACTTATACACATTCAGTGATCCTTCATTTTTCTCTTACAAATTTCTAATTCCTATCATTAACTCCTCATCACACTTACTTAACTTTGTTACCCTTAATGCACATCCTGTCAGCTTCCTGTCACTTTGAGGCAAATGCACATGTCTAATGTTCATATCAAATGAACAACAGATGTTAATGCAATGGATGTTGAATGATTCATGTATGCAGAATGATGTAATGTATTAATGCAGTTCATATAATGGCAATGCAAGTTGCCCAACCCCCTTTATGTATCACATTCAAATAATTACTCTCCTCAGTAAAGTAGCTGACAGGTGTACAGAGTCTCACAATCCTCGAAATACTTCCAATTATCAAAAATCCAGCGCTATCTAAATCCTTATTCCATATTTTCCCCTCAGGGAAAACTTATACATAACTTATGCTATACTGCAGACGATCTCTAAATAGAATCTCCATAGCTACATCCAATAACTTATTAATAGAAAATGGATTCACAATAGACTGATCACAACTTATCGTACACCACACTTAACTGTCTCATCGACGATATCGTCAACATCTATTCATTCTTATCACATTACCTATATGAAAACCAGGACATCTGCATTGGCCAATGCAAACAATATACAAAATCATCTCTAAACTCTAGTCATCCAGAACCGACTAAACCTATACTATGATACCATTAAATGTAACACCCCTTACCCGTATGCAGTAAATCATACCACGATCCAGGGGGTTCACTACTACGGTCCAAGGTGTTACCAAAACAGTCGCTTTCAAGTTACAAAAGTTAATGCCAAAATCATGGTTATAAAATTTCTTTTATTTTTAAATACACTTGCACATATAACTATAAACTACTTACGCAAGCACAATACAAAATACACATCTTCAAAAATTATTACAGATAGTTCAATTGCTTTGCTAATATTGCTTTTACAACACTTATATTTCAAAATTACAAATATATACACACTCTTAGGACTATATAAATCTTACTCTAAGATCCCTTCATAGACTTGCATTGGCCTAAACTACTACGAATGATCCTCAAAAGACCCGCTCACTTGTACCTACACAGATTACAAGAAAATTCATGCTAAGCATAAAGCTTAGTGGGAAACACATAAATATGGACGGACACTAAGTATGGCCATAAAAGAGGTTCAAAGAAAAGCACAATATAGAAAAATATTAATCAAGCAGGTTACGACCATCTAGGGACTTTCAAAGAGTACCTCAAAATAAAAACATGTACTTCGCATATACATCTATTTAATTAACATATACTTTAGGTACATCTTAATAGGCATTTAATATCATATCATCCATATTTAATTCAAAGTACACACACATCGGTCAATTCATGCTTTTATGCACACATCAATATTAACAGATCACTTACTGATTATTTATATCTTCACGCATCTTATACATTTCATTTTGTTCACTGGTTCACATTTATTCGGGTTTATAAATTTCACTTAACACACCTCGCTTAACAGTTGATTTATGACATTGTTATATCCATTCGCAAGAACTTTTAATTCACAATAACAAAAATGCATCTTATACATTTTATGAAGTATCATTTTCATAATTCGTATTACTCCATGTCATATTCATATGCATAGTCATGCCCGCAAAGTTAATGTGGTGGATAATGGGTAAATTCATAGGTACCCGAAGGTACAAACAAATATTTCTTTTCTTTTGAAAATGCATAGGGATCTTAAATAAGATCTAATCACATAGGGATCGCAAGGATCCAAACGCATAGGGACCTAATCAGGGTCCAGGAAATGCATAGGCTGCAGCAACAGAATCCTATAGGCATGCCTATCTATCCACAACTCGACTATTGCAGGCTAAATTATTAATCCAGTTAATATTCATATTATCGTGTAGTATAACATCATATAATCTTAATCGGTCATATCATATCAATTGGTAACTTACATTCATATATGGCTTATCAAACAAGCCCACACATCATCATACATATATTCACCTGGTATAACATATTTATGATTTCCATATGTATAGTCATTCATTAGGAAAATACCATAATTAATCCCCAAGTGAGAAAATCAAAGTATTCATATCACAAATGTGTGTTGCACACACGAAAGACTCTAAGATACCTTATGTTGCGCTCGCGGCACAAGTCGCGCCCGTGACAGAGCACACTCTGGCAATTTATGCCATACGGAGCCCTTTGTCGCGCTCCTGGTAGAGCCTAAACTACACCTTTAACTCCCATTTCACTTATTTATGATCAAGCACTCACCAATATCTATCAAACATAATTTATACCCATATACAATGCCTTAAACTATTCAATTTATCAAGAATTATTCATTAATTAGACATTCATATGGAACCCTTTGATATATGAAAGATTCATTCCATTTTCAACTCTTGTCACACTTAATGAAATCATTTATCCAATTCTAACATTGTATAACAATTTCTAACAATAACTAAGCCTACTCGAGGCTCGAATCACTAGTAGCACATATGAACTTTCTATTATTTAGTTTGGACATGGAATGGTATTCCAAGTTTCCTACTTATCCCAAGGGTTGGGAATCAGAACCTCGTAGTTTTACAGGTTCAATATACAATTTGGAGTATTTTCGCTTATAAACCTTGTCATGTCATGTCATGTCACTATTGGTTTTATTTAGAAATGTTTGACAAATTATGTTCTTAAGTACTTTAGTAATTATTTATATTTATAACATTAATCACTTGTATTGTAGCACCCCAAAACCCCCTGGAAGGATATCAGAGTCGCTACACACACATACACATTCAAGTTAAACAATTCCAACATACTTAAACAACTAATAGAACATAAGCGGAAGCATTCAGGAACAACATATAATTATACTAGCATTTTAGAACTTATAAAGTATACATATACAAAATCACTACATTAACAAGTATCAGAATTACAAGCCTTACAAAATATTTACAAAACACTATACAAGAGTCCTATGCAAAAGGAAAAGCATAACTAATACAAAAGAATCACTGCAAAGACAACTCCTAGTGGCCAGCAGATGGGGACTCTCGCTCAAAATGGAACCTGCAAACCTACAAGGAAACAAACATCCATCCCAAGCGATAATGTTTAGTGGGGATGAACAGAAGAAAAGGACTTCCGAAGAAGACACAACAAAAAATAACACATGTATAGCAGTAAAAGATACTCTAATCAAGATCCAGAAACTCATCATATACATAGCAAGCATGAAAGTACAATACTCAAAGTCAAAGCAAATTTGGAAGCAATAACAGTTGCTAACACTCAGGAGTAACAGAACATACAACCGATGGAAAAATTACTTATTACTCTAGTTAAATATACAACACAAAGATAGCCTGAGATCATGAAGATGGTGGACACGGGTACAAAATAATGGCGAGCAGTATCAGAAGACCGAAATCTAAAAGCTTAAATACAGAAGACCGAAGTCTAGTTTTAGGAAGACCGAAGTCTAAAACTTTAACCCATGCGGGTCGACAGGAGCAGCTATAAAACTTTAGCCCTTAATAAGCATGCTTATCAATCCACTACCTAGACCGATTAGGCTGGACAACATTCAATCACAATATCATACACTCAACAATTCACCAGGTACCCCATCAAGGATATAAACAAAACTACTCACGTACTAGTCAAGTAAATCATCACATAGCTTATGCAAATATATATAAGAAGATACAAATACATAGGCTAAAATGCATGAACCCTCATAGACAATGCAAATACTAATATTCCATACTAAAACATAACATTTAGCATGTCACAACCCTCAATGAATGATGTTATACAAGGTTAAAATAATGCTCATACCCATGCATAACATTTATATATGAATAATTATTCAAAGTTCAAAACAAGGTACCTCACGGTCACAACCATTCTGGTTGTCACTGTGACATACCACACATACAAAACAGAATGCAAACTAGGGTACCTCACGGTCAAAACCACTTGGTTGTCAGCATGACATACCTCACACTGAACGGGGCAGAAAGTAAACATGGGTATCTCACAATCACAACCACTTTGGTTGTCACCGTGACATACCACACACTTTCTAGGCAGAAAGCAATCTTAGGTATCTCACGATCACAACCATGCTGGTTGTCACCGTGACATACCTCACACTGAAAGGGTAGAAAGTAAACATGGGTACCTCATGGTCATAACCACTTTGGTTGTCACCATGACATACCACACACTTTCCAGGTAGAAGCATTTCTTGCATACCTAACGGTCACAACCACTTGGTTGTCACCGTGACCTATGCAGAATTGCCTAGGTATAGCTTTGCTAACTTCACCACAACCCATCCCAATAAGAACACAAGTCTCTCAAATGCACAAAACTAAACATGCATAACATCCATGCTCAAAACAGAGTATAAAATCATCAACTTCAACTAAGAACACATGCATAGAACCAAAACTCAACCATATCAGAACATGCATCGAATACACAATCACAATTAAAGAGCACACGATCCCAAACGTCTTGGAGTAGCCGAAAAAACCCAAATTTAGATGTTGTCCTTGCCCTTTTAAATCCTTCTTCTATCCTCAGCTTCTTGCAATACCCAAATAAACACAATCCCTTAATCCAAGTTCTCAAACAATAAACACAATGAAAAGGGTAGAAGCAGAAATTCAAAACCAAATACACTTACCTCTCAACTTTAATCCTTATCTATACTCTTCAATTAATCCAATTCAAAATGCAGAAATCCAAACACAAGCAAAACAACTCAAAGAGATGAAGGAGAGAAGGGGAAACCGTGGAACATAATAGAGGAAAGAGGCAAAAATTGCATGCAAAGCAAATGGGGACAGGAAATCCCACTAACTCATCCTTATATTACATGCCCAAGTCCAAGTGGCATCACCACAACAAGCCACTTGTCAAGCACAGCCTTAAGTCCCACTCACATGCAAAGTTTCCTCTAGAGTCCATGGCAAAAGTCTCTCAAAGTCTCTCTAATCCTTTTCTCCTTCAACCAACTAATAATTCCATTCAATTAATTCCTCAGTCAAAACATATATCCAAATTACATAGTAATAAACACATTACATCCTACTGGGGTGCAATTCGAGATGTTACAATTCTCTCCTTCTTAAGAAATTTCATCCTCGAAATTTCACCCAGTACCAAACAAATAACAATACACTTACAATAAATGAACTTATCTCAATCAAACTTTGAACAATTAGGAACTTACCAGAAGGACCCGCCTGCTCAAATTCTTTTTCTCTAATCATGGCGAAATACGGAGCTGGACCTGTCACACCCCATAAGTGGCCTAATTGGATTTAGTAATTTTTAATTGGACAACTAAGGGTAATTGGGTAATTTGCAAGAGGTAAGTGGATTAAATTGCAAGAATTAAAAGTATTGTATATGGCAGATTTTATTTTGGTGAGTAAAAGGTAATTTGCCAAGGTTTTATTGGTATTATTGAGTGGATCAGTTTGTAAATGGGTTTAGTGGAATTGTGTAACTGTGCATGTGTGCCAGGTGGAGAGTGGGTGTGTGTACGTGGGTGAGGGAAAAGAGAGGTTTGAATTTCTTAGGTTCCTGGAAAAACTAAACTCAGGAGGTTCTCTCTCTTTTGCTCTCTCTCACGTTAGCCATCCCTTCCCTCTCCATTTGCTGCTCTTTTCCCATTTGCATGTGTGTTCTGTCATTGTGGAACTAGGGTTTGAGATAGGAAAAGAGGTTACACAAGGTAAGTGGCTATTGGTTTCGTATGGTTCTTCTTCTCATTTGAGTTATTTAGAGATTCTGTCCTTGGGTTTGATTATGGTTTCATTTGTTGCAAGCTTCTGAAGATAAAAGAAAAGAGAAGGGAAAGAGCAAAATTGTGGATTGAGAAGTGCAGTGGTCGTTCTTTTTGGACTTCAGTAACAGGTTTGGGAGTGTCTGCCTTTCTCATTTTGGATCCTAGTTGCTGTTTTTATATGAATGTCAGTTACGTGTATTGGTTTATTAGAATGCATGAGTAATAGAATTTACATGTATAATTAGTAGTGTTTAAGTTTTATTGTTTTGCATGTTATATGGAAGTTCATATATATGAGCGTTAAAAGGAAAGATTCTGGGTTTGAGACTCTCTGTTTGTTTACTGTGATTATATGATAATGTTAATAATGTGAGTGAAATTGCTGTAAATGTGCTCAGAAGACCTAGAGGTATGTGTTAGCATGATTTTTACATGAAAAATGGTTTTGGGTATGCTGGGGTTTTGAATTTAGGAAGTACTCTGTTTTCTTGGTTTTCTGGGTTTTTCCACGTTTTTCTGGAAATTGGTTTTGAGAAGATGATGGAGTTTGAGAAGGAGAAGCAGATTTGTGAGAGGAAGATCACGTGGCGTGATGAAGTATCACGCCGTGACCTTCCTCCCCTTGGGAAGTCGCGACGTGATGTAGCATCACGCCTCACGACCTCGCCTGTCTCCCTGCGTGTCACGAGATTTCATCTCGTGACCTCTCTCCCTCTCCTCACAGGCGTCACGAGACGTGACTGATGGTCACGCCGTGACTGCCTGTTCTGGCTTGCTCTTTTGCTTGGCGTTGGCGTGAAGCCTGCGTCACGAGACGTGACTGAGGGTCACGCCGTGACTGCCTACCCTCCTGTGTGGCGCTTGCGAGATGTTAGCGTCACGAGACACCACTGCCTGGGTGTCTCGTGACCAGCCTCTACCTGTTGCCCAGTTTTTCTAAAGCAAAGTTTTAACTTCTGGTTTTTAAGGGTTTTTACACTGCTTGATAAATAATTAGTTTTAAAATCTGATTTGTAGTTAATAATTGTTTAATTATGAGAGTTGTATGAATATCAATTATTATACATGGTTAATTAATTAATGTATATGGTTTACATGTTTATAGTTTATTTTACATGAATATAGTTATTTCAATGTGAGTTATATGTTCTTTTTCCCTCCTGTGTTTGATATTTGAATATATTTACATGTTTCTGGATTCGATTTGTATACATGTATACATGGATTATTTCAAAATTAATTATAAGTTCTTATTACTTCCAGTAATTAATATTTGGATATATGTATATGTTTCTGATTTTGATCATTGTACATGAATACATGAATTATTGAGTTGTGTCATTTAAGCCTGAATAAGTCATAGTAGTGGATAAGTAAGCGCTTACTTAGGTCAGAGTGTGTGTGCAGCTGCTATATGATAAAATGTTATATGCAGGTCCGTTTGGATCTTTGTTCAACCACATTTGGTCTATATGGAAATAAAGCGAGACTTCGGTCTCTATATGAAAATTACATGTTTGAGACTCATGTCTCTATATGCTTGCGATACTGTGTTCTATCAGTATCCATTGGACCGTATCCACTTCTAATGAGTTTATTCCGACTAGTCAGGCTATATGTGTATATGTATTGTATATATTGAGATGTTTCTTTTTAACAAGATTAAATGGATATGATGCACATGAATTCTTGTATAACTTGATGATATGCACCTTGTATATTGATTATAGTATTGTTGCACTTATGTATATATATATTGTTATTTTGTTTTGTTCCTCCCCACTAAGCGTTATCGCTTAGCACGGGCTCTTTTCCCGTGCAGGTGGCGAGTTTGGATTAGAGTCAGAGATCTGCAGGTCGGCCACTAGAAGTCTTTTTTTTGGATGAAGTTGTTTTTGGAGTCTTCCGCTGTTATATTTTTGTACATGGCTTGCTATAGCAAAATGAATCTTTTGTAAAGGAACAAGTATATTTTTGTATATGTATTGGCTTACGAGCCCTTTTTTGTAAATCGATAGTGATATATATATGTATATGTTAAAGGTTTTACTATAAACGCTTTAAAAGTTTCTTTATATATATTATCTTTTATTTTATTTATTTGTATGCTTTTGGAATTGATTATATGTTTGTCCGCGTGGCATTCCGGTATCCTTCCAACGGGGATGGCGGGGTGTTAAAGCTTGGTATCAGAGCCCAGGTTTGGTGGTTCTGGGTTATGTTGTGATTGTTTGAGTATAGAGTCGAGTCTATGCATGAGAGTCAGTTTTGTTTAGTGGCCTAATGCAGATGTCTTGTTTTGTGTAGTGTTTGTATGGAGTCGGATCCAAGTGAGTATATGGGCGACACCATCAGTAGTGCCAATGTGAGTCGTGGAGGGAATCCAGTTAGAAGAGATGATCCAGTTAGACAGGATAGACATGAGCGGGAACCTGCACCAGCTGAGGGTGCAAATAGAGGTGTTGCTTTTGATCCAGCGTTAGTTCAGGGGTTATTGCAAGTGGTTGATAGGTTGACTGCACCTAAGGCTCCAACTGAGCTGTTAAGAAAAAGAGGAGCAGAAGACTTTCATGGGACTGCCTTGGATGAATCAGATGTGGCTGAGTTTTGGCTCAAGAGAGTAGGTAGGATTCTGCAAGAGATTAGATGTCCCGCAGATCAGAGAGCTTCATGTGCAGTTTCGTTACTTCAGGGACCAGCCTATGATTGGTGGGAGCTTGTGATGAGGAATCCTCAGCGACCAGCTGAGTTGACATGGGAGTATTTTAAGCAAGAGTTTGAACAAAAGTATGTAACGAAGGCATACCAAGAGGCCAAGTGGAGAGAGTTTATCAGTTTGAAGCAGCGGGGCATGACAGTGAGTGAGTATGACAAGGAATTCAACCGGTTGAGTAAGTATGTGCCTGAGCAGTTGTTGGCGGATGAGTTCAGATGTAGGCACTTTCTAGAGGGACTGCGTGAGGTATTCAGAGGTCCTTTGTCCGCGATGATTGTTTTGCAACCAGTGGGATATTATCAGCTTGTGGCTGCAGCAATGAAGTTAGAGGAATCAGAAGAGATTAAACAGAGAATGGTTAGCAAGAGAAGAGCACCGGATGGGGGAGTTGCGAGTACTAAGAAGTCTAAGGGAGCTCCAGTTGAGCAAGGAAATAGAGGGTCTGTTCAGGTGCCTTCAGAAGTAGGAAGTGTGGCACCGCATGCTAGCAAGGGAAATCGAGCACCGGAGTGTGAGCATTGTCATAGGTACCATTGGGGTACGTGTCGCAAGATTACCGGCGCATGCTTTAAGTGTGGGAGTATGGAGCATCGGTTTGCTTTTTGCCCTAATCGAAGAGAAGACCAGAATCCGCAAGAGAGTAGACGATCCAATGTCATCCAAAGCAATCGGGAAGGAAGTAGAGCTCCGAGAGCACCATCAGAGACAGTGCAACGACCTGGTGCTACAGAAGATCATAATCAGTAAAAAGGTTATGCTATGATTGCTAGAAATGTGACTGTTGCAGCGGGTCCTTTGAGTAAGTGTTTATATGTTAAGTTTTGTTTCGTTTCGGTTTTGATATTTGAGTTGTATTCGGTAAGCAAGGAAATTTCGAGGACGAAATTTTCTTAAGGAGGAGAGAGTTGTCACACCCCATAAGTGGCCTAATTGGATTTAGCAATTTTTAATTGGACAATTAAGGGTAATTGGGTAATTTGCAAGAGGTAAGTGGATTAAATTGCAAGAATTAAAAGTATTGTATATGGCAGATTTTATTTTGGTGAGTAAAAGGTAATTTGCCAAGGTTTTATTGGTATTATTGAGTGGATCAGTTTGTAAATGGGTTTAGTGGAATTGTGTAACTGTGCATGTGTGCCAGGTGGAGAGTGGGTGTGTGTACGTGGGTGAGGGAAAAGAGAGGTTTGAATTTCTTAGGTTCCTGGAAAAACTAAACTCAGGAGGTTCTCTCTCTTTTGCTCTCTCTCACGTTAGCCATCCCTTCCCTCTCCATTTGCTGCTCTTTTCCCATTTGCATGTGTGTTCTGTCATTGTGGAACTAGGGTTTGAGATTGGAAAAGAGGTTACAGAAGGTAAGTGGCTATTGGTTTCGTATGGTTCTTCTTCTCATTTGAGTTATTTAGAGATTCTGTCCTTGGGTTTGATTATGGTTTCATTTGTTGCAAGCTTCTGAAGATAAAAGAAAAGAGAAGGGAAAGGGCAAAATTGTGGATTGAGAAGTGCAGTGGTCGTTCTTTTTGGACTTCAGTAACAGGTTTGGGAGTGTCTGCCTTTCTCATTTTGGATCCTAGTTGCTGTTTTTATATGAATGTCAGTTACGTGTATTGGTTTATTAGAATGCATGAGTAATAGAATTTACATGTATAATTAGTAGTGTTTAAGTTTTATTGTTTTGCATGTTATATGGAAGTTCATATATATGAGCGTTAAAAGGAAAGATTCTGGGTTTGAGACTCTCTGTTTGTTTACTGTGATTATATGATAATGTTAATAATGTGAGTGAAATTGCTGTAAATGTGCTCAGAAGACCTAGAGGTATGTGTTAGCATGATTTTTACATGAAAAATGGTTTTGGGTATGCTGGGGTTTTGAATTTAGGAAGTACTCTGTTTTCTTGGTTTTCTGGGTTTTTCCACGTTTTTCTGGAAATTGGTTTTGAGAAGATGATGGAGTTTGAGAAGGAGAAGCAGATTTGTGAGAGGAAGATCACGTGGCGTGATGAAGTATCATGCCGTGACCTTCCTCCCCTTGGGAAGTCGCGACGTGATGTAGCATCACGCCTCGCGACCTCGCCTGTCTCCCTGCGTGTCACGAGATTTCATCTCGTGACCTCTCTCCCTCTCCTCACAGGCGTCACGAGACGTGACTGATGGTCACGCCGTGACTGCCTGTTCTGGCTTGCTCTTTTGCTTGGCGTTGGCGTGAAGCCTGCGTCACGAGACGTGACTGAGGGTCACGCCGTGACTGCCTACCCTCCTGTGTGGCGTTTGCGAGATGTTAGCGTCACGAGACACCACTGCCTGGGTGTCTCGTGACCAGCCTCTACCTGTTGCCCAGTTTTTCTAAAGCAAAGTTTTAACTTCTGGTTTTTAAGGGTTTTTACACTGCTTGATAAATAATTAGTTTTAAAATCTGATTTGTAGTTAATAATTGTTTAATTATGAGAGTTGTATGAATATCAATTATTATACATGGTTAATTAATTAATGTATATGGTTTACATGTTTATAGTTTATTTTACATGAATATAGTTATTTCAATGTGAGTTATATGTTCTTTTTCCCTCTTGTGTTTGATATTTGAATATATTTACATGTTTCTGGATTCGATTTGTATACATGTATACATGGATTATTTCAAAATGAATTATAAGTTCTTATTACTTCCAGTAATTAATATTTGGATATATGTATATGTTTCTGATTTTGATCACTGTACATGAATACATGAATTATTGAGTTGTGTCATTTAAGCCTGAATAAGTCATAGTAGTGGATAAGTAAGCGCTTACTTAGGTCAGAGTGTGTGTGCAGCTGCTATATGATAAAATGTTATATGCGGGTCCGTTTGGATCTTTGTTCGACCACATTTGGTCTATATGGAAATAAAGCGAGACTTTGGTCTCTATATGAAAATTACATGTTTGAGACTCATGTCTCTATATGCTTGGGATACTGTGTTCTATCAGTATCCATTGGACCGTATCCACTTCTTATGAGTTTATTCTGACTA
Source organism: Excoecaria cochinchinensis (assembly GCA_947683425.1). Lineage (NCBI taxonomy): Eukaryota > Viridiplantae > Streptophyta > Magnoliopsida > Malpighiales > Euphorbiaceae > Excoecaria > Excoecaria cochinchinensis. Next base: position 7,086,574 of record CANTUQ010000139.1, read on the forward strand.
GTCAGGCTATATGTGTATATGTATTGTATATATTGAGATGTTTCTTTTTAACAAGATTAAATGGATATGATGCACATGAATTCTTGTATAACTTGATGATATGCACCTTGTATATTGATTATAGTATTGTTGCACTTATGTATATATATATTGTTATTTTGTTTTGTTCCTCCCCACTAAGCGTTATCGCTTAGCACGGGCTCTTTTCCCGTGCAGGTGGCGAGTTTGGATTAGAGTCAGAGATCTGCAGGTCGGCCACTAGAAGTCTTTTTTTTGGATGAAGTTGTTTTTGGAGTCTTCCGCTGTTATATTTTTGTACATGGCTTGCTATAGCAAAATGAATCTTTTGTAAAGGAACAAGTATATTTTTGTATATGTATTGGCTTACGAGCCCTTTTTTGTAAATCGATAGTGATATATATATGTATATGTTAAAGGTTTTACTATAAATGCTTTAAAAGTTTCTTTATATATACTATCTTTTATTTTATTTATTTGTATGCTTTTGGAATTGATTATATGTTTGTCCGCGTGGCATTCCGGTATCCTTCCAACGGGGATGGCGGGGTGTTACAGGACCACCTGAAGGTATTGGTTTCTCAACCGTCTCCGATTGTGCTTGCACTGTCTGCCCTCTTCGTTTACCTCCTCTAGTAGATCCAGTCACTCCGATGTTACCCTTAATTTTGGACTGAACTGAACCTTCCCTCAAAATTGGGCTATTGGCCAGCATATGCTCCATGCTACCACATTGAAAACATGCTCCAGAAAGTCTCCTAGAAGTACCCTAATGGAACCTATCACAGTGCTCACACTTGGGCACTGTACTTCCCTTACTTGATGGTGCCAAAACACTATCCTTCGATACCGTCTCACGACCCGATCCTCGGGTAACCTGCCTACTTGCAGGTTCTCGCGACTTCTTAACACTCGGTACCCCATTATCATTTGCTTTTCTCTTAAGTTCCTTACGGTGCTTATCACTTCTTACTCTTCCAATTTCATCGCTGCTGAAACCAATTGGTAGTACCCTACCGAATGTATGACAGCCATCGCTGAAAGAGGACCCCTGATACTCTCTCTTAACCCGTCTTCAAATTGACAACACTTGAATTCCTCGGTTAGCAACAAATCTGGCACATACTTACTTAACCTACTGAATTCCTTCTCAAAATCACTTACTGACAAACCTTTTTTCCTCGAACTTATGAATTCCTCCCACTTTGCCTCTCGGTAAGCTTTAGTCATATATCCCTTCTAAAACTTTTGCACAAAGTAATCCCATATCATCTCTATAGGTCGTTGGGGGTTCGTTAACACCAGCTTTCACCAATCATAAGCCGGACCATAGAAAAGGGACACTTCACAATTAACCCTCTGATCCAATGGGCAATTTATCTCTTACAGAATTTTGCCCGTCTTTTCCAACCAATACTCGGCTATATTTGACTGATCCAAAGTCGTAACACTAAAATCCTTTGCCCCTCTCCTTCTAATCGAATCAGTTGGGTCCTTAGGGGCAGTTAACCTCTCAATCAATTGCATCATTCCATACATTAGTAGCGGATCACCATAAGCTAGACCAAAACCTTCAGCCCGAGGTCTCTCTTATGCTGGCTGATTAACTCTCGCAGGATTGACACTACCCACCATCTCACCTATCTCTTCACTGGGATCATACACCATCTAAACTCTACACAAGACAACATTTGCATTAGGCTATGACTCTAGACAGACTCACACACATCTAAACATTTGATAGACCAGAATCATCTAACCAGAGCTCTGATACCACAACTTATAATGCCCCAATACCGCCTAGAGGGATATCAGAGTCTCTACACACGCATACACATTTAAGTTAAACAATTCCAACATACTTAAACAACTAATAGAACATAAGCAAAAGCATTCAGGAACAACATATATTTATACTAGCATTTAAGAACTCATAAAGTATACATATAGAAAATCACTACATTAACAAGTATCAAAATTAAAAGCCTTACAAAAAATTTTCAAAATGCTATACAAGAGTCCTATACAAAAGGAAAAGCATAACTAATACAAAAGAATCACTTCAAAGACAACTCCTAGTGGCCAGCAGATGGGGACTCTCACTCAGAACAAAACCTGCAAACCTACACGAAAACAAATATCCATGTTAAGTGATAATGCTTAGTGGGGATGAACAGAAGCAAAGGATTTCCGAAGAAGTCACAGCAAAATATAACACATACATAGAAGTAAAAGATACTCGAATCAAGATCTATAAGCTCATATATACATAGCAAGCATGAAAGTACAATACTCAAAGTCAAAGTAGATTCGGAAGCAATAACAGTTGCTAACACTCAGGAGTAACAAAACATACAATCGATGCAAAAATTAATTATTACTCAAGTTAAGTATACAACACAAAGAGAGCCGGAGATCATGACGATGGTGGATACGAGTATGACCAGTATCAGAAGACCAAAGTCTAAAAGCTTAAATACAGAAGACCAAAGTCTAGTTTTTAGAAAATCGAAGTCTAAAACTTTAACCCATGCGTGTCGACAGGAGCAACTGTAAAACTCTAGCCCTTAATAAGCATGCTTATCAATCCACTACCTAGACCGATCAGGCTGGACAACTTTCAATCACAATATCATACACTCAACATTTTACCAGGTACCTCATCAAGGATACAAACCAAACTGCTCAAGTACTAGTCAAGTAAATCATCACATAGCTTATGCAAATATATATAAAAAGATACAAATACATAAGCTAAAATGCATGAACCCTCATAGACAATGCAAATACTAATATTCCATAATAAAACATAACATTTAGCATGTCACAGCCCTCAATGAATGATGTTATACAAGGTTAAAATGATGCTCATACCTATGCATAACATTTATATATGAACAATTATTCAAAGTGTAAAATAGGGTACCTCACGGTCACAACCATTCTTGTTATCACTGTGACATACTACAGATACAAAACAAAATGCAAACTAGTGTACCTCATGGTCACAACCACTTGGTTGTCACCGTGACAAACCTCATACTGAACGGGGCAGAAAGTAAACATGGCTATCTCACGGTGACAACCACTTTAGTTGTCACCGCGACATACCACACACTTTCCAAGCAGAAAGCAATCTTGGGTATATCACAGTCACAACCATTCTGGTTGTCACCGTGACATATCTCACACTGAAAGGGCAGAAAGTAAACATGGGTACCTCACAGTCACAACCACTTTTGTTGTCACCGTGACATACCACACACTTTCTAGGAAGAAGCATTTCTTGCATACCTCACGGTCGCAACCACTTGGTTGTCACCGTGACCTATGTAGAATTGCCAAGACACAGCTTTGCTAACTACACCACAACCCATCCCAACAAGAACACAAGCCTCTTGAATACACAAAATTAAATATGCACAACATCCATGCTCAAAACAGAGTCTAAACTCATCAACTTCAACTAACAACACATGCATATAACCAAAACTCAACCACATCAAAACATGCATCAAATACACAATCACAACTAAAGAGCACAAGATCCCAAACCTCTTGGAGCAGCCGAAAAACCCCAAATTGAGACCTTGTCCTTGCCCTTTTCAATCCTTCTTCTATCCTCAGCTTCTTGCAATACCCAAATAAACACAATCCCTTAATCCAAGTTCTCAAACAATAACCATAAAGAAAAGGGTAGAAGCAGAAATTTAAAACCAAATACAGTTACCTCTCAACTTTAATCCTTATCTATACTCTTCAATTAATCCAATTCAAAATGCAGAAATCCAAACACAAGCAAAACAACTCAAAGAGATGAAGGAGAGAAGGGGAAACCGTGGAACACAATAGAGGAAAGAGGCAAAAACTGCATGCAAAGCAAATGGGGACAAGAAATTGTAACACCCCAAAGTGGCCCTAGAAGAATTACGGAGTTTTGTTTGGAAAAGTAAGTGTTGTGTGCGAGAGTTCTATCGCGAGCACGACAAGTGTCGCGGGCGCGACATTCCAACTATAGCTGGTTGGTGTGGATGTGAGCGTTCTGTCTCGAGCGCAACAGAACCCTCTCGTGAGATGCTTACACAAGTGAGTTTTAAGAGATCTTGAGATGTGTATGGGACACGTGGCATTGTAGGAGAGTGACAAGTGGCATTGTAGAAGTGTGACACTTGGCAAGGGATTTATTTGTATGCATGAAGGAGTGTGCCAAGTGTCATTGTAGGGAAGAGACACTTGGCTTGGCTTGGCTTGGCTTAAGATATGGATGAATTAAATGAGATGGTTGGCATTTATGGCTTGTAGATGGCAATTAGTGTAAGAGGATTTGGCTTTAGTTGTTGGAAAAGAGTTGACCGGCCACTCTCTAAGCATTTCTAATTTCAATTTTCTGCATTTGGCCTTTTGTCCTCCTTTTATTTTCTTGGCTCTTGGGTTTTTGCCGTGCTCCATTCCTTGTTTGTTTTCTTTTCATTTAGGTGCTCTTAAGTGGATCATTTGAAGGGTTTGATGAGTAAGAGTGCGGCTTGACTTGATCCTTATGAAGAGGTAAGATATAGACTTTCATGTTTGGTCTTCTTCTTCTACTTGGTTTCTATTTTTGATTTAAAGTGAGAAGAAGCTTAACTAAGTGTTTTCTATGTGATTTGTGAGAGTTGTGGATAAGAGGCTGGGGAAGGGAAAGGAGAAGCTATGAATCGATTAGTGAGAAGCGGTTAAGCCACCTAAGGTAGGGATCGAGTGTGATTGTGTTAATTTTGCATGTGTTTACATGAAAAATGCTAGAACAAAGACATGTGGAAATAAAGAGATGTTTGTTGAGCTTTAATGAGCTCAAGATGTTCATTTTGATTGCTTGCAGTGTACATAACATGTGTATATATGTTTATAAGTATGTAAATTGATCATTTGAATGTGTGTGTTGATGATAGAGTTTGATTTTGTGAAATTCTGCTTATTTGTCATCTGACCCCTGTGTGATGTTTTTGTCATAAGTGTAGTTTTAAACGTCTAAATTGAGTGCTTCTTGATCCATTAGAACACTAATTTATATATCTATAAATGTCACAGAAATAATTGAGCAAATTCTTTCTCTAAGACCCTAAAAATTTGCCAAAACAGATGTGTCTCTACCTTTGCCGGTTCATTTGACCAGTTCAGATTATTTAGATCATATATGATGTTATAAATGTCCAATTGACTTGAAAATTGTCCCATTTGAAATTTAACATTTTAGGGAAGATTTGTTAAGAAGGAAGTTTTGCTTAAAAATGCCGTTTCGATGTCCGTTTAGTCTGAACAATATTGAGGTTGTTGGGTTTTTGTCTGGATTTTCGTGGCTCTGTCACGAGTAGTGACGACTGTCACGAGTAATGACAGTAGCTTACTGTCACTAGTAGTGACATCTGTCACGAGTAGTGACAACCTCCGCCCCTTCTCTTTTGACCATTTTATGTGTTTTCTTCCCGAATTGAACCCGAACTTCAGGGTAAGTTCCTATAGCATGTCCAACTCATATTTAACCCTATCAAATGAGCATGTGAATGTTCCCAATTGACATTATATGTAAATAATAGTATGATATAAGAGTTTATGAGTGGAATTAAATGTTATATGTTTTTAACTATTGAACATGACTAATTAAATTTGTACATGAGTTAATTATCCTTGAATTTGATGAGTGCACTTGAATTATAATCTATCCTTGGTATCAAAGTAGAGTATAATTGAGTTGCTTTCTTTTGAGCCTGATTACCGTTATAGTGGATAGATAAGCATGCTTATAAAGGGTTAGAGTGCAGCTGCTAGAGTTAGCCTTAATTATGCCCAGAGTTCGGAATACCTCGTGTATTTCATAGAGTTTTGAGTTAATTCTCCATATGCAAAATACTGTGAAAAGTATCCAGAGTTACTCGTATCCACCATGAAAGGAATTCAGGCTTATTGTTATTGTACAGTGAATATGAGATGATTAAAAGTATTGTTCTGAATAAATGCTTTAGTGCATGAGTAAAATGTTTAATTACATGACAGTTTATATACAAGTATATGTTTACATGAATGCGGACACGTGATAATGTATATTTGAATAAATGATATGTACAAGTTATAGTATGCATGAACACGTAAAAGAGTAGATGTTATGTGTCACACCCCGTTTGCCCCCTAGTAGAATGAGCCTGGCTGTCTGTCTGTATGTGTAAGCATTCGCATGTGTTCGGCATTTTATAAGGGTATTTTAGTAAAATATATGCTTTTGGGGTTTTGTTAGTATGTGGGTACATACATGGCATTAGTGTGTTAATTAAGTAAGAAATAATTGTGTGCATTTGCTTATACCATTGTAGGGTGTTTTAATTAGGAGTGTGTAGAGTGTGTGTAGTGTATTTTAGTTTGGTGTGAGTGGTTGGTTCCCACCAACAGGAAGGTGACAAATGTAGGGATAGGAAAAAGAAGAGTTAATAGAGAAAATGAAATGGGAAATGTAGGAATTCATTTCTTATTTCCCGATTCTTCTTCCTCTTTGACTCATCTTCTTCTTTGCTCTTAGTTTGAAACCCTAGTTAGGGATTAAGCTACTGATAGTGGAAATCAACCATTCCCTTGGCATTTTGTTGGTAAGTCACTGTATTTCTCATCTTAGTTTCCATTTATTTCACCTTCTTCTTCTTCCTTGAGTTTAGGTTTAACTTAGGGTTGCATTACTGTGTTTGTGTTCTAGCTGAAGCTCCTCTTGCTCCGAAGGGTAAAGAGGTTGCTGGACCTAGTGGAGCTAAGTGATAGAAGCTTAGATTTCAGGTTTGGGAATATTTGCTTGTGATTTGTATGATTTTGAGGTTACTGTAAAATTCTAGGGTTTATGTTCTTGATGAACTTGATTGCATATGTTCTTGATTTGATTGATTAAATGTTGAATTTGGGTTGTATATATGTTGCTTATATTGTTTGGGATGTTTTCCAGAAGGTAAGAACAGGTTTAATTGGTTTTGAATCAAATTTGGGATTGATTTCTGTATTCTGGAAAACTGGAAATCGAGTTACTGTAGAAATCCCGCTTTCCAGATCAGTGTCGCGTGACTCGCCAAGAAGAGAGGCAAGTCACGAGACGTGACCCCAGGTCACGCCTCGTGACCTGCCAGCTTGAGGCCGGTCACGAGTTGTGGCTGCCTGTCACAACTCGTGACCAGCTTAAATGAAGCAAGTCACGAGACGTGACTCCCCGTCACGCCTCATGACCGGCTGAGTGTGGGCATGTCGCGTGATCCGTTAAAGAGAGAAGCAAGTCACGAGACGTGACGTCCAGTCACGTCGCGTGACCTGCGAGAGCGCCGCGTGATCAGCGAGATCACGTCGCGTGATCAGTGAGAGACGAGGCGTGATCCACGAGGAACAGAGCAAGTCACGAGACGTGACCCTCAGTCACGTCTCGTGACCTGCCCTAAGAGGAGGCCAGTCACGCCATGTGACCAGCCAATCTCGCCAGTTTTTCCCCGTTCTGCTCTTTTTCCGAAATTTTCCCAGCTTTTGACTCAGAAATGAATTTGGTATTTCTTCTGTATGGATTTATATTGTGGTATGATGCATGCCATACTTTTATATGTTTTGATATAAATGATATCATGAATTTCTGATGAATTCTATTCTGTATTCTGAAATGGGAATTGAATGTCGCATAACCTGCTAGAGTCAAGTAAGTGGATAGTTAGGCATGCCTAATAGAGTCTTTTAGCTGCAGCCCTCAGTTCAGTTTGGACCCCGATCAGGTCCCCGTTTGGTTCCTCGCGAACCCTTCAGTATTAGGATCTTGTTTAAGGTCCCCTCAGTATATGAATAACATGTTTTAATAAATGAAATAACATTTAACTTGTACCTGTGAGGTACCCTCAGTATTCGATTCGTAGCCGTAAGGTACCTTCAGTACACTCGTTATCCACTGTCTAGAGTCAGCAGGTGTTCTTTAATTGTTAATTAGAATTGTTCTGATCTGATTTGACTACCATATGGAATTTCTGAATGAATTAATGATGAAACACATGCTGGATTATTCTGTAATGGATATGATTATAAGATTCTGATAGTATGGTTTTTTAAATATGAGCATGTTTATATGGATTATGTTATAACCTTTGCAATCTGCCATTGTGAATGTGTTATGCCTTGACGAACATTGTGAATGGCCGTCCATTGTTTATGTGTGTTTCCCCACTAAGCGTTTATCGCTTAGCACGGTGTTTTTACCCGTGCAGGTGCGGAAGGAGTTTTGCTTTGAGAGAGTCACCGTCATCAAGCCAACACAGAAGAGTTTAGTGTAGGGCTTAATTTTGTAACAATTGTTAATTCTTTTTGTATAGAACTCTCATGTATCAGTTTTGTATCAGCTTCCGCTTTTGTATCTATATTTTGTATATGTAATATTATTTTGTTTCAGCTAGTTGATCAGATCATTATTGTAATAGTTTAATTATAGTAATGCATGATCAGCTTTTGCTTTTCGCATGTAAAGTTTTTAATTATTCTGTATTTTCTGAATGTATGCCTTTGAGTAAATGTATGTTCTACTTTGTACTTGCTTGGTGGCACCTTTACTCATACGGCATCTCACTCCTTCTCGGATGGGATCGCCTACGTATGGGAAGGGGGTGTTACAGTTTGTGGTATCAGAGCATAGGTTTAGGCGTTTCTGGGTGTTGTTGTGATTGTTCTGAATTGCTTAGATGTGAATGAGTCTAGATCTGTGTTGGCTGATATGGTTGTTTTTTGTTTGTTTAGATGGCTTCTAATTCTGCTCATGGTGCGCGGGAGGAATCTGCCGAGAGTGTGAATCCTCCAGTTGTAGATCAGTCTGTTTCTGTTACTGTGTCAGCTCAGCATGCTAGGGTCCAGCCCGAGGCCGCAGCCATGCCCTTTGAGGCTATGTTTAGACTGCATCAGGACATGGCTAGGGTTTTGGAGAGAGTGACTGCTCCTAGAGCACCTATGGAGAATTTGAGAAGGGCAGGAGTTGAGGATTTCTATGGCACTGGTTTGAACGAATCTGAGATGGCAGAGAAATGGCTAGACAAGGTAAAGCGTGCCTTGAGAGAGATTCGGTGTCCTCCCGACCAGCAAGCAGAGTGTGCATGAGCTCTTCTGCAGGGATCTGCTTTTGAATGGTGGGAATTGGTTTGCAGGCATCCTCAGCTACCGGATCCGATTACTTGGGAGTTCTTTGAGGGTGAGTTCACAAAGAAGTACATTACTCAGACTTATAGAGATTCGAGATGGGCGCAATTTTTGAGTTTAAGAAAGAGGGCTATGTCTGTAGCGGATTATGAGAAAGAGTTCAACAGGTTATCTCGCTATGCCCCACGTGGAGTTATGACTGATGACTTTAGATGCAAGCATTTCGAGGCTGGGTTAAATGAGTCTTTAAAGATTGCTTTGATTTCTCTGATGTGTATACCTGGGGTCAGTTATTACCAGATTGTAGAGGCTGCTGTGAGAGCTGAGTTATCTGAGACTGTGATGAGAGAGAGAGCTCAGAGGAGGAGTTCTTCTCGTGGAGGATCTTCTTCGGGTAAGAGATCTAGGAACCCACAGGATGAGTCATCTTCTGGCCCGGCTTCTAGAGGTAGACGACAGGGTTCTACAGCTGTGTCAGGTTCTGGTAGGGGTGGTAGAGCTGAGACTACATCGGTTTGTCCTCATTGTAGTAAGACACATCGGGGTGAGTGTAGGTGGCTCTCCGGTGCATGCTTCAGGTGTGGGAGTTCGGAGCATCAGTTGGCCAGTTGTCCGAGATTGCATGACGATTCAGGTTCCCAGAGAGAGGGCAGTAGGGTCGGTTCGAATGCTTCTCAGGCTACCCATGGCAGAGGCCGAGGTAGAGGTAGAGGTGGTCGGCATAGAGATGTAGCTGCTTCTGAGACTGTTCAGCATCCTCCTCAGGGTGCCGTTAGAGCTTATGTTATGAGAGCCAGAGATGAGCAGGATGCGCCTGATGTTATTGCTGGTAAGTTCCTACTCCATGACACTGAGTTGTATGCTCTAATTGATCCTGGTTCCACACACTCATATTTGTGCACAGATAAAATTGTTGATAAATTGCATTCAGTTGATCAGTTAGATTATGAGATTTGTGTGACCAGTCCATTAGGGCATAGTGTCAGTGTGAGTAGAGTTTTTAGGAGTTGTCCTCTGATTGTTGAGGGAGTTGTCCTTCCAGCGGATTTGATTGAGTTACCTTTCAGAGAGTTTGACTTGATTCTAGGTATGGACTGGTTGGGTAAGCATCGGGCTGTGGTTGATTGCCATAGGAAGACAGTTGTACTTCGGGATAGAAGTCAGTCTCTTGTGTTTTTGAAAGGTTTGGGTGCTAGTTCTGTGAATAATATGATTTCTGCGATACAAGCTAAGCGTTTAATCAGGAAGGGTTGTGAGGCTTTTCTAGCAGTTGTGTTAGATTCCAGGAGGGATCAGGCTCAGATTGAGGACATTCCAGTAGTGCGGGAGTTTAGTGATGTGTTCTCGAGCGAGTTGCCTGGTTTGCCTCCTGAGAGAGAGGTTGAGTTGTCCATTGAGATTATGCCAGGTATTACACCTATTTCGAGAGCACCTTATCAGATGGCTCCTGTAGAGTTGAGGGAACTTAAATCTCAGCTACAAGAGTTATTGGATAAGGGGTTTATTCGACCTAGCATATCTCCTTGGGGAGCTCCAGTTCTGTTTATCAAAAAGAAAGATGGATCACTGTGGATGTGTATTGACTACCGTCAGATTAATAAAGTTACAGTGAAGAACAAGTATCCGTTGCCTAGGATTGAGGATTTATTTGATTAGCTTCGAGGTGCGGGTGTCTTCTCCAAGATAGATCTTCGATCAGGGTACTATCAGCTTCGAGTTCAGGATGCAGATGTGGTTAAGACTGCATTTCGGACTAGGTATGGCCACTATGAGTTTCTTATGATGCCGTTTGGTTTGACTAATGCTCCAGCGGCTTTTATGGATCTGATGAATCGTGTGTTTAGGCCATACTTAGATCGATTTGTAGTAGTGTTCATTAATTACATCTTGGTGTATTCCGAGGATGAGAGTGAGCATGAGGAGCATCTCCGATTAGTTCTTCAGATGTTGAGAGAGCATCAGTTGTTTGCTAAGCTTAGCAAGTGTGATTTCTGGCTTCGAGAAGTATCATTCTTGGGTCACATTGTTTCAGCTAGAGGTATAGGGCTTATTTTTGTAGCTTTATGATTCTTTTTGTATAGAACTCTCATATGATTTTGTAATAGCTTCTGCTTTTGTATATGTAATTTTGGGATTTGTAATTATCCTTTATATCTCTCAGTTGATCAGAACAGTAATGTAATGCTTCTATTATATTAATGCATGATCAGCTTGTTCCATGATTGGTGATGCGAAGTTTTAAATTACCCTGTATTTTGTTATGTATGTTTATGGATGAGTGTATGTGTATTATGTATCTGTGTGGTGGCACCTTTACTCATACGACATCTCACTCCTTATCGGATGGGATCGCCTACGTATGGGTAAGGGGTGTTACAAGTTGTGGTATCAGAGCGCCGGTTTAGGCGTTTCTGGGTGATTGTTTATGTGATGTTATATGTGTATATGTCTATGTCTAGGGCTGTGTTGGCTGATGTGGTTGTCCTCTTGTTTGTTAGATGAATTCTGATTCTGCTCACGGTGCGCTCGAGGGGTCCGCTAAAAGTGTGAACCCTCCAGCGATAGATCCATCTGTCTCTGTTTCGGTGTCGGCTCAACGTGCTAGGGTTCATCCCGAGGCCGCTGCCATGCCTTTCGAGGCGATGTTCAGATTGCATCAGGACATGGCTCGAGTTTTAGAAAGGGTGACTGCCCCGAAAGCTCCGATAGTGAGTCTTAGGAGAGCTGGTGTCGAGGATTTTTATGGGACCGGACCTAATGAATCTGAGTTAGCCGAGAAGTGGCTGGATAAGGTTAAGAGAGCTTTAAGGGAAGTCATGTGTCCTCCCGATCAGCAAGCTGAGTGTGCTGTGGCTTTGCTTCAAGGTCCAGCATACGAATGGTGGAAGTTGGTGAGTAGGCAACCTCAGATGCCTCATCCTTTGACATGGGATTTCTTTGATGAGCAGTTTACTAGGAAGTATGTGACTCAAGCTTATAAGGACGCAAGATGGGCGCAGTTTCTGAGTTTGAGGCAAAGGCCCTTGTCGGTTGCGGATTATGAGAAGGAGTTTAACCGGTTATCTCGTTATGCTCCGCTTGGGGTTATGACGGATGATTTCTGATGCAAGCACTTTGAAGCCGGGTTGAATGATTCTTTGAAGATTGCTTTAGTTTCTTTGATGTGTATGCCAGGAGTACATTCTTTGTTGAGGCTGTTGTGAGGGTAGAGAAGGCAAAATCTTTGATTAGAGAGAGAGCTCAGCGCAGGAATTCTGCTAGGGGTGGCGTTTCCTCATCTTCGAGTAAGAGGTCTAGGAACCCGCAAGATGATCCTGCGGCTGGTTCGGCTTCCAGAGGGAGAAGGCAAGGCTCAGCTGCAGTATCTGGTTTTGGTAGGGGTGTTCGGTCTGATGCAGCACCTATTTGTTCGAACTGCAGTAAAGCTCACTGGGGTGAGTGTAGGTGGCTTACTGGTGGGTGTTTCAGGTGTGGGAGCACCAAGCACCGTGTGGCTAATTGTCCTCAGATGGGTGAAGATTCGGGCCCTCAGGGAGGAGCTAGCAGGGTTGGATCGAATACTTCCCAGGCTGTGAGAGGTAGAGGTAGAGGTAGAGGTCGAGGCGGTCGACCTAGAGATGGAGCTGGTTCTGAGACAGTTGAGCGTCCTCCCCCAATGGCCGCTAGAGCATATGCAGTTAGAGCCAGAGAGGAGCAGGATGCCCCTGATGTGATTGCCGGTAAGTTCCTACTCCATGACACTGAATTATATGCTCTAATAGATCCTGGTTCCACACACTCATATTTGTGCACGTATAAGATTATTGATAAGTTGCATGTGGTAGAACAATTAGACTATGAGATTTGTGTGACCAATCCATTAGGGCATAGTGTCAGTGTGAGTAGAGTTTATAGGAATTGTCCGTTGATGGTTGAAGGTGTTGAGTTCCCTATGGATTTGATAGAGTTACCCTTCAGAGAGTATGATTTGATTTTGGGTATGGATTGGTTGAGCAAGCATAGAGCTATGGTCGATTGTCATAGGAAGACTTTTGTGCTTCGGGATAGGAACCGAGCTCCAGTGTTTGTTAGAGGTTTGGGTGCGAGTTCTGTGAATAATATGATTTCTGCAATTCAAGCCAAGAGGTTTTTGAGAAAAGGTTGTGAGGCTTTTCTGGCTGTGGTTTTGGATTCCAGGAGGGATCAAGTTAGGATTGAGGACATTCCTGTTGTCCGAGAGTTCAGTGATGTCTTTCCGAGCGACTTGCCTGGTTTACCTCCGGAGAGGGAAGTTGAGCTAGCCATAGAGATTATGCCGGGTACCACACCGGTATCGAAAGCACCTTATCGGATGGCTCCTGTGGAGTTGAGAGAACTTAAAACTCAACTACAAGAGCTATTAGATAAGGGGTTCATTCGACCCAGCATATCTCCTTGGGGAGCTCCAGTTCTGTTTGTTAAGAAAAAGGATGGGTCTTTGAGGATGTGTATCGACTACAGGCAGATCAACAAGGTCACAGTGAAGAATAAGTATCCGTTGCCTAGGGTTGAAGATTTGTTTGATCAGCTTCGAGGTGCAGGTGTGTTTTCCAAGATAGATCTTCGGTCTGGGTATTATCAGCTTCGTGTTAAGGATGAGGATGTGGTTAAGACTGCATTCCGGACTAGGTATGGCCACTACGAGTTCCTTCTTATGCCGTTTGGGTTGACTAATGCTCCAGCGGCATTCATGGATTTGATGAATAGAGTGTTTAGGCCATACTTAGACCGGTTTGTAGTAGTATTTTTAGATGATATTTTGGTGTATTCCAAGGATGAGACCGAGCATGAAGAGCATCTTCGGATGGTTTTGTAAGTTTTGAGAGAGCATTGATTGTTTGCCAAGTTAAGTAAGTGTGATTTTTGGCTTCGGGAAGTGTCGTTTTTGGGCCATATAGTTTTAGCAAAGGGTATCCAAGTGGATCCAGCCAAGATTGAGGCGATAGTGGATTGGAAAGCGCCTAGGAATGTCCAGGAAGTAAGGAGTTTCCTTGGTTTGGCGGGTTATTACCGTCGGTTCGTTAAGGGTTTTTCTGTGTTTGCTGCTCCGATGACCAGGTTATTGAGGAAAGGAGTTAAGTCCGAATGGTCGGATAAGTGCCAAGCCTGCTTTGAGAGGTTGAAGCAGTTGTTAGTTGAAGCTCCTATACTAACTCAACCCACCTCGGGTAAGGAGTTTGTTATGTATAGTGATGCTTCAGGTGTTGGTTTGGGATGTGTTCTGATGCAGGAAGGTAAAGTTGTGGCTTATGCTTCTCGACAGTTGAAGCCATATGAGAGGAACTATCCGACGCATGATCTTGAGTTAGCAGCGGTTGTCTTCGCTTTAAAGATTTGGCGTCATTATCTCTACGGAGAGAAGTGCAGGATCTTCACGGACCACAAGAGTTTGAAGTATTTTCTGACTCAGAAGGAACTGAATATGAGACAACGTCGTTGGCTTGAGCTGTTTAAGGACTACGATTACATTGTGGATTACCATCCGGGTAAGGCCAATGTAGTTGCAGATGCTTTAAGTAGGAAGTCAGTTTCTGCCTTATTTTTGAAACGGTTTAGATGGAGGTTTGGTTTAGATAGGGCTTTGATAGCTCAGTTGAGGGTCAAGCCTACTTTAAGACAACGGATAATTAATGCTCAGAAGGTTGATGAGAAGCTTCAGCGGATTGTGCAAGAAGTAAGTTCAGGCCAGCAGTCAGAGTTTTCGGTTCAGAACGGGGTTCTCCTGTTTGGAAACCGTTTGTGTGTACCGAATAGTGAAGAGTTAAGAAGACAGGTTTTGGAAGAGGCACATAGTTCAGTGTTCACCATGCATCCTGGCAGTGTAAAGATGTTTCGGGATTTGAAGCAGTTCTTTTGGTGGTCTGGTATGAAGAGGGACATAGTGGACTTCGTATCTAAGTGCCTGACTTGTGAGCAGGTCAAGGCTGAGCACCAGGTTCCCTCTGGATTGCTTATGCCTTTGTCCATTCCTTAGTGGAATTGGGATGACATCGCCATGGATTTTGTTTCCGGATTGCCTTTGATTCAGAGGAAGCATGATTTTGTTTGGGTTGTTGTGGATCAACTTACGAAGTCTGCTCACTTTTTGCCGGTTAGGATGGATTATCCGATGCATAGATTGGCCAGTACTTATGTGGATGAGATAGTTCGGTTACATGGAGTGCCTTTGTCCATAGTTTCGGATAGGGACCCAAGGTTCACATCCAAGTTCTGGAAAGAATTACAGCGAGCTTTGGGTACCAAGCTGAAGTTCAGTACAGCGTTTTATCCTCAGACAGACGGTCAGTCCGAGTGTGTGATTCAGATCTTAGAGGATATGATGAGGGCTTGTGTTTTAGACTTTCCGGGTAGTTGGGACAAGTATGTGTTATTGATGGAGTTTGCCTACAACAACAGTTTCCAGTCGAGCATTGGTATGTCACCATATGAGGCTCTGTATGGACGTCAATGTCGGACCCCTGTTTGTTGGACAGAGTTATTTGATAGGTCAGTGATTGGGCCAGATTTGGTTAGAGATACAGAAGAAAAGATTAGAGTTGTGCAGCGGAATCTGAAGGTGGCCAAGGATCGACAGAAGTCTTATGCCAATCTGAAGAGAAAAGATGTCCAGTTTGAAGTTGGGGACAAGGTTTTTCTTAAAGTGTCTCCTTGGAGAAAAGTATTTCGCTTTGGAAAGAAGGGAAAGCTTAGTCCTCGCTTCATTGGTCCGTATGAGGTTTTGGCAAGAGTTGGTCCAGTGGCTTACAGATTAGCTTTGCCGATGGAATTGTCGAAGCTTCATGATGTGTTTCACGTTTCAATGCTCTGTCGGTATAGATCGGATCCTTCCCATGTTCTGTCGGTTTAAGAAGTTCAAGTGCAGTCAGATTTTTCTTCTGATGAGGAGCCTAGAGCTATCTTAGAGCGGGAAGTAAGACAGTTGAGGAACAAGCAGATTCCTTTGGTCAAGGTTTTGTGGAATCACCATGGGGTTGAGGAAGCAACTTGGGAACCGGAGGAGTCGATGAGATTGCAGTACCCGCAGTTATTCAGTTCAGGTGAGAATTTTGAGGACAAAATTCTTATTAGTAGGGGAGAGTTGTCACACCCCGTTTGCCCCCCTAGTTGAATGAGCCGAGTGTATGTATGTGCATTTGCATTTGTTGGGCATAACATAAGGGCATTTTGGTAATTTTGCATGTTTTAAGAGTTTTGCTTGCATGTGGGTGCATGCATGGTGCCATGGTGTGAGTTAGTTGGGTTAGTTTTGTGTGTGCTCAAGTGCACCATTGTAGTGTGTGTTCATGAGAGTTTCATCATGTGTGGTTGAGTGCACCATAGTAGGATATGCACTAGTGGGATTGATTTAGTATGTGGACATGCATATGGTTGTAGGGTGTGTTTAGGGAGTTGCACTTGTGTGTGTTGCTCACACATGAGTAGGGTATGCTTTAGTTGAGAGAATCTTGTGTGTGTGTAACCTAAGCATCAAGGGTGTGAGTGGCCAAATCCCACTAATTGGAGATTGACACTTGTCCTAGGTTAAGAAAAGAAAAAGGAAAAGAAAGGAAAAGGGGATTTCAGATTTTAATTTTTGTGTTTCCCGTTCATCACCGCCCCTTCCTTCTCTTCTTCTCCTTCTTCTTCTCTTTTGAACCTTAGTTAAGATTCAAGGGTTACTAGTGGGGTTTGATCATCTCTTAGTGTTCATTGGTAAGTTTTATGCATTCATTTTGCTTTTGTTTCAGTTTTTCCCATCTTCTATTCTCTAGTTTGGATTTGGAGTTAGGGTTGATTTGGATTTTGTTTTGTTTGTATGTTTTGGTTGGGTTTCCTAGTTAAGCCTCCCCGGGATCCTAAAGGCAAGGAAGTTGCTGGATCTAGTGGAACTAAGCACTAGGAGCTAAGGATTTTGAAGGTTTGGGAACTTTCTTACTTTTGCATGAGAAATGTTCATGTATGTGTTTTGATGAGTTCTTGGAATTTGATTGTTAAATGTTCTTTATCTTGATGTATATGATATGGGTAATTGCTTTGAAGTGTGAATCTTGCAAAAGCATGAGTTAATTATGGTAATTTTGGAATTGATGTGGTTTGATGCATAAATTGGATTTTTGATTGATTCTTGAAATTGAATGTGTAAATTAATGGATTGGATGAAGTTTATTGTGAATAAATGTTGTATTATGGTTGTTGATGTTAATGGATGGCTGGATTTGAGGTAAGTAACCTTGGAATGGGTTTTGTGTGGTTGGATGAGGATTTGGAGGAGGAAAATCTGCAGAATTTCTGCAGATTTTCAAAGTCCCGACGCTGTCGCGATCGCGACGGAGAGCGATGTTGGGAACTTCGTTGTCGCGAGCACGCGAGCCCGTGACAGCCGAAGTGTTGTGTACCTTCTGTCGCGACCGCGACATCAGCCGCGATCGCGATAGAGCGTATTGTTGGCCAAGTGCTATCGCAAGCACGCGATCTGTCGCGAGCTCGCGACAGCACCAATTGTCCTCTTTCGCGATCGCGACATACGTCGCAAGCGCGACAGAGCCCAGTCCTTCCGTCCTCCTCGCGGTCAAGAAGTCCGTCGCGCGCACGCAGCGAAGAGACTTTGGTCTCTGTCGCAAGCGCGATAGACGTCGCGAGTGCGACAGTCTCTGGTATGCTAATTGAGTTCTCTTCTTTGCATGAGGTTTTGAACTTCCGTTTCTTTTGACAGTTATGAGAATTATGCTAAGTGTTTTATGAACATGGAACATGATATGATTGTGCCCATATACGATGATAATTTTGGAAGTTAAGAAATGGATTGAATGGGTTATGTATGACCTGCTAGAGTCTAGTAAGTGGATAGTTAGGCATGCCTAATAGAGTCTTTGTTGCAGCTTCTGTTTTCCGTTTGGACCCCGATCAGGTCCCCGTTTGGTTCCTCGCGAACTTTTGTAATGTGTTTGGATCTTGTTTAAGGTCCTTCTGGAAATGTTTGTGAATGAAAAGTTAAAATGGTTTTTCATATTCGGTTGGTACCCGTAAAGTACTTTCTGTTCACTCGTTATCCACTACTCTGGGTCAGCAGGTGTTTCAATGGTTAAAGTGTTTGTATGAATTGTTATATGGGAAAACATATGTTTTATCCTTATGGATTCAATGATGAAAAGTATAATCTGCTATGAGAATCTGATTATTGTTATGAACCTTCTGATGAATGGCTATATGTATGTACGCATGTGAACTGCCTTGACGACCGTTGTGAATGGTTGTCCTTATGCTATGTGTTCGTTTCCCCACTAAGCGTTTATCGCTTAGCACGGTGTGTTTACCCGTGCAGGTGCGGAAGGAGTTGCTTTTGGGAGAGTCGTCGCCATCAAAGCCAACACAGCAGGGTCTTAGTGTAGGGCTTATTTTTGTAGCTTTATGATTCTTTTTGTATAGAACTCTCGTATGATTTTGTAATAGCTTCCGCTTTTGTATATGTAATTTTGGGATTTGTAATTATCCTTTATATCTCTCAGTTGATCAGAACAGTAATGTAATGCTTCTATTATATTAATGCATGATCAGCTTGTTCCATGATTGGTGATGCGAAGTTTTAAATTACCCTGTATTTTGTTATGTATGTTTATGGATGAGTGTATGTGTATTTTGTATCTGTGTGGTGGCACCTTTACTCATACGGCATCTCACTCCTTATCGGATGGGATCGCCTACATATGGGTAAGGGGTGTTACAGGTGGCGAGTTCGGTTTGGAGTCAGACATCTGCAGGTCGGCCACTAGAAGTCTTTTTGGATTAAGTTTATTTTTGTGTCTTCCGCTGTTATTTTGTACTTGGCTTGTTCAAAGCAACATGAATCTTTTGTAATGGAACAATTATTTTGGTATATGTATTTGCTTACAAGCCTGTTTGGTAAAACGATATTGTTATGATGTATGTTCTAGGACTTGCTATATTATGTTTAAAGGTTTCTTTATACCTCATTTTGGTTTTGTGTATTTTTGATATTCGAGAATTGATTTTGGAAAAAGTAATTTTGTAAAAACTAATTGGATTTGTTATCTTTTAATTAAATATATTTATTTATTTATTTGGATATATGTTTAAGTAATTGAGTTAGCCCGCGTGGCGCTCCGGTATCCTTCCAATGGGGGTAACGGGGTGTTACATTACGTGCTGAGCATTAAATATGCCCAATGGTGATTGCAATTCCATGTATTTCCACTAAACTAAGTTGTCATGCATAAACAATATTACAAATATAATAAAATAATCATAAATGAATATTATTTAACTTATTTATGAATTATGCATGAATTTCACATTTAATTACCATTAAATCACATAATTATAAACATTTACACAATTAATACATATAAAAGACCATAATTACCATTTTGTCCATAAACATGGCAAAATTACAATTAGGTCCTTAAACTTCACAAAAATTATAATAATGCCACCAGTTCATTTTATTTCACCATTTTACTATTATTTAACAAGCAAATTATGATTTTACCCTCCAATTACCAATTTCATTCCAAATTACATTTTAGTCCCTAAAAAGTGACCAATTTTCACATTAAACCATTTAATTACCTTTTTACCCTTATTAACGATTATTTATCCACTTAGGATCAAAATTACCATTTTACGCTCGAACTTTTTCAGTAATTCCAATTGTGTCCATTTTTCATACAAATATTATTTTAATCACATTTTAACCTTTTTAAGCTTATTTTTACCACACTGCCCCTTGTATAAAACTAGCAGACATCTATGATCGGGATAAACGAGATGTGAACCTCAATAGGTTTAATACAGAATAGAGAGACCCCGTGGCACCACCCCTATAATATAAAAAATAAAAATACATATAAATATGATATTGATACTGAATATTACAGAATAGGACCGTCATTGGCCTAAAAATAGTGAGACGTCATGCTCGCACCCATAGTTATAGAGTCCCTATGGCTAGCCACTATATCCAGAACTAGACTTAACTAACAGAGTATTACATAGGGCATTAATATTCCATTTTACACATTTTTAGGTTATCATACATACTTTTTATGGAATTTCGTCATGCTATCACATCACTACACAGTTGATTCACATCCATTTACCGTCACATACTATAATTCTCATGTTATCATCATGGTACGCATGTAAACACATATGTACATCATTCGACCAACATGTAAACTTTTCACCACTAATTCTTTTCATGAACTTTAACATTTATTTATGTCTTTTACATGTTGAATAACATAGCCATGCCATTATTTTTCATTAAAACTCATTAAAATCATGCCTTTACACATGATAACCATTCGGCCACATACAAACATCATACATCATGACATTTTCACATGCTCTAACACATTCCGTTAGATAGATCACATGCCAAATATCATGTGTGCATCATAAACATGCCATAAACATCATCAAAAGACATCAAAATCATGTGATATACCATTCGACCTAAGTAGGGATTCATCATGCCAACTTTGTTTTCTCATTTTAGGCATTCATTTCTATGTTATTAACATCCCTAAGCATGAATATCAAGTTATTTTCAATTAAACATGCCTTAATCACATACTTTACTCACAAACATAACCTAAAATACAGCATAAACCATGGAAATAAGTGGAGTTTGCAATCAAAAACCTTATCTCCTTGCAATACACCTCTTAATACTCCTTATCCTTGCCTTTAGCTTGATTGGAAGTTTCTTCACCTAGTTGACATAACCATGGTCAAACACAAAGATGAAGATTTCATCAAAACCAAGCTTTCTTTCGTAAACATCTTATTCACATCCTGAAGTACCCTTAGGAACCTTGAAACCAAATTAAAATCACTTAAATCACTTACCTCAAAATCACACCTTAACTTTCAAATCTTGGTTTTACCCACTTTTAAACCTTCAAATGGACTTTTAAGAGCACCAATGGAATCTAAATGAGCTAAAATATGTTAGGGAGGCTTGAATATGGGGTGAGATGGAGGGAGATTGGAAGAAAAATGGAGGAAAAGGGAAGGAAGACAATTTGGCCAAGGAAGAGGAAAGGGAAGGGCAGCACAAATGGAAAAATGTAGAATTATCCAACATTATGATGTATTTATAACGGTTTAATTGAACAGAACAAGGTCCAACCAGTTTGGGATAATTTTTGATTTTCGGGTCATTTTTCACTGTTTAAAGGTAACTGAGTGTTTGTGAACTCATTTTCACTCCCAATCAATTTCATCATTCTTAAAATATCAAATATAGCCTTCACACAAAATTTTAGCTCAATCGGAGTCCATTTGGGGCTAGGTTCACCTAAATCGGTCCGATTCGATTCAGTTCGGTTCTGTCGTAAAATACCAATCTAATACTGTCAAAAAATTCTAAAAATTATTCTGAACTTGCACACTTCCCAAAGTAGACCTTTTTGTCAAGTCTAATCATTTTTAAAAATTCGGTCAAAGTTCGATCAAATTGACTAAAAACACGATAATTTTAAGCCCCCATTTTTCAAAATTAATTTTTAAAATATTTTTTATTATTTTCCAAAGTTTCACTCTAAAATGTAAATTTGATGAGGAAATCATCACTTTTAACCTTTTTAGCCTGTGAAGGCAATTATCATCATTGGGTAACTTCGATCTAGGCTGACTCAAGACTAGGTGTCTACAGTTGCCCCCAGTTTAGGGGAATCTAGTACACTGGTGTCTAGGTGAGCCTAAAATCAAAGAAGAAAAGGAAAGAGACGTGTACCTGAGGTAGCTCTTACCTTTCCGAAGAGGGGAACCTGTGGTGGTGGTTGTTGCCATCTTGTGGGCGTGTTGAAGCGGTAGTGCCGTGGTCGTGCTAACCCTCCGTAGAGTGGTAGTGCCGCCATCGTGCTAACCCTTCGGATTTGATGAAGTGGTAGTGCCGTGGTTGTGCTAACCCTCCTCAGAGTGGTAGTGCCGCCATCGTGCTAACCCTTCAATTTGATGAAGTGGTAGTGCCGTGGTCGTGCTAACCCTCCTCAGAGTGATAGTGCCGCCATCGTACTAACCCTTCGATTTGATGAAGTGGTAGTGTCGTGGTCGTGCTAACCCTCCTTAGAATGGTAGTGCCGCCATCGTGCTAACCCTTCTGTTTGATGAACTGGTAGTGCCATGGTCGTGCTAACCCTCCTCAGAGTGGTAGCGCCGCCATCGTGCTAACCCTTCGATTTGATGAAGTGGTAGTGCCGTGGTCGTGCTAATCCTCCTCAGAGTGGTAGTGCCGCCATCGTGCTAACCCTTCGATTTGATGAAGTGGTGCTGTCTATGAGCCCTTTGGTTGATTGTCTGCCCCTTGAGAGGTCTTTGGTTGATAATTGGATTGGTGTTTGAAATGATATTAGGATTTTTGTTTTCTACTGGTCGCCCCCTGAGAGGTCTTTGATTGATTGTTTGGGCTGATGTCGTGACTCGACTTTTGTCGGTGTCTGCATCAAATCTCTCTTTCTACAAAATAGGGAAACTAAAATATGCAGAAAAAATAGTGAGCATGCAAGTGAAATGCATAAGTCATGCGGGAATGCAGGGTAAGAATTCATCTATGTGGACTTGGAGATGATAGCCGAGATAGCTGTAATTTGCCATAGGATCGATACCTTTTAAGCTGCTTTTGAATTTCTTGCCCTTTAGCATTGCAAGATTCTCATCCGGTACCTGTAGTCATTAATTGAAAGTAGTGCGTCCCTTGTTGATTTTCACACTAGCTTTTCTTAGCGGGAGATGCGTCCTTTTAAGATTTTCACATAACCCTGTGCCTTATTTTTGCGTGAAGTGGACCCAACCCAATCCAGCGGCTTCTTTTTTTTTTTTAAGGACAGACTGCCTGTTTTCAGGTTTTCACCCTATCCTTTTGCCTAATTTTTGCTTAGAGCGCCAGTTATGGTTTTCACTCTAACGGCTTTTTTTTTTTTTTGCTGGTGATTGCTGAAGAGGCTGAATATATTGCCCGAGAATCTTTCAGGAGTCTTGGCATTTGATAGCAGGATGAGTCGACTAAAGCACTTGCCATAGATGACTTTGACCACATAAGGTGAGCTGCTATGATTACATCAATAAATCATTGCATAAATGCATATGTTTCACTTTTATTTCATTAAACATGATCATTGTTTGAAATTAATCTCAAGGAATACAAGACCCCAGCTAATCTCAGGATAAATCTTGAAAGCATCCAACTCCTATTATCAATCAGCCCTCTCGGGTTTCATGATTGAATGTTTTCTATCATCTCTTAATTTTTTCTTTGAAAGTGAATTCTAGATGCAACTTTGGGGACGAGACTTAACTCGAATGCATGAATGCACTCGTGGCTCCTCGCTTTAAGCTCAAGAAACACCATATGCCTCTTCTTACATACCAAACCTTATTAGAAGGTCACCTCCGCTAATTGGATAAGACTGAACCAAGAATCAAGAGGTCTTATTTTAGTTGTAATGTTAGGCTTAGGTAGATGGCTGTCAAAGGAAGATCAAATTGCTAGAGAAAATATGGCCGCAAATATTTACTCGACTGATGGATGAACCATTCTCAGATTAGTTGCATATACAAAGGTATTCTTGAATTTGGGTTCGATAACGTTTTAGCTCATTAAGATCAGAATGACAGTTAAAAAGGTAATCATCGAAACTCGACAAGTGGTTACTATTTTGAGCTCTATTTTATTTTATTATTATTATTTTTTTTTTACTTTTTTTTCTGAGCTCATGTCTTTGGCGTATGACTGAAACCCTCTTCTCAAATTGTAAACTCATCCTTACCAAGGCAATTTTTGATAACCCAAAAAATTGTTAAAACGTGCATCCATCCCTTCTAGAGCGGCCAATCTTCTAAGGGGAGGCAAAAATCATTTTAGGCGAGGGAATAGTTTTAACATGTGTAACAACAAAATTGGCACGCATTTATCATACCCACATAAAGGCTCAATGGGCTAGCAAGCGATTGGGAAATAAGGGTAGGAAATGGTCATTTAGAGAGATATATAAATAAAATGTTGCCTAAATCATTTTCTAGGTTCCGTCTTATCCAGGGATCGCTTTGATGGGTAATCAGAAAGGTTCTAGTGCTCTTAGTGAGTTTTCATCCAATCCCCTAATTGCAACTAGTTTTTTTTTCTTTTTTTTTTAATTTCCCTCTCTACAGGAGTTATATCAGATACTATCAAGATTTTCTTTGGGTTCCCCAAAGTTTTGAGATTAATTGCAGTCATATTATTTGAATTAATGCCAAAGTAAATGCAATGTGATCATGTTAAATGAAATCAAATAGAAATATCATACAGATAAGCAAAAATTGTTCTATTGAAATAACCAAACATTATCATAAAAAATTGTTCTCAAAATAATAACAAAGATTGAAAAAGAAAGAACATAATCTTCATTTCCACTCTCACTAGTAGATTAAGAGGACCCGATCATAATCATGGTGGAGGGGCTGCGTTATAGCCCGCCTTTTTCTTCTTTTCTCTCTTCTCAGGATCCGTGATCTGATTGGTGTCGATGAGATCCTTGATCTTATTTCTCAATGTTCGGCAGTAATCTGTCAGGTGGCCGGTGTGCTGGTGGTAGGCACAGTACTGGTCTTCTCTGTGTCCTGGCTGCCCTTGATTCATGGCTAGTCTAGGCGCCAAAGGCTGCAGCTTGCCCTCTTTCATCAGCCTCTCCAATATCCAGGATAAGGAGCGGCCTAAATTGGAGTAATATCTCTGGCGTTACCCCACTCCAGTAGCTGACACTTCGACTGTCTTGCTGTTCCTATTGTTGCTGCTCCCGGCACCTCCTAATTTGAATCCCGACTGGTTCCCATAGCCTTTCCCAGCAAAGTTATTTTTTGCTTGCTTTCTTTGCTAGGTAATCCGCCTCAGCTTCTATAGCGATATCCTTAAGCGACTCCTAGTCCTTGAGCCCCTTAAAACTTACCAAGTCCCTTAAGTAAGGGCATGAGTTTCTGATAAACAGCCTGATCTGGTCTGCAGTGTCAGGCTTCCTCTTCATCTCCATGACCCTGTTTCTCCATCTTGTAAGGTACTCATGGAATGACTCATCATTTTTCTGCTGTAGAAGCTCGAAATCCTTTAGGGTGACCTCCATCCTAGTGCTGCAGTCATACTGCTTCATGAATTCTTCGGTTAAAAGGTCCCAGTCCTCCTTGGACCTCCTATCCAACCCGTGGTACCACTCATCTGCCGGGCCCACCAGACTAAGGCAGAAATATTCCACCTTTTGCTTCTTGCTCATCCCTATGCCTTTCATGACCAAGGTGTACTGCTTGATGTGGGGGGATGGGTCTAAGGTGCCATCAAACTTCGAAAGCTCGGGCATCTTGAATCTTTGAGGCAGCAACTCTTCATCCCCCAGATCTCTATCTTTAGGGTTGACCCCCCTTCCGTTTGATAGCATGCGAGTGATGGCTTCAATTTGTTGCCTCATTCCCCTCAAGGCTTCATCCTCTACCCTAGGCGCCCTTGGCCTAACAATGCGGTGGACTATTGGCTCTTCACATTCTTCCTCCATCAGGAAATCATCATTGGGATTATGAACCCTTTCCCCTCTTGGCTCGACTGGTGCAGTAGCTCTGTGCTCATTGTTGGGTTGACGAGCAGCAACTCCAA
Organism: Excoecaria cochinchinensis; assembly: GCA_947683425.1. NCBI lineage: Eukaryota > Viridiplantae > Streptophyta > Magnoliopsida > Malpighiales > Euphorbiaceae > Excoecaria > Excoecaria cochinchinensis. Next base: position 7,112,390 of record CANTUQ010000139.1, read on the forward strand.
TGAAGGGAGCCTCCCCACCAGTAGGTGGTTCGGCTTGGCCCCGAGGAGTGGCTACTTGCGGTTGTAGAGCAGCATATTGCTATGGGGCAGCAGGTGCAGGAGGATGGGCAATCCTTTTGGCCATAGCGCCCATCATGTCTAGCATCCTTCTTTTAAAGTCCTTTAGCCTCCTAGCTAGGTCTTGAGTGGTCAGAGCTCCAGCTTCTTCTGCCATTTATGGTTCTGAAGAGAGTAACTCAGAATCCCAGTTGGACACTAATTTCGGCAACTAAAAAAACAGATTTGACCTTACTAGCTGACCATCGGAACCTCTTGTCCACTTAGATGAATCTATAATGGCTGAAAAAATTAGATTGTTAGAATGATGCATGAATGACATATACAATGCATGATAGTGAGTTATGCAACATTTACAATCACATGCAAGCAAGTAGATCCTTCCAACCTTATTACTCCCACACACGAGGTAATGTGGTCTCTTTCCTAGGTGGGCTCGATCCATGGGTTAGCGGGGAACCCAATGGATGCGTATGGTGCTCGGTGGAAAATCAGCATCATAACATCTCTTATCTAATGCGCATACATATGGATTTTGGCCTTTATGTATTTAAACATTTCAACTAAATTTAGATGGGCCCACCGGGGCATGAAAGCCTTTAATAAAAGCCCATTTAATTGGGTTGAATTTTTTCAATATATAATGGCCCACATAGCAAGCATTGTATTAAGGTGCATGTCACTTAGGGGAAGTATCTATTGCCATTACATGAGCTTTGGTCATGGGTGATGATATTTTAGGGTTATCCAAGCATGGTCCCTACCGACGGGTCTAGCTCATTACGAGCGTAACGACTGATCAGGTCACCATTTGATATACCTTGATGGTACCAGGCTTGGGCTGGTGATTATCCTTAACACTTCCCTACATTGAGTGAACGTAGGGTTGTGCTTCGGGAGCACACCGGGGCTAATAAAGGGATCAAACTAGCATAGTTCTAAGGCCCTAATGATATGAATTGCAATTTCAAAAAGGGATAAAAATTTTAAATTAAAACTCAATTATAAATTTTAACCAAGGTACTTTCGAATCGAAGCCACTTAGAGAGTCCCTAGCGGAGTTGCCACTGTAACGCGCGCCGAATCCTATAGGATGCTCGCTTTTAGGGCGATCGGGAGAGGTTCATGAAAACTTGTACGGTATTTACAAGTGCGTCTATTTTGGGCAACAAGGAGGTTTCTTGGAGTCGCCACCCAATAAAACATTAAGAAAGTTCATCTCGCTTCAGTGAGCCTAAGACGGCGCATATATCCATTTTGGGCAAGCCAAAGGTGTAACACCCCCATACCCCCGGTAAGGAATATCGGGGCGCTACGCGGACACTTACGTATACATGTACATGCATTAGCGGAAGCGATAGCATAACACATCCATTTAAAAGTAATTAAATACTACACTAGGGTCCACTTGCATTTCATATTAACTACATATACATTTACACGTTCATATTACATCTGTTTCCATTTAGCTTTACATATGCATTTACATGTACCTTTGCTTGTGATTTTTTTACTTATATTACATAATGATGTTACTCAAAATGTAAAACTCTAACTCTTTCTTATACAAATAGGTATAGCAAAAACTCCTAGTGGCCTTGACCCGCAGATGTTCGCTCACTGCTCCGAACCTGTAACCTACACGGAAATAAACATCCGTGCTAAGCGATAACGCTTAGTGGGGATGAAAACAATGCAAAGGACTTCTTTACGAAGTCACAAATAGCTCACACATATGTCATATAATAAAAATCAAGTAGTTCATGCATATAGCTTTAATACTTGTATAGGTTTCATGTTCAAATATCAAATACTCTGAACTCACATATAAGTAACATCTACTCTTTCACTAATTCATGTACACTACATCTTGTACATTTCGTTTATTCAAATATACATTATCATGTAACCACATTCATGTCAATACACTCATGTAATCATGTACTTGTATACAGAACTGTAATGTACTTAAACATTACTTTCATGTACTATAGCTTTATTCGAAGCATCACTATAATCATCTCAAGTTCACTGCACAACATTTAACAAAAGAAGCCTGAGTTCCTCTCATGGTGGATATGGGACGATCTATATAAAAAACATTTTCGATAGACCGAAGTCACAAAACTTTTTCATATATCTCTATTAATGACCATTCTCAGAGGTCGACCCGCTTCGCCCAAACGGGCCGGAACATTGGCAGCTGCACTTGGTAATCCCTTTATAAGCATGCTTATTTATCCACTATAACGGTAATCAGGCTCAATACCAACTCACACACTATACACAGACATCAACTCATCAACTAAAAGTCAAGTGCATTTATCACATTCAGAGACATTTAGTTCATATACAATCTTTATTAATCTTGTTCAACAACTAAAAGCATGTAACATTTAAATTCCATGCATGCACTCTTATATAACACCATCATATACATGTATTCAACTCATTGGATAAACATATAAATCATGCAAAGCAAGACAGAAGAAAACACTCTCTTCAAAACAAGTAGAACAGGATGAGAAGAGGTTCACTATCACGATCGCGATAAGAAGTCGCGCTCGCGACAGAAGCCAAGTCCACTGTCGCGATCGCGACAAGATGTCGCGCTCGCGACAGAAGCCAGATTGCAAAAAGGCTCTATACTCTATACCAAATGCATTATGTAACAATTCCTAAGTTCATACATATTTATCATGTCATGTACTATACTTCCTACAACTATACATTGTTACTTTATTAGTTCAATTACCATCTTTAATCATACTCATATGTATTTTTCCATTAACAACTAGTTTGTAATCATTTAGGAGCCCTAATCATGTATAAAACGTTAAGGGGAAAGGCAAGGGGTTGACCCATGCCAACCATGGGCTCAAAATGAAGAAAAAAGAGCTTAATATATAATGTTCTATCGTGAGGTCACGACCTCTATCACGCTCGCGACAGAGGCTCGCCTCTGGAGCCTCATAAGACTGCTTTTTACCCTGAACTTGTATCGCACAAACGACCATCTAGACTTCATTTTTAGGAAAAGTAGTCTTCATAACAATTGTTCCGTAGGATGATATCTTTCAAATGGGACAATTTTCAGGTCATTTGGACATTTATAACAAAAGATATGATCTTTACAAGCTATACTGTTCCAGTGAACCCGCCAGAACAGGGTCACCTACGTTTTAACTACCTTTTGGGATACTTAGGGCCTGAATTCGATCAAGCACCCTCTTAGAACGTTTTAGATACGAATCTTATCTTTCAGATGCAATTTGAATCAACACAATTGGAGTCCTATAGCTCTACTTATAATAAATACTATACACAAGGGTCTAATGACAAATAAGCAGAATTTCGCAAAATCAAACACTATTATCAACACAAACACTCAAATGATCAGGTTACATACTTTAAACATATATACACTTGTCATGAGCACTGTAAGCAATCAAAATGAACAATAAACCAATATACACTAAAAGAGCAATTGAGCTAGTTAAAGCTCATCATATACATCTACATCCAGTCATGGTTCTTTTTAAACACATATCATTCAATCACATGCCAGGAAAACAAAATCGCGCTCGATCCCTACCTCTAGGAACTCGATCACAGCTCTCTATTCAGCTCCAACCCTTTCCTTTATTTTATCCCATTTCTTGTTCATAGCTTCCACAAATCACATAGAAAACATTTTGAGTTAGACTTTTTCTCACTTTAAATTAAAAACAGAAAGAAATAGGAGGTCAGATCGGAAAACAAATTCAACTTACCTTTAGAAGAGACCTAATCAAGTCCTACTATGCTCTCTTTAAGCCACTTCAAGTGGTTTTCCCTCAAGAACAAATCAAATGAAGAAGAAAAGAACAAAGGGAAGAGCAAGAGAGGAGAACAGTTGAAGGCCAAAGAAAAAGAAAGAAAGAAGAGCAAAAGGGCCAAAGACAAAGCAACTAACGTAGGAAAAGAGAAAGAAAAGCAAATGAGCAGATGGTCAAACTCTATCCAAAGCCAAAGACCTCATAATTTCCCACTTACCTCATTAAAGGCCAACCACCTCACTTAATACATGTATATCTCTTTCTTAACAAAATACATACATGTATTTTGACCAAACCAAATAATATCTTAAGCCACATGTCACATCCCTACAAAGCCATGTGTCACTCCCCTTGGATGCCACTTGTCAAACTCCTATGCCGCCATGTGTCACTCTCCTACAATGCCACTTGTCACTCTCATATGCCGCCACTTGTTACTCTTCTACAATGACACTTGTCACTCTTCTATGATACCATGTGTCAACTCCCTACAACTCCAAGTCTCTTAGTCCCACTTATGCACACATCTCGCGAGGGGGTTCTGTCGCGCTCGCAACAGAACGCTCACGCCCGCACCAACCAGCTGAAGTTCAAAAACCGCTGGAGGGCTCTATCGCGCCCGCGACACTTATCGCGCTCGCGACAGAACTCTCGCACATAAACTTACCTTTTTCGAGCAAAACTCTGTAATTCTTCTAGGGCCATTTTGGGGTGTTATAAAAGGGGTCTTGGAGGTGATCACCCCAATAGAACATTGGGAATGACCCTCTAACCCTATGGAGCATAGGATTGTAAATTAAGTCTTTTGGTGGGACACAAGAGGTGTCTTGGAGATCCCATTCCAATGAAATATCGAAATGGGCCTCTCGCCTCATTGAGCCCAAAGACCAGAGATGGTTCGGGACTTCTCATTTATTCATACCTTGGTTATTTTATAATTAAGTTTTGAATTTAAGTTTTCATCCCCTTTCTCATACATTTTGATGCAATAATTAGAGCGCAAGTTTGATCATTCAAGGAAAGTAATAAATAAAAAAAAAACATGAAAGTAAATACAACAAAACTATGGGCGGAATACAACCCCCATTGTAAATAAAATACAAATCATACATAAATCGGGATATTCATTAATGGTGAAGACGTTGGTCCTCGCATGCATATTTATTATGAAATAATTTTGGTGTGATGGTTTTGTTTAGGAGAAAAACTAGGACATTGGTCCCATTTTTATTTAGGAAAAATACCAATTTAATTAATAAGAAACGTTTGTGATTTTCTTTCTAGCGGATCTAAATAAACAATTTTATACAAAAATATACATGGCAAAAGTAAATATAAAGACAAACAAGTAAATATTATAAACAAATAAAATAAATAAATAAACCAAACGAGCCTTTTTGATTCCCCCCGCGTGCTCGCAAAAATGCCCAAGCAAAAAAAATGAGTTTTTGACATAAAAACAAAACAATAAACAAAATAATGTTAGTAATTGAAATAATTAAATCAACAAAATATACCAATTAATGAATGACAAATTAAAATAAAATAAGATGACATGAAAAGAATGATGATTGAATTAAAATGTTAACAGACCAAAATAAATGGAAAAAATGCAATTATAAATGACAAATTAATTAAATGATGTGAATAAAATAAAATATAACATGTTGATAAAATTAATGTATAAAAATATGAATATGACAATAATAATAATAATGAAAGTAAACAAATAATAGAATAAACAAAAAAATATGACATGTAACAAATGACAAAAAAAATGATAAAGATTAGTAAATAAGAGAATGATGAAAATAACTAAAACAATGACATGATTAATTGATGTGTTCATAATTAACATAAACCATTTATATGGCAAAAATGATTAACAAAAACAAATTAATTAATTATTTACATGCTAAAAATAATAAGTGATCAAAGTGAAATAAATTATTTACATGTTAAGAATCAAAATAAGTCAAAATTCACATGAATAAAAATATGATCATATATAAACAATTAAATAGAACAAATATAAATTCAATACAATAAGTAAATAAATGATCAAAACAATAAATTATACATGAATAAATTAAATATAAATAAAAAAATTAAAATAGAAATTGAGCCTAGAATATTTACCCTCAGAGTCGAATTCGATGGAAGTAAAAGATGATTTGATTTCCTTCGTTTGTGACTTTCAAAAATTTAGAGTTGAATATGATGAATGTTGGAATTTTATTCTAGTAAAAGTAGGATTAAAAAAAATAAAATAAAAAAAACTCTTTGAGAACAAAGAATCAATTTTTTTGCTCAAAAGAATTACTTTTATTGATTAAACAAATCACCTTGAAAAAGACTTAATTGAAAACAAATAAAAGATTAAAGAGCTGAATTTTGAGATCAAATATTTGATTGATTTGTCTCAAAAAAATCCATTAACAAAATTCCATCCAAAAAATATGTTTTTGAAGAAATTGTGTTGGAAAAAAGAAGAACAATAACTATCTTTGTTATTTTTGTTGAAAAAAAAATCTGGAATTTTTGGAAGAAAAATCAAAGAAGAAAAGAGAGCTGAAAATTCTGATGAGAACCAAAATATAATAGTGGAGGCTCCCTAGGTTTTCATCCTAAAATATTTAAAAGATAGAAAAGTTGCCCTAATTTAATTAGGGAAAGAAATTTATTTTAACACAAATTCCTTTATTTTTAATGATAAAATCAAGTTTTATTAATTAATTATCTAAGAAAATATTTTAGAATTTTATTTGGACTCAAAAACCTTGATTTATGGTGAAAAAAATCGGAAAAAAAAGGTGAAAAATTGGAAAAGAGCACATCAGACCCTATAGCGACGGCCAAGAAAGGAGGGACGCCCGTCGCTATAGAGGGACGAGCGTCACGTAGCGACGCTGCGCGATTTCGCGAGTAGAGGCGCGGAAACCGCGCGCTCCAGTGTGCTGTGTGGCGCACAGTGCGCGCAATGCTTTTAGCGACGCGCAACAACGTCGCCTCTTCGCGCCCAGCGCGCCTGCGGGCTCCAGCAGGCACGCCGCTGCGCCCAACACGCGTGGTCCTTATTATTATTATTTTATTTTAATTTTTAAATTGACTAAAAACACTATAATTTTAAGCCCCCATTTTTCAAAATTAATTTTTAAAATATTTTTTATTATTTTCCAATTTTTCACTCTAAAATGTAAATTTGACGAGAAAATCATCACTTTTAACCTTTTTAGCCTGTGAAGGCAATTATCATCATTGGGTAACTTCTTTCTAGGCTGACTCAGGATACAGTGTCTACACTAACCATTTTTAAAAATTCGGTCCAAGTTCGATCAAATTTCAGTTCAACCGAACTGAACCAGAGGCAAAGCTCAGACTGACTTTCGGGGACCTATTTGACCTTATTTTTACAACAAATTTACCACTAGAGTCCTGATAGTCCACATATCATTTCTACAGAATAATATTTTTTTAGCATACAGCTGCTACAGTCAGCTATACTGCTTTCCACTAGGTCACCCATCCTAGAATTGCTATGCCTTTAGCACGTTTAGCCTTTAAACTCTACTGAACTTAAGAAACCAAAAACATCACATAATGCCACAAATCTGACAACAAACTCTACAGAAAATACTGAATACTTCTAGTCTATCATACAGGCCATTACAACTCTCCCCTACTAATTAAAAATTTTGACCTCGAAATTTACATGTATTGAAAAGCTGGGGATACT